>CM033723.1:5235711-5835711 GCA_019671005.1 Hibiscus mutabilis | reverse complement strand
AAAATTAAACCACAGAAATGAGGTCCCGATTGAAACTTGGGGAAAAATAGGGGGACTGAACCTGTAATTTTATCCTTTAAACTAGTTAAAACAAAATCAGGGGCTAAATAAAAAATGACTAAAATATATGGGGAATAGTTATGTAGTTTACCCATGCGGTAGACCAATATTGAAACACAAAATAAGGCGAATGTGTAAAACCTATATTCGATTTTGATATAACAAATTGTTTAAGGACCAAATTGTAAAAGAAAATAAATTTTTAAGTACTCAAAAGTCTCACAAAATGACAAGGAAAAGTTTTTCTAAGTCCAAGACTTAAACCCAAAATTTTTCCAAGTGTTTCAAGGCAAAATTCAACAAATACACCCAAGCGTATCAATACGAATTTTCACTACAAGAATTTAATTTTGCAAACCGTTTCGATACGGCTAAGACCGTTTTGATACGACATTCATATGGGTTCGTGTTTTAAGCTATGCGTATTGATACGGTTACACCCGTATCGATACGGCATTCATCTGGGTTTAAGATATCGCTTAACCATACCGATACGGTCACCACCGTATCGATACGATCTATTGAGATCTTCAAAATCTTCGTATTTAATTTTTTGACCATTGCCTTGTCAGTTATTGGAATCAACAACTTTAATTTTCAGTTATCCGTACCGATGCAATTTTTCACCTCAGACTCTAGTGAGCAAAACTCATACCGATACGGATACACCGTATCGATACGCCCCTGATTTTACACTATGTCTGTTTCGATACACCCTTACGCATATCGATACGCTATTGCACAACAGCTCTTTCTTCTTTTGACAGGTACCGATACGGCTTTTCGTGTACCGATACGGTTGATCACCAGACAACATTTATTGCGGGAAAAATGGTCCCCAACGGCTATATTGATGACTTCAACCACCCAAACGGTTAGAATTCAATGAGAGGGTATAAATACAAGTCTCCAAAGCTGCTACAACAACTATTGAACAAGTCTAAAGCATTCAAGAAAAATCCAACCACTTTGAGCTTCTAGAGTCAAATTTTTGTAAACCCAACTTGTGTATTTTCATTGTAATCTTTAGATTCAAGTTTGGGGTTGTGAGCATTTGTAATTGGGCAAAAAAATTCACCTTTGATAGGATATTTCTGTGTTTGCAAATCTTTCCTTGTAAAAGAGTGAACCTTGATCAAGCTTTGGGTAGAAAGCTTTGATCCATTATAACGGTTGCCTTCTTAGCCTAGAAAAGGGGAAGAATTCAGTAGTGAATTGTTCGAAATCCTTAGTGGGGAGCTAAGGTAGTGGATGTAGAGTTTGTTAGAAGCTTGAACCGCTATAAATTTTATTGTCTTTAATTTTTTCATATTTCTTTTGCTTCCCTTCAATTTTGTAATTGCCAATTCACCCTCTCTTGGTTATTTGTCATCGATTGATCATCTTAACAATTGCTATCAGAGCCACACTCAACCAAAGGTCTAACCACCTTTGAGGCGATCCTAGAAGGTGATTCAATCATCCAACACTCAAGCCATGGTATCTACTTCCGGCAACAACATGTATGAGTCTCAATCCATCACTAGTCCGCCCTTCTTCAACGGAGACAACTATCCGTATTGGAAGAATCGAATGAGGTTATTTATCAAATCCAACAATTATCTCATTTAGGGTGTAATCGAAGATGAACCATCTATCTCGATTAAACAAGAAGGTGAAAGGCAAGTTCCCAAGGTCAAGTACGAAATGACCGGTGAAGAAAGAAAAAAGTTGCAAGTAAATGACAAGGCCTTGCACATGCTCTTTTGTGCACTTGAACCGGATGAGTACTTGAAGATGTCTTCATGTACAAGTGCAAATGAGGTGTGGGACAATCTTGAGACCACATATGAAGGCACCAACAATGTAAAGGAGACCAAGATTGGACTCCTCAACTTAAGTTACAAGAACTTCAAGATGGAGCCCGATGAGAGCATCACCAAGATGTTTGATCGCTTCTTCGTCATTTTCAACTGTCTTAAAGGCTTCTGAGAAATCATTCTGGAAGACAAGCTTGTTCGGGAAACTCATCTACTCACTTCTTGAGTCTTAGGATGGCAAGAGAACCAATATCATTGAAGCTAAAGATCTCAAGACGTTAAAACTCGATGCACTCATGTGGTCTCTTCTCACCCATGAGATAATGAAGAAAAGAAGAGATGAAGAAAAGAAGAAGAAAGAGATGAAGATCGAAAAGAAGGAAGTGAAGAAGAAAAAGATTGGAATTGCTCTCAAAGCTTCACAAGATAAGAGTGATTCAAGCGAGGAGGAAGATGAGGAATTGGCTATGTATGCCAAACGATTCACTCGGTTCATGAAATCCAACCGGGGAAGAAAGTTCAATCGGATGAGGGATTTCAAGAACAAAAGCAAGGAAGAAGAGAATGATCAACTCATATGCTTTGAGTGCAAGAAGTCGGGCATATAAAGACCGAGTATCCTCAACTCAAAAAGAAGAGCTTCGGGAAGAAGAAGAAGCTCAAGGCTCACGTTGCTACTTGGAGTGATGAGGAATCATCCGATGAAGAGGAGCAAGAAGAGGCCAATCTTTGCCTCATGGCTCTTGAAGAAGATCCTAAGGGGGAATATTGCTACAAGGCCAAAGCTTCAAGTGCAAATTTGTGGTTCCTTGATAGTGGATGCTCAAGATATATGACCGGATACAAGAGTAGATTCTTGGAACTAGATTTAAAGAGAGGAGGATTAATGACATTTGGTGACAACTCCAAAGGTCAAATTAAAGGAATTGGTTCCATTGGTAATCACTATTCCATGCTTATTGAAAATGTTTTATATGTCAATGGTCTTAAACATAACTTGTTAAGCATAAGCCAACTTTGTGATAAAGGTTTCGTAGTGAGTTTTGATATATATGGTTGAAAAATTATAAACGTCGAAACCCACAAAATTGTGCTTTTTGGTCATCGCATAGGAAATATATACATGGTGCATTTAGATGACATTCATATTTCAAATGCATGTTTTGTTGCAAATTCGTGGTTCTTTGATAGTGGATGCTCAATACATATGACCGAATACAAGAGTAGATTCTTGGAACTAGATTTAAAGAGAGGAGGATTAGTGACATTTGGTGACAACTCCAAAGGTCAAATTAAAGGAATTGGTTCCATTGGTAATCACTCTTCCTTACTTATTGAAAATGTTTTAAATGTCAATGGTCTTAAACATAACTTGTTAAGCATAAGCCAACTTTGTGATAAAGGTTTCGTAGTGATTTTTGATATATATGGTTGCAAAATTATAAACGTCGAAACTCACAAAATTGTGCTTTTTGGTCATCGCATAGGAAATATATACATGGTGCATTCAGATGACATTCATATTTCAAATACATGTTTTGTTGCTAAAGACGAACATGACTCATGGCTATGGCATAGAAAACTAGGGCATGCAAGCATGAGTGTTTTAGAAAAATTGGTTTCAAAAGATCTAGTAAGAGGTTTGCCAAAAATTAAGTTTTCTCTTGATAAAATTTGTGATGCTTGTGCAAAAGGCAAACATAAAAGAGTTTCTTTTAAACCTATTAATGATGTTTCAACTAGTAGAGTTTTACAATTGATCCATATGGATCTTTTTGGCCCTATTAGGACAACTAGCTTGGGTGGAAAATCATATGCATTTATTTTAGTAGATGATTACTCTAGATACACTTGGGTTCTATTCTTAAGTACCAAGGATGAGGCCTTAGAAAAATTCATCACATTTTCAAAAATTACTCAAAATGATGTTGGTCAATTGATTTCTCATATTACAAATGACCATGGTACCGAATTTCAAAATTTAGGTTTTGAGGATTTTTGTAACTCAAATGGTATAAGCCACAATTTTTCCGCTCCTCTCACTCCTCAACAAAATGGGGTTGTTGAGAGGAAAAATCAAACTTTAAAAGAAATGGCTAGAACCATGCTTTGTGAAAACAATTTGCCAAAGTATTTTTTGGTGGAAGCTACTAATATCGCTTGCTACATTGTCAATCGAGTAATGATTAAGCCAATTTTAAAGAAAACTCATTATGAGATTTTAAAATCCAAAAAGCCTAACATTAGCTATTTTCATCCATTTGGATGCAAATGTTTAGTTTTGAACAATGGAAAAGACAATTTGGGCAAATTTGATGCTAAAAGTGATGAAGCTATTTTCTTAGGGTATTCCTTAAACTCTAAAGCCTATCGTGTATTTAATAAAAGAACTTTGGTTGTTGAAGAGTCCATTCATGTGATTTTCTATGATAACCTCCTTTCGAGGAAGGATTCTTGTGATGATGATAATGTAGGAATCTTTGAAGCCAATGATGGTGGGCAATCATCAAAGGTGGATGAAGTTCCAACCAAAGAAGAAGAAACACAAGATCCACCTCTAGAAGCCTTGAGGGATATGAATCTAGAGGAAATAGAAATGAGCTACCCAAGGGAGTTCAACTATGTCAAAGATGGTGAGATTTTGGGTGATCTATCCAAAAGGGTAACCACTAGACTCTCTCTTAAAAATGCTTGTAATGTTGCATTTCTTTCATGCATTGAGCCTAAAAATATCAAAGAAGCATTAAAAGATGATTATTGGATATTGGCTATGCAAGAGGAATTAAACCAATTTGAGAGAAGTCAAGTATGGACATTAGTTGATAGGCCTAGTAATAAGTCTATTATAGGAACTAAATGGGTTTTTAGAAACAAACTAGATGAGAGTGGTAACATCTTGTTGCTCAAGGTTACACACAAGAAGAAGGAATCGACTTTGATGAAACCTATGCACCTGTAGCTAGACTAGAAGCTATTAGGATGCTTATTGCATTTGCATGTTATCATGAATTCAAGCTTTTTCAAATGGATGTAAAAAGTGCTTTTCTAAATGGTTTTATTAATGAAGAGGTGTATGTTGAACAACCGCCCTGTTTTGAAGATCCAAAATACCCAAACCATGTTTTTAAACTTTCAAAAGCTTTATATGGTTTGAAACAAGCTCCTAGAGCTTGGTATGAAGATTATCAAGTTTTTTAATTGAAAAAGGTTTTAACAAAGGAAATGTGGATACTATACTCTTTATTAAAAGAAATGAAAAAGACATTTTAGTAGTTCAAATTTATGTTGATGATATAATTTTTGTTTCTACTACTGAATTGTTTTGCCAAGATTTTGCTAAGTTAATGCAAGGTGAGTTCGAAATGAGCATGATGGGGGAGCTCTTATTCTTCTTGGGACTCCAAATTAAACAAAGAAAGGATGGAATCTTCATCAATCAAGAAAAGTACATCAAGGACATGCTTAATAAATTTAGCTTGAAGAATGTAAAACCTCAAGTCACACCAATGAGTTCTTCTACAATGCTTGACAAAGATGAAGAAGGTAAGTGTGTTGATTTCAAGCTTTATCGCTCTATGATTGAATCTTTGCTTTGTCTTACCGCAAGTAGACCAAACATTATGTTTAATGTTTTCTTGTGTGCTATATTTCAAGCTACTCCTAGAGAATCACACCTTGTAGCCGTTAAGAGAATCTTTAGATACCTTAGAGACACACATTGTTTAGGCCTTTGGTATCTTAGAGATTCCTCCTTTGATTTGCATGCTTATTCGGATGCAGATTATGGAGGGTTTAAAATAGATAGAAAAATCTAAGAAACAAAATAGTGTAACACTATCTACCACCGAAGGGAAATATATATCGGCCGGAAGTTGTTGTGCTCAAGTCCTTTGGATGAAGCAACAACTTTTAGATTATAGAATTGATGTAGGTACCATCCCTCTTAAGTGTGACAACACTAGTGCTATATGTCTCACTAAGAATCTCATCCAATATTCTAGAACCAAGAACATAGAGATAAAGCATCATTTCATTAAAGATCATGTCCTGAAAAATGATGTTGTTCTAGAATATGTAGACACCTTAAATCAACTAGCGTATATCTTTACCAAACCACTAGATAAAGAGCGTTTTTGGTCTCTTAGGAGAGAGTTAGGTTTAACTAGCATTTCTTGAGCCTTAGAGCCTTTTTGGTCTTAAAATTTGCTTGAATTTGATTGATTGCATTGCTTATGTGTTTTTACTCCTATATGCATCTATGCTTATTGCTAGGGGGAGTATGCATCTATTTATGCTCATTCATGATGATCTCATACCATACACATGTATTTTGATTCGAGTAAAATCAAAATTTTGAGCATCTTGCTGCCAAAATTGACATTTCTGGCACAATCGTATCGATATGGTATTTCGCTTATTGATACTGGTTCTAGAACACGTTTCGGTATGGTTTTACCTATATCGGTATGGGGTTGTATATTGAAACGTCTGATAAGTGTTTCGGTACTGCGTTTCAATACGCCACGTGGCGTATCGGTACGCGCAGTCGCTGGGCAGATTTAAGGGCATTAAAAAGGGGTTTCCAACTTTAAATCAAACTCTATCTTTTTCTCTCAAACCCTAGGCCGATTTTCCCTATAAAATCCTCTCAAACTCTTCTAATTTTTCACACAAAACTCAAATTTTTTTGAGGGCTTTTGATTTTCTCTTCAAACCCTAAGCTATATCATCAAGTTGTGCATCATCATTTTCCCATTCATCCTTAATCCTTACTCAAGGTATAAACCCTAACTTTTTTTTTTATTTTCGTGAATATTTCTATACTGTTTTTGAATCAAAATTTTATATTTAGAATGTACATAACATTGTTTTCAAAGTTTTTGTAAAAACTTTTTCAAAACTGAAAATTTTTTGTTCCAATATAAAATTATACCGTATATTTTTCAACACTGTTTTTCAAGTTTTATTTTACCAAAAATTCTTTTTATACTTGTATAGATTTTTAAACTATATTATATAGATTTTTAACAATACCTTGATCATTGGATTAATTATTGGATTGAATGTGCTGATATATGCATACATTATTTTTGGTTTGATTTTGATTTTAGATAATGGCATCTAAGAAACGAGCAAGAAGAGATATGGCTTCTAGTTCAACTCCTCTTGCTCGATATCCCAAAAATAATGGTAATGGACCCAATCTTACCCATATTTACGAAAATTGTTTTAATGAGCAAAATTTTCCACATGCTATGGATCGTTTAAAAAAATACGAAGGTTATGAAATTCTTCGAGAGCGTACTATTTTGATCCCCTTTCTATATTCGGAAAGATTTCCATTTAAATATCTTGATTTAATGCAACAATGGAAATTTATGAAATTTTTGAGTTTACCCGGGATTTTATACCAAAATCTTGTTTTGATTTTCTACTGCAATGCCCAGTGCATCTATAATGAAAATAAAACCGAAGTTGTTGCTATTGAATCTTATCTTATGGGTAAGAAATTTCAAATTGATTCATCTATTTTAGCCAACTTTTTGGGTCTTGAGGATACATGAATTGATAATGAGGACTCTTTGGGCCATGTCCTTAGTGGCTTCGTGACCGTGCTAGATGCCCATGATCGCATCCTTCACCTCATGATCACTTGGTGGTTTCGTCCATCCGGTGGAAAATTCTTCACGATCTGATAAGTCGATGACTTTTGGATCCGTTGCTTTCATGAGGATAAGTGACCAAACCTTGCTCAAATCATGTTCGCGAAAATCGTCTTCCTAGTGCAACATCGCCACACGACTCTTGTTACATCATTCACCTATGGCACCGCCTTGAGCTTTATCTTTCACAAGATAGGAATTGATTGCTCGTATGATCTTACCAAATCGTTCACCGATCTTATTGATGAGCGTTCCCTCCACCGCGTAAAGTTCACATACTACAATGGAGAATGGGTTCGGAATGTCGATCTTCCCGGTGGCGTTCAACCCGAACCAATAGTGGCTCCTCAAGAGGTTCCGGTTCCACAAGCTCCGATGGCCCAAACTAATCATGATGCTCTCATGGCCTACCTCAACGAGCAATTCTTATCATTGCACACAACCATGAATTTCGGGTTTGCATCGATTGACACTCGCTTCACATCCTTGGAGGAAAGAGTGACAACCATTGAGAATCTCCAAAACTCAATGGAAATCTCACTTACCGCTTTTCACGGAGAGTGTTGTCAATCTCTTGAAACCCATGCCAATGATGAAGATGAAGAGGATGAAGACGATGGAGACGAATCTTAGGCATTTGGCATATCATAGCATATCATCTTAGGATTAGTTTATGCACCTATTTTTTTTTATGTTTTTGGACTCCTATGCTTTGATATTATTTCTTTTGGTTTATGTTTTATGAATTAAGTTGGATTTGATTATTATGCTTTGAATTGTTATTTGAATTTTAATGCATATGTTGTTTGCTTTAATTGCTTGGAGTTATCTTTTTGCTTTAATTTACTGATTTTGATCTAACAAAAAGGGGGAGAAGAAATTGAGCTAAAATTTTTAAAATTTTTTCAAAGTTAAGCTTAAAGTAAGGGGGAGTATTTTTCAAACTTTTCAACGTTACTTAAAAATTTTACTTTGGTTTTGTTATATCAAAAATGGGGGGATTGTAAAACCTATATTCGATTTTGATATAACAAATTGTTTAAAGACCAAATTGTAAAAGAAAATAAATTTTTAAGTACTCAAAAGTATCACAAAATGACAAGGAAAAGTTTTTCTAAGTCCAAGACTTAAAAACAAAATTTTTCCAAGTGTTTCAAGGCAAAATTCAACAAATACGTCCAGACGTATCGATACGCGTATCGATACGAATTTTCACTACTAGAATTTAATTTTGCAATCCGTTTCAATACGAATAAGACCATTTCGATACGAAATTCATATGGGCTCGTGTTTTAAGCTATGCGTATACGGTTACACCCGTTTCGATACGACATTCATCTGGGTTTAAGATATCCCTTAAGCGTATCGATACGATCACCACTGTATCGATACGGTGTGTTGAGATCTTCAAAATCTTCGCTTAATTTTTTGACTGTTGTCTTTTTAGTTATTGGAATCAACAACTTTGATTTTCAGTTACTCGTACTGATACGCCCCCTAGGCGTACCGATGCAAATTTTCACCTTAGATTCTAGTGAGTAAAACTCGTATCGATATGGCTACACCATATGATACACCCCTAATTTTACACTATGTCCGTTTTGATATGCCCTTACGCGTATCGATATGCTATTGCACAACGGCTCTTTCTTCTTTTGACAAGTACCGATACGGCTCTTCGCGTGCCGATATGGTTGGTCACCAGACAACATTTATTGCGGGAAAAATGGTCCCCAACGGCTATATTGAAGACTTCAACCACCCAAACAGTTAGAATTCAATGAGAGGGTATAAATACAAGTCTCCAAAGCTGCTACAACAACTATTGAACAAGTCTAAAGCATTCAAGAAAAATCCAACCACTTTGAGCTTCTAGAGTCAAATTTTTGTAAACCCAACTTGTTATTTTTATTATAATCTTTAGATTCAAGTTTGGGGTTGTGAGCATTTGTAATTGGGCAAACAAATTCACCTTTGAGAGGATATTTCTGTGTTTGCAAATCTTTCCTTGTAAAAGAGCGAACCTTGATCAAGCTTTGGGTAGAAAGCTTTGATCCATTGTAACGGTTGGCTCTTTAGCTTAGAAAAGGGGAAGAATTTAGTAGTGAATTATTTGAAGTCCTTAGTGGCTCGATTCAAGCCCCGAACTATATTTTCAGGTAATCTTTCAAACTGCAAAGTTGCTTTACTCTTCAAGCCCAATCTTTTGATGTATTTAATTCATGGAATACATGCTTGATTGATGAGAATTTTACATGAGAAGGAAATTAGGGTTTATGAATAAAATTGGGGATTTTGAGATTTTATGATTCCATGGTTGAATTTAAGTTGGAATCAAGCTTATATGATGTTAAATTTATGTTTTTGAGTTAGGATTTAAACCTTACATATTTTGGTTTCTATGGAGAAGATTAGGGTTTATGGATTTAAGTCTAACTTAGAATTTTTGATGTTGGATTAATGATCTAGTAAGCTTGATTTGTTGCTTGGAAGCAAAACCCTAAGTTAAATATATAGGGACCAATTCGGCAAGCTTTAAAGTTAAGGGACCAAATCTGAAATTTTTGAATTTGGAGTGTATTTATGTAATTAATAATGTTGGAGATGTGAAATTGATGTTAGAAAGCTAAACTGATGTTGAATCGAATTAGGGACCATTTTGACAAATTGTCAAAATCAAGTTACCAAATAGGAAAGGAAATCTTGAATGGGGATCAAATCTGATTTTTAGTTAAAATAATAGAATTAAGGTAGTAGTGTTGATTTGAGGACTAAATTGCAAAGTTAAGAAGTTTGAATTCTTACCTTTGCATTTTAGTGACTAATTTGGCAAAAGAAAAAAATTAGAGGGAATTATTTTGAATAATTATTTGATGAAGAAGATGATGAATTGGTGGTTTGAAGCAAGTGATGGGACTAAATTGATAAGTAGAAAAATAAGGAGAAGTTAGTAGAAATTAGAAGTTTATTATGGAAAGCTATGAAGAAGATTGAATTTTGGCAGTGACTTCGAAAATTCACCATAAATTATAAAAAAATGGTTAGATGATGAATTTTATATCGTTGTAAATATGTGTTCGTCTAGTTTCGTCTCCAACAAACGGAAACTGATTTCGAGTTCCGAGTTAAAAGATATGAATTTTTAATCGAATAAAGGTCAGAAAATTTATAGAGCAGATTCTGTAAGGACAGATCTGTGACGGGAGTTTGAAGAATTTTCATAATTTTTGTAGATTTTATTAATTTATATGGCTTATACCATTAAAACCTTTATCGAATCTAGTTTTTCCAGTGTAAAGGAAATTAAAATCCGGTATGTATTCTGCCCGGTATAAGCAAATCTTTGAAGGTAGCGCAAGCTTTTAGAAAATGGAATTTGAAACATTTTGTATTTAAATGTGAGTTAGCAAGCTCGGAAGAATTATTGGAAGTTCAAATTGGTCACTAGGGACCATAATGAGTTTTTGAACAATACAAGGAAGAAAGGAAAAATATTTGGAAATTTTATATTCGAATGATTATATTAGACAACATGTTTAAGGTATTGTTAGATTTGAATCTAACAAATATTTTTATCTTATTCATGTTATTAATGAAGTCAAGTCCGAATCAAAGAAGGTTCGAGGTTCTATAAAGGAAAGGATCGAGTAGAATTTAGTGAGGCATGCTAATAAATGGCCCAGGTGAGTGCAATGCATACATAACATGATACATGGATGTTTTATACATCAACGATAAGACTTGCGATAAGTCTATCGGGTTTCTATATTGGCATGATATTTATGTCAGTGATCATATATTTGACATATTTTAAATATGTCAAAGATTGAAAACAAATGCATTGATCATTAGTTGTTGATGATGGTATGCTATGAATGTTATTTCGGGTATGAACTACCTATGATAAATTATATTGATATACATTGCCATGAATGTAATAAATACGGAAATTATGCCCAAATAAGTCAATTGAGGCACAAGATATAGTTGGCATGCCATAGAGTCCAACATCATGCTGCATAATCGGGAATTCGGGATAGACTATAGTGTACCGAAAGGTCACTTAGTGTATGGTTAGCACAGCCTTATAAATGTGTGGGAAGCACTTCGTGCATATTTGACTCGTGTATATAGGGTCCTCATAGGTCTATATTTGGGCTATAAATTCGGGTTATAAAAATTGGGCTATAAAATCGGGCTATTAAATCGGGTATCCGGTTTATATGAACACTCGGGGCAAAGGGCAAGTATATCGGTAAGAAATTTATATTCAGTTTATATTATGTTGATACATGATTAGTATGATGGTATACTTATCTAGTGATCATGATACAATTATGCATATACGACATATTATGATAACCAGGCAAGCATGAAAATATTATGACATTGGCATATAGTAAATAATTACTAATGCAATGTGAAAGTTGATGCATTAGCATATATCATGCTATATAAACGTAGCTATGAAGTTGTATAAAATTTAAATTATTGTTATTAACTTCATTTATTGTCTCACTAAGTTCGTACTTAGCGTGTGTTTGATTGTACACACGTAGGTGAATCAAGAAGAGAGGGAGAAAAACATTGCATCAATATTGGAAAGCTCAATAGGTAATCACAGTAATGACATCCTAAATAAGGTTTGATTATTATAGTGGCATGTATACTTTGCTAAACCTATTTGAATGTGATTGACCTTTAAAGTTCGCTATGGTTTCAAGATAATTGGCGTTTCTGGAAAGATTCAAGGTTAAGAATAACCTTAAGTGATGAGTAGCATGTTAAGATAATTGATTCATGATTGGAACTCGAACAAATAATTCAAGTCAATTTTAAATAAAGTTAAGCGTGCTTGGGCTAGAGAAATTTTAAGATGGGTGACCATTGGGAAGTTTTCTGAAAATTTTAAATTACCCTGATTTTTGGATTAAAGAAGTCGTAACATTCCGACTCGTACCCGGTGTACGGATACGGGAAAGGGGTGTTACAATTCATCTCTAGTAATCGTATATAGGTTGCATACATTATTTGGCATGCCTTTGATTGGATTTAATTTGCTTAGACTTGTTGGATATCCTATGATGAGTTTGCCACTGCACTTAAATGATAGGACTTTCGATTTTAGGATACGCATGAATAACACTTAGAATTCAACTATGATGTTGAATATAATTCAACACTGTTGTGACTCGGTTGATTAAAGGAGACTTAGTGAAATTAGGTTGCTTAAAAATTGGGTAAAAATTAAACTTAAAAATGTGAGCTAGAGGTGCCTATCCGGCTCTAGTCTCAACTAAGATTGATTTAAAAATAATTTCTTGCTAGAGGTGCCCGAAACCGACTCTAGTTATCACACATTAGAAATCGCTAGAGGTGCCCGAAATTGGCTCTAGTTGATTAACATTAAAATAAGAAATTGCATGCTTTGGTAGAGGTGCCCGAAATTGGCTCTAGTAAAAATAAAATACCCCGATAATTAATTTAAACCTATTGTTCACATGGAATCCTGAAAATCAACTTGTAGACAACTCCACACACACATTGTCACAAGCATTATAGTTTAATTCCGAGTAAATTCTACGCTATCTGAAAAATTGAAAATCAATCATACTTTTTAGGATTGAAGTCAGTTACGAAGCAAAATTTTTTATGATTGAAGTATTGGCAGGTAATTGTTAGTTTTGCATTGCTTGAGGAGAAGCAATAGTTCGAGTTTGGGGGTGTGTTAAGTGTGTAAAATTACTATATTTTACCCTATTTACTCTTAATTATTGTTAGACTTAGGCTCATTCTAGTTGCATTTTTAGTCATTCATGCATAATTGCACTGTTTCCTTCACTGTCATGTTTGATTACATAATTTGGTTGATTTTTGTAGAAAAGGTGCTGCTGGTATGTGTTTTTTGTGTGTGCAGGATCTAATTGCCCAAGCAAGTAGGAAATTGCCGGAGCAATTGAAGATAAGAAGAAGGGATCTGCCAATTTTTAGAGGATAAATCCAATTAATTCGAATTAATTACTAGAAGCAAGGATAAATCCTAGAAGAATTGGAGTTCCACGAAGAGATCAAAAGGAGATTAAATTCCAAGGGTTTATGAGGAGATTTTGGAAAATAAATAAATAAAAGAGATTTATCTCTTTTATAGTATTTAATTCCAACTTAAACTCATCCTTCCATAAATAGAATTTGACCTAGCCATCTCCTATATGAGGGAAGACAACCCGCCACTTTGGGGGGAGTCAAATTGGAGGGAGAGAAAAATAGGGCTGCTCGACATCTTCTTCTTCTTTCTTCTTTATTTTATTCGATTCATGTTGGGTAGATTTTATCTTGTATTTCTTTTGCACCCAGCCATGAACTAAACTTCACTTGGCTTGAGTTATTGTGTTTTTGTGGTTGTGAAAACATTTGGATTTGTTTAGGTTTTTGAGTTGCAATTCAATTTCAAAGTTTGTTCATTCTTGGTTCTTAATTTTGATCGCGAGTGAATTGGGAGAGAATCTCGTGAATTCATCCATTTATCTAATATCGGGAGAGTTAGATTCAAGAAACGAATGAGCATGGTTTTCATACAAACGAATGTTGGTGAAGACTAATTCGACTTAGGGATAAGTTGTGAATTTCAACGGCTAAGAGAAGCGCAAGATCGGTTGTTGTCCACCCTTGGTTAACGCAGGGATGTATCACCAAGGCATGCACAATTAACAGCGTTTCGAGTTAGGGATAACACGAAGCCATTGAAGAATGCTTCGCCGAACTTTGAATGAAGTCGCCCAGGCAATCGCACCGTTCCCAGTTGCCCAGACAATTCGACTGATGCTAATTGTTAAGACGATTGAGTTACTCTTGCAACCAACTACCACGACCGTTCATTCAATCATCACTCAACAACTCACGATAATCCGGCATACTCTCTCAATTCGGTTTCCTCTTCCCTTTATTTCAATTATTTAGATTTAGTTTACGTTATCTCAATTAATCTTTACTGTTTAATTCTTTAAACATTTGCAGTGACTTAAACAAAGTGGCCCAAACCAATCCCTGAGGAGACGATACTCGATACTTATCATTTATTACTTGCGATGTGTACACTTGCACCATTTGCGTAGCAATCTATATATGCAACAAAGACTTCAATTAGCAAGAGTTTACTGATCACGTCCTGGACATCAACTCATCAAAAAAAGTGTGGGAGATGCTTGAGAGGATAATTTCCAAAAAGAATATAGCAAGGTTGCAATTGCTGGAAAATGAGTTGGCACAATTAACACAAGGAGGTATGTCTGTTTCTTAGTATTTTTTATGAGTTAAAAATACTTGTGCTAAAATCTCAAAACTAGATAAAGAAGAAAAGATTAGCGATGCCAGATTGCAACAATTTATTATTCGAGGATTGAAGAAGAAGTATAGTCCTTTTGTTGGTGGACAAATCAACCTTCGTTTGAAGAATTAGAAAGTTTACTTTTTTTCCATGAGGTCTTAACCAAACAAATGTCTAAGAGTTTAGACATGGATTATGCTCTCTACTCAAAAGAAAAGCATTACAAGAAGAACACTTCATCATGGAATAAAAATAATGAAAGAAGATCGGGTTCAGTAAATACTATCGATGATGGCTCCCAAAATAAAAATTCCATTAAGTGCTGTAGGTGTGGTAAAATTGGGCATATAAAGAGGAATTGTAGAGTCAAGCTTTCCAAAGCAAATGTTGTAAGTGAAATGAAGGATATCAACTTAAATGGGAGCAATGTTTCACCGTAGAAGATGTTCAAGGTAGAGATGAAAAATTAGCACCTACCCAATTTCTCTTAGCCATGAAAATTGCAAAGAAGAGTGGATCATTGATTCAAGTTGCTCTCATCATGTAACCAGAAATGATGAACTACTCTAAGATCTGTGCCAACACAAAGAAGAGCGAATTATTATTACAATAGACAATTCAGCTTATCCAGTGGTACAATAAGGGGCTGTGAAGATTGGAATGGATGGCACAAGCATTGTCAAGTTGAATGACGCCTTCCACGTTTCAAGTTTAAAGAGAAATTTAATTTCAGTTTCTCAAATTATAGATTCAGGAAATTATGTTTTGTTTGGGCCTAAAGATGTAAAAGTTCTTGATAATGTAAAAATATATATCTGCTGATGTTGTTACTTCTATTGAGAAGAGGTGTTCTTTATTTATGATGGCTGTAAGAGAAGCCTATGTGAAGAAAACAATTCAGACCGAGAGTGCGGCAATTTGGCACGCTCAATTGGGTCATTTAAGCTATCGACTGTTGCATAAAGTCTCATTGAAAAGGTTGGGGGATGGCATGCCTTTTCTGCGAAATGTTCATGAAGATGTAATTTGTCAAGAGTGTCAATTTGGCAAATAACAGTCTTTCTTTCATAAAGTCATCAAATCGAAAAACTTCTATGCTTGATTTGATCCATACAGATCTGATGAGACCAACAAAAACATCAAGTTTAAGTCGTTGTCGTTATGCTATGGTGTTAGTAGATGATTTTTCAAGGTACATTTGAGTAAAATTCCTAAAGGGGAAGAGTGAAGCTTTAACAAAGTTTGTTGAATTTAGAAATGTTATGGAAAAAGAATTTGGGATGAAGATTAAATATCTTCGGTGTGACAATGGCGAAGAGTATATGCCGGATGACTTCTTCCAATACCACAGTGATTATGGAATTTTATGACAAATGATATATCCAGATACACCTCAACAGAATGACATTTCAGAAAGAAAGCTGGCTCATCTTGCCTCTATGATTCTCTCATGGTTGCATGATAGACATCCCTCTTGAGAGTTTTGGGCTGAAGCTATGCAGTGTGCATGCCAAGTAATAAGTTGCTTACCTCCATGGCCAGGTAAAAGAAGTCTCCACTTGAATTTTTATATAATATAAAGCCAAATATAAATTATTTTTGAGTATTTGTTTCAATTTGTTATGTCCATGTTCTAAAATCTAACAAAATTAAGCTTGACTCAAAAGCGAAAAAGTGTATTTTTTTGCTATGATCCTTGTAGGAAAGGGTGGAGTTGTATGGATTCAAAACAAAAAAGTTTGTCACTTCTAGAGCCGTTGTTTTTGATGAAGTGTCATCTTATTGTCCAAAAGCTGGACGTGATGATGAGCAAAGAAGCTTACTACTGCTACCTGAAAATGAAATAGAAGCTTCAAATGATGATAAACTTCTAACATCCGACAGCTTTGATGTAGAAGGTAATGAACAAGAAATTCAAAGGATATCTACAAGGGAAAAGAGACAACCACAACATCTCAAAGATTATGAGGTGCGAATCAACAATTGTTTCACTACTTCGTGCTTCTTTGTTGGAGCAGTGGATGGAGAAGAACCAACAAGCTATGAAGAAGCCAAAGATGAACCAGAATAGCAAGCAGCTATGCCAGAAGAAGTTGAAGCTTTACAGAAAAATCAAACTTGGGACTTGGTGCTAAAACCAGAGAATTGTGAGCCTATTACTTGCAAGTGGATATATCATTTGAAGAGAAAATCAGACGGAACTATCGATAAATTTAAAGCTCAGCTTGTTGCTTAGGTTTTTCGCAAAGCTATGGATTGGATTATGAGGAGACATTCAGTCCAGTTACTAAAATGGTAACACTAAGAACAATTTTTGCTCTGCCAACCTTTAAAAGATGAAAGCTATGGCAGCTTGATGTAAAGAATGCATTTCTTTACGGAGATCTAGATCGTGAAGTCTTTATGGAACAACCCAAAGGCTATGTTTCTAAACAACATCCTCACCATGTATGCAGATTAAACAAGGCATTGTTCGGTCTTAAGCAAGCGCCACATGCTTGGTATGGTAAAGTGGCTCAATACGTCATTTTTTTGGTTTTAAAGTTTCGGATGTAGATTCTAGTTTGTTTATTAAATTAGAACCAGATTGCCACAGATTTGGCATGTGAGGACACTTCAGATTGCATCGACACTTTAGATTGCGCCAAAATTTTTGATTGCGGCGACAATTTCGATTGACGCACTTGGCATGTAAGTGACAATTCTTGGAATAGGATTTGTTGGTACATCAACAATTTCTTCAGCAACAATCTTTTCATTAGGAGTCACTTCACCATTTTATGAAGATGTTACATCAGAATCCCTCAACGTGGATGCAAGTTGTACCAATTTTTCTTCTAATGCGCAAATCGATTAAGACTCCCCTTGAACAATTGCTTCCGTTCGAGTGATATGCTCTTGCATTAAAGCTTCAAGAGCTACGAAGGGATCTGATGTGGAAGCTTAGTATACTATTGCTACATAGGTGCTTGAGCATGCAAATGTGGAATCTGAACATATTGTGGCTGCACCTGATTTTGTTGCTAATGTTATTGAGATTGCTAATTGAATTGTGACTACAATGGAGTGTAATACCCTTATCTTGGATTATAAATGCCTTGAGACACTGTAGCGACCTTCTCGTCTGGGCTTACACGGAAACCCATCCTTAGAGTGGGGCTTCATGTTTTGAATTAAAAAAAGTAAAAAATGGAGTCGCCACCGGTCATTTGGATGAGGTAGACCGGACACCGAAAAGTCAACCAGAGATGAGTTCGGGAGTTGGTTACGAGTGGGGAAGGATTAGCACCCCTACTACGCTCAAAATTGGTACCTAAAGGTTCGCATTATTTTTATTAAGGAAAATAAAAATTCGATTTAATTTAATAATTAATTTCCAAGATGCATGCACAACAGTTTAAATTTGCCTTGGTATTCACGACATTCAAAGGAGATGACACCTGAATGGCCGGGACGACACTCCCAATAAAAATATCGGAACAATGTGGCAAAATACTATATACGATATTTATGTAAAATAATAAATAACATAAAGTTAATATAAATAATGTAAATATAAAGTAATAAAAACAAATAAAACACTATATAATATACAATATATATATTAATATATACGTGTAAACATACATACATAAATAATATTTTATACATATCTTATATATAAATATACATATCATACAAATACTATATAAAGCAAATATTATACTATATACATATTATAAGTATAATAAATATTACACATATTATATATATGTTATACTTATCAAATATACATAATAATACTATATATTATGTAAAAAAATACACAAATAAAATAAAATGCATCAAATATAAAAAAGTACTGAAATTAAAGAAAGTAAAAAAACAATACAAAAATAAAAAATAAAATAATATACAAAACATATTAAAAAACATGGCAATATAAAAAAACATAATCAACAAAACTATATATTATTATATAAATAAATACTAAGATAAAGATCAAATTTTACCCCACTAAGAGCTCGAATGAAAAATTTTGACCGACCCCCACCAAGATTTCGATGCCATCTTATCATGGCCCAAAAATTAACTTGATCGAACCACAAAAGGACCTCCGATTGGGTGGTTGACTGAACCACCGTGGGAGAATTTAATCCCCGAGAGAGCACTGCTCTCAAGCAAAGCAATCCTTTGCTTCGTCCAAATTTTGGCCATGGCCAATTTCCATTTCAATTGTGCCTTGGCCGGCCATTTCAAATTGTGCCATTATGGTTGCCTCTCATGGCTATTTATAGCCACCAAGGGGGTAGGGGTGAGAGACGTGGCTCATTCTGAGCCACGTGAATTTGCTTTTTTTTTTACTTTTTACTCTTTTTTTTAATTTCATTCGATAACAACCCTCCTATACAAAAAATTTTGGGGTATTAAATACCTTAAAAAAGTGATTACACGGTCTTTTAAATTGGTCGTCTTCTTTTCTGCTTTTCAGGTCTGCAAGTGCGGCAGCTTGGACTGGATAAAGGGTTTTTTAATTGGGTATAATAGGTAGGGATATTAGGCTTATTTTGGGTCTAACCCGGACCAAAATAGGTTACAACAGCTGCTCCTCTTTGCTCATTGCTGTGTAACAGGGATAGAGCAAAGACAAAAAGGGTAACCATTTTTGGTTCCGGTAGGTTGCGGATTCTTCTTTGGCCATCGCCCGCTCTTCTAATCTTCAGTTGATTCGCTCGACCACTCTTGGAGGCAAAATCTTCAAACTGGTGTACTCTGTAGAGAAGACAAAATCCTGGAGTTGAGAGCCCTCCACGAGTCTTCTCTACTTCTTAGGAGGCTGAAGACCGAAAAATTTAAAGATCATACCCTGATTTCTGATCGTCATAGGTATGAGATGATATTCTGCTGCCGGAAGATTTTCATTGTTTCCCAAATGGCTGAAGACTAGAAAATTTTAAGATCATGCCCCGATTTCTTATCGTCATAGGCATGAAAGGGTATCTCGCTACAAGACTACCAGAAGATTTTCACTGCTTCCATGAAAGCTGAAGACTAGAAAATTGAAAGATCATACCCCGATTTCTGATCGTCATATGCATGAAATGGTATCTTGTTACAAGACGGCTAGAAGATTTCTGCTACTTCCATGAAAGCTGAAGACTGGAAAATTGAAAGATCATACCCCGATTTTTTATCGTCATAGGCATGAAATGGTATCTTGTTACAAGACGACTATAAGATTTCTGCTACTTCCCTCAAAGCTGAAGTTTGAAAAATCTCTAGATGGTGTACCCCAATTTCTAACCGTCATAGGCACAAAAGAGTTACTCGCTTTGAGACTACCATATGATTTTCGCTGCTTCCTTGAAAGCTGAAGACTAGAAAATTTTAGATCATACCCCAATTTCTGATCTTTATAGGCATGAAAATGACATCTCGCTGTGAGGCTATTAAAAAATTTTAGCTGCTCCCTTGAAAGTTGAAGACTGGAAAATTGAAGGATGCCCCGGGTTTTGACCGTCTTGACATCAAAGTGTATCTTGCTACAAGACTAATGGAAGGTTTTCGCTGCTTCCATGAAAGCTGAAGACTAGAAAACCTTGAAGGATGTCCTAGTTTCTGACCGTCATAGGCATGAAATGGTATCCTGCTACGAAACTACCAGATAATTTTCACTGCTTCCTTGAAAGCTGAAGACTGGAAAATTTTAAGCTCATGCCTCTATTTTTGATCGTCATAGGCATGAAAAGGTATCTCGATACAAGACTGCTAGAAGATTTCTGCTGCTTCCTTAAAAGTTGAAGTCTGAAAAATCTCTAGATGGTGCCCCGGTTTCTAACCGTCATAGGCACGAAATGGTAACTCGCTTTGAGACTAAAAAGTTCTTCCCGTATAGAATCTTCATCAATGCTAGAGGTAGGACTGAGAATTCTTCCTATATGGGATCCTCATCAAAGCCGGATATGTAATCTTCAAGCTGGGAGTTCTTCTTGTATAGCAATCTTCATCTTGATGTTCCAAAGAAAAATTGGCACTTCATTCTCGGGTAGTGTAAGTACCGATAATAGATAAAAATCTTTGAGATGATGCTCCAATTCTGATCGTCTTGGCATCAAAAAATACCTTCTAAAGCAAAACGGTCTAGTCTGGGGTAAAGGTTCTTGCTCTAACCACCATTTCTTCCTTGGGCTTCACGGGATCTTCTTTGTTGTTCTTGTAAGCAAAATTTGGAGAAAGATTGACTTAGCTGCAATATTGACGCAAAGGAAAAGTCTATTGAAAGTTTGAGAACTTGATTCTTCGGTTTAATTTCTTTTTCATTTTCCCAAATGCAGAAGGATCAACGATTTTGAGTTGCCTTTACCAGTAGCCGTTTGCTCCGGGCTAGTTGTACCATTCCCCTGGGTACAATCAGTTTATACCAATCATGACATTGGATTTTCTCAAAGGATTTATTTTTCTTCGACCATTCGTAAAAATGGATTTTCGATGGACATTTGAATTTTCCATTGTCTTAAACTTTACCGTGTTTAAGCACGTTGCGCCAATATTTCTATTGGACTTGTCAAAATGGCTCTGATCTAGCCGCCATACTAACAAAGAGACAAGATCGAAAAATGAAGGTCTTGATATTTGCAACACTAACAAAGAA
This sequence comes from Hibiscus mutabilis, assembly GCA_019671005.1. Lineage (NCBI taxonomy): Eukaryota > Viridiplantae > Streptophyta > Magnoliopsida > Malvales > Malvaceae > Hibiscus > Hibiscus mutabilis. The sequence goes on along the minus strand of CM033723.1, from coordinate 5,814,234 downwards.
GGATCGAATGAAGGTTTTAAACATTTGATTTCGTCATTAAATTTCTTTTGCATTTTTCCCAAATGCACAGGGATCAACGGTTTTTAGATGCCTTTACCAATAGTCGTTTGCTCCGGGCTAGTTGTACCATTCCCCTGGGTACAATCAGTTTATACCAATCATGATATTGGGTTTTTTTCAAATGATTTATTTTCCTTCGACCATTCGCTAAAATAGATTTTCAATGGACATTTGAATTATACATTATCTTAAACTTTACCGTATTTAAGCACGTTGCGCCAATATTTCTATTGGACTTGTCAAAATGGCTATGATCTTTTCTACCAAGTCGAGGTCCGGTACTTCTTCCTCATAGGCTGTTTCTAGATTAATCGATTTCTTGGTGGTCCTTTCTTCCCAATGGCTGACGGATACCCCAGTAGTGTTGACATGCGCTCTTCTTTTTGGGGATCGGCGTGTCCGATTCAATCTTGATGTGAGATGCAGTACCTTCTGGCTCTTCTATGGTGTCATCTTTATCCTTTTCGAGCAAAGCAAATATCTGGGCCAGAATTAAAGCTTGTGACTAGGCGATCTGTTCGCTGATGTTTTGTTCAGCCCTATCCAAAACGGTTTTCCAAGTTCTTTTGGCCATGTTCTAGTTCAGTCACTTGGTTTTCCATTTTCTTTGCTTACAAACGAGTACCATATCGATGTGGAATGATAGTAACTTGAGTTTAAATTTTCCCCATGGTATTTACATAACTAACCTAATTATCTTTAATATGCATGCAAATTATAATGTATAACTAAATATTTAAATGTCATGCCAAAATGAATGCAAATGAAGTGCTGATTCGCAAGTAGTCTTTACAAAGGCTTCTGCTAGGAGAAGATGTCTGTCAAGAAGCTGAAATGAACTACAGACAATGGGTAGCTTCTTGTCTTAATATCTTGATTTTGTAAAGTATGATTCACACTCTCCATCTTAGCATCGTCCTCGGTTTGAGGGACGGTCTCGTCATTTTTTTTTTCACTGTTCAAAGTCTTATGGTAGCGTAATCTATGCACTTGAGGGTTTTTTTGGACAGATGGCTAGCCTATGCATGGAGAATGTATGCAAAGGTCTCTTCTTTAGTAGACCTGGACGCAAATGGGTCGGGTCTCGAATAGCGTGCCTAAGCTGCATCGTCTCTTTGTTCGCTTCGTATCTCGCAGTCGAATCATCTTTTTCGTTGGTCTTCATTCACCCTAACCCGATACTATTTGCATTATCGTTCTTGTATCACGGACTTCTCTCCTATCTGGGTACACCCTCTAAATTGGATTATTCTCAAATCAACACTTATGGTATGATATGATATGCAATGCGCATGCAGAAAAAAAGAAAAAAAACAACATAGATAATGAGTTAGTGTAATAGAATAATCAGGTAATAAAATGAATTAAATTATGAAAAATGAAGAAAATAAGTAGTTAAAATGTACAAAAACTATAAACAATGAGTAAAAAAACAAAGCAAAACCTGAAAATGGTTATTCTTAAATGGGCAGAGTAACGACGTGGTTAAAAAGTGGTTGCTACGGTTCACTATATGCGGTTTGGTTCTAGAGTAAGGGTACTCGAACTGTCGCTGGGGCATCGATTCAGGGTAATACGACCCTTATACCATACGGAGGTGAAAACCCCATGAAATATAAAAACCAAACTCCGGAAGCGAGATACAACACTACACGGAGGTGAAAACCTCACAAAGCGATGTACTCTCTCCCACTTAAGGGTTCTAACACTAACGTATGATGACAGATATATCAAACAATAAACAAAATTTGGGAATTAAAAATTAAATTAAGTCAAATTTAATTTTTCCTTAATAATTACAATGTGAACCCAACTAAGGCCAACTCCTTTTTGTTTTTTGAAAAAATAATGTCCCAGCGGAGTCGCCATGCTGTAGCGACCTTCTCGTCTGAGCTTACATGAAAACCCGTCCTTGGAGTGGGGCTTCGTGTTTTGAATTAAAAAAAATGGTAGAAATGGAGTCGTCACCGGTCATTTGGATGAGGTAGACCGGACATCGAAAAGTCAACCAGAGATGAGTTCGGGAGTTAGTTACGAGTGGGGAAGGATTAGCACCCCCACTATGCCCAAAATTAGTACCTAAAGGTTCGCATTATTTTTATTAAGGAAAATGAAAATTAGATTTAATTTAATAATTAATTTCCAAGATGCATGCACAACAGTTTAAATCTGCCTTAGTATTCACGACATTCAAAGGAGATGACACCTAGATGGCCGTGATGACACTCCCAATAGAAATATTGGAACAATAGGGCAAAATACTATATACGATATTTATGTAAAATAATAAATAACATAAAGTTAATACAAATAATGTAAATATAAAGTAATAAAATAAAAACAAATAAAATAATATATAATATACAATATATATTAATATATACATGTAATCATAAATACATAAATAATATTTTATACATATCTTATATATAAATATACATATTATACAAATACTATATAAAGCAAATATTATACTATATAAATATTATAAGAATAATATATATTACACATATTATATATATATATGTTATACTTATCAAATATACATAATAATACTATATATTATGTAAAAAAATACACAATAAAATAAAATGCATCGAATATAAAAAAGGACTGAAATTAAAGAAAGTAAAAAAACAATTCAAAAATTAAAAATAAAATAATATACAAAACATGCCAATATAAAAAAAAACATAATCAACAAAACTATATATTATTATATAAATAAATAAATACAAAGATAAAGATCAAATTTTACCACACTAAGAGCTCGAATAAAAAAAATTGACCAACCCCCACCAAGATCTCGATACCATCTTATCATGGCCCAAAAATTAACTTGATCGGACCACCAAAAGGCCTCCGATCGGGTGGTTGACCGAACCACTGTGGGGGAATTTAATCCCCTGGAGAGCACTGCTCTCAAGCAAAGCAAGACTTTGCTTCCCCAAGACTATTGATTGCATGCAAAAGCATTATAGGAATTTTCACAAGAGTTGTTTTGTAGCCCCCTTGACCTGTCCTAGACGCTAGACCGAATTGAGCGAGCTATATAGGGTTTATCGAAACAAACCCAGAGAAAATTAACATGAATTAGGTTCATTTTTTTTCTTTTATCTTGTCTAGATGCGTCTTTTAAACCTAAGGTGTACATGCTAACATCAGATAAATTCTTGACTGAATTGGGCGTCGAATCGACATCCAACTACGCGTAGTCGCAATTTAGGGACCAAATTGTAAATCTAGAAAAATGTGAGGAATTCCTTAATTTTAAAGTTACCAATCTTCAATTAATCAGATTACATGCTTACATGTCCAAATTCGACTCAATTCAATCATCTATACTCATTCAATTGCATACATAACAATTCAGGGACTCAAATGTAAGAATAAAAAAATAAAACATCAAAATAAATGAATTACCTTTCAGCGGTATCGATACCTGAGCTTGGGTTTCGATACCTGACCTAATTTTTAAAGGGTATCGGTACCCCAATCCCGAGTATCGATACCTGCATACAAATTCCAAAATCTCTGATTTTGGTAGTCAAAACCGGTATTGATACCTCATCCCGATTACTGATACCCCAACTAAATTGTGTGCACCTGTATCGATACGCCTTCTCGAGTATCGAAACCCAGGCTAAATTTTGCCTACTAGTATCGATACCTAGCCTTAGGTATCGGTACCCCTGGACCTGTAATGTCCAATTTAGCTAGTTTTTCATCCAATTAGCAACCCAAACATGTTCCAATCTATCATATACTTGTACCATCAATTCAAACGGTAAAACATGTCACAAAACATGGCAAACACAACCAAGTAAAACATTATGCACCGAGATTCCCAAATCTAAAGGCATGCTTCTTAAGCTCACCCAATTCCACATCCAAACTAGGAATCAAGGCATATCTCAGCTTAGGCATAAAACCATTGAATTCATTCCAAGCTACCATAAGAATATACACTAGAAGAGATTTCCCTTTCAAGTAGTTAATTGCACACGCCGATTCTTGCTCCCAACTCAACACATTTCTTGTCAATCTGCACAAATCAAGAACCTGTCCCCAAATGGTCCTCGAGTAAGGGCACTCAAAGAAGAGGTGATACCTAGATTCCATAGTCTCGTTACAATTCAAGCAAGTACTGTCAACAGAAATTTGCATTCCTAGTAATCTGTCCTTAGTTGCCAACTTTCCCAAAATTGCCATCATGTTTGGGAATATGAAGGAAACCAAACACGCTTATGCCAAAAAAACTTGGGAAGACTTCCTTCGAACTTCAACCTAAATCCACTTGGTAGTAATTTGCTGCAAACCAGAACTGACAGCAAATAAAGCAACAGCTCGCGGCCTCATTTTAAACAATTTTCTAAGACTCCGGCTAACATCAATAGTGCAGAGGCAAGCCAAAAATTAAGCTTGCTGCCAAGGATGCAATATCATGATTTCATACAACATTTCCAGATTTTAAGTGAGCCGTTTTTGCAGTCTGTACGCCATGGATGGATACTTCAGTACTCGGTGAGAATCCCAGATATGGATGGATGGACCGAGAGAGTGATAGGTGAACAATCGCAACTGAAAATTTCAAATTCTCTTATATTTTAGAAATTTTCTTAGTAACTTATACTGGTGATCTAATTTCAAGAATAAAAATCCTCTACCTTTTGGTGCCCCTATTTATGCTCTACACTAAAATTTAGGTTTAGGGTTTGGGTTTAGAGTTTATGGTTAGGGGTTATGTAATTTTGGTTAGGGTGTATTTTTAGAGTGTAGAATATAGGGTTTAGGATTTAAAATTTAGGGGTTAGGGCTTATAATTTAATTTTTAATGCTTTTAGATCAACTCTGTACTTCTTTCAACAATTTGAAATGAAGACCTTGTTAATTTTGCCTCAACACAAGCTTCACATTTATGATTATAATTAATGCGAAATTAGGGAATATACTCCAAGTTAATTAACCTACGCAAAGTATCATACTTAACATGTTCGAGCCTACCATGCCATATATCATGTGACTCAAGCATATAAACAAAAAAAAAAGAAATGTTTTTCTTATTCATCGTTTTTGCTTTTATAACGATAGAATTGAGTTTCCACATGTCATTCAAAACATATCCTTTTCCCACAAATATTCCTTTTTTTTTACAAAATCAACTTCTGGGACTCAAACACCATTCTAAAGTCATGCATACTTAGGAGTGTCCGAGAAACAAGGTTCTTTTGTATGTCAGGTACATACAATACTTTTTGAAGCTTCAGCTATTTGCCCGAAGTAATCTTCAAAACTACAGTTCCCTTCCCCTTGATCTTAGAAGTTGCATCATTGCCCATGTAGAGCTTCTCCTCGTTCTCACTAGGAACCAACTCAACAAATGTGTCTGTCATTACAGATGTGACGTGTGGCACCAGTATCAAGCCACCATTCTCTTGGATCTGAGTTAACCATGCTAACTTTAGAAATCACAACACATATATCCATATTAAATACTTGCTTGAAAATCTCTTTCACACGGTAGGAGATAAATCTCAATAATAAACAGTGCATCATGTAGGTTAGAATGAAAGAGAGGAAGTGCACTAGGCACGCTTAAATACCAAGTCTTTCAATAAACCAATCATAGACATGCACTTTCAAATAGATTTTTTTCAATTATCCATTTAAGAGTGTTTCCTTCTCTGAACCAGAATTAACAATAATTATGTAATAACTAGAAAATCAATTCTAGGTTATTTCGCTTTTGTTATCCAATAGAATTAAAATTCTAAATAAAATCTGTAACCAATGTTACTTCCGATGACAATTTCCATTAAAACTAATTTGTCCACTGCAAAATTGAATAAAACAAATTTATTCAAATTGTGTCTAGTTTGGAAAAAGAAATCAAGTAAACTCGTTGAAACAGAAGAAATTAAAATAAAATGAATTATTTGCTAGATTTCAGTTTTCAAAACTCATCAAAGTTTTTGTCTGGATATCCTATTCGGGTCTATAAAATTTCTCAAAAGAAATTATTATTAAAAGACACAAGTTATTTTTTAATAAATTCCTAATAAAAGTCAAACCTTTAAAATAGGAAAAAAATGACGAAATCTTACCGAAATTAATAGTGTTAATTTGGTGGTCGAAATTCTCAAAATAAAAATAATAAGGTTAAGCCTTGTTGTGGTATGGACCACTGCTTTGGAATGATAATATGTTCGCCTTAGATTAAAACTCAAGTCTGTCTTAAGATTGTTAGAAAAATTAACGTAATAATCCAAGAAATAACAAAAGAATAAACAATAAAAATAAATACTAAAAATATTATTAATAAATCGAATAGATCATAAAATTAAATAGAACAAAATTTGGAAAGAAATTGAATATTAAACAATAAATTAGGACCGTTTACTTTTATTTGGACAACAATTCATCTGAACATATTTGTTGAGGCCTGTGAAATCATAGTTTTCTTAAGACATATTCACCCGATACTATGGTGCTTGAGAAATGTTGGACGTCTATCTCCCAAGATACAACAACAGAATGATCAACTATAGTAGCACAGATGCAGAGATCACGAACTAGAAGCTTGCCTTCTTCTATCACTCTGAAAAAATGGAAAACAAATGCAGAATATTTTTAAAGAAAACCGAGGGGAGTTGATAGGAAATTCTCTTCACTTGTATTGTTCGTTGTGTGTTGTGTATTCTCTTTTTGTTGAAGCCTCATTTCATAGGCGAGCAAAGAGAGAGTTCTAATCACAATTGAACTCAAATTTAAAATAAAAAAGATTTTATTTATAAATCTATCTGAATATAGATTATTCAGATTCATAAAATCTATTTTGAATTTCAAATTTTTGAGTGATTCTTGGATGAGGAAATCGAAAAATAATTTTTGAATTGGGCTAAAAATTTCGGCAAGTCCATGCTAGGCCCAATTGGTCCGAACTTTCACATCGCTTGCGTCGTGCTAGTACGCCCCCAACCCAAATGGGTTTGGCGGGCTTGGATTTGCACCCCTGTGCCTGCGCGCAAGGTACAATCTTTAGGATTCAAGCTTACTATTTTCTCACCAATCTTTGCAATTTGCCTACTTTAAGTATCAATTTCTCATTCACCACTCAACCAATTTAAACATATGAGATATCGTTGTAAAGATCTCATAGAATATAATATAAAACGATAAATTCATGATTCGATTCTCCATTTTTACCTATTAAAGATATGCCTCAAAGTTTGCAGATTATCATAACTTTCCAACAATTATATCAGAGATAGCACGAACCTTGCTAGGAGCTCCGTTAGGAGAAACTATCTCAACTTTTGTATTTTTAGTCTACTCTAAAAGCCCATTTTTTAAGTTAATAATTAGTCTTAGATTTTTGACATATTCATTCATTCATTCAATTATTTTTTTATTTTACTTTGTGTTATATATTATTTATTTTCTTTTAGCAGGAATAAAACAGAGGATCGTTTCTGAGTAGAAGATGCTTTGGTACCGGTTCTATCTGTCGTTGTTGTTGATAGTCGTTGGCTGGATCCGCCATAAAAGATTCTGGGCATTTAACTCTGACTCTGTGTCTCTCTATTATGCTCACACCGTTTGGTTTTCTGTGCTCTATTTAGATTTTTCATGTCTTTGAACCAAGTGGATCAAGATCGTCTGAGCTGCCGTTTCTTCTTTAGCTTTCCTTGCTTTACCTCTAGTTTTATATTTTCTGTAGTTGTGTTTTTTCCTCTTTTGAACTTTTTTCTTTTGATATTTCCCTTTTTGAAATAAAGTTCAGGCGTATCTTAAAAAAAAGAAATTGCATGTCCATGTTTGTAAATAATTTAATAAAGGGTACATTACACAAGTGACCACCAAATTATGGGATTATTTCTATTTTGACCCCACCCAACTAAGGAATTCATCAATCAGACCATCGAACTTTTAAAGTGCTCATATTTTGACCACCGGCCGTTAAAATCTTACGGAGGAGGTGACGTGGCAGTTAAGGGAAATTTTTACAATTACACATTTGGTCCATGTTATTTGCCCATTATATCAATTTGATCCTAATTTTTATTTAAATTTAATCAAATAAAATTATCCAACCAACCAGATGACGGCATGTCCTATTTTTTAATTTTAATTTATTTAGTTATTAGATTTAATCAATAAACAAATGAAGCAAATAAAATAGAAGGGAATAGGCATGGTGGGAATTGATCCCACGCCAACAACATAGAGGGTTAAAGCCCTGACTACTAGGCCAACCCTATTAATATGATTTAAAATGATAACATTTTTTTGCTCGGAAAACGTAATTTTATTAAAGGATTTAAGAAATATTAACCCAATACTTTCGTTGAGTGTCTCGTTAAAAACATCTCTAAACTTAAATAGAAGAAAAGAGTAAACACAACTAGGTACAAATTAAAACATCCCCGAAAACCAACTAGAGAGGAATGACTACAGAATCTCTTGAGCAATACATACTTGATAATCAAATACATCCCCGAAAACGTATCCAATAATCAAATACATACCCAAAAACCAATGACAAATACAATCACCAAAAGATACACGCGCACAAAAAATGAACTCCCGATGTCTAGCTGAAATTACTAAACAAAACAACCAACCACAACCCAAAACCAAAGAACCATAGCAATCCATTTTCAATGCACCCAGCTAGTGACAAGTGAACAAGCATGGCTTGAGTCTTTGTTTATCATATTGCTTCAAAGATGTCTCCAAATGATGTTCAAGCTGCTCAAGCTCCTTTGAGTTCAATGGACCTAAATGAGTTCAATGGACCACAAACTTTCTTGGTAAAGAAATTTTCTCTAAGTTCGTTGTAGGATATCAACTCTTACTCTTATCCTCTAACTACAATCATCCAATACTTCAATTTCACTAAGCAACCATAAAGGCCCCCTTTCCATCACCAAAAGCGCAACTTGAATCATTTCTACTAACATGAACGATGCCAATTTCACCCACAAATGCCAAACAAAATGTTTGATGTACCCCTACTTCAAACTCAACTTTAAATCGCGTTTACCACTCGAGCTTTTTCCAAAAGTCTGCTCCAAGATGCCTACTAGATGCTTGGTGAATCATTTAACTACACTAGCTATCATTGAGAACCATGAACCAAGACTGCCATGAGCCTCTTCCTGCAACCAACCTAAACAGTCAAGCACACTCTAAGTAACCAGCTTCTGTAATAGTCTCACACTTCAGGCAGAAACACATATCAATTCACTCTTTGGTCAAACCAACTAGCATGATACCAAGATACCATGTTCAGACTTCAAAACACAAGAAACAGTTATTCAAAGGGAGAATCCGATTAAACCACCACAAATCCGTCATGCACTGCTTTAATTCTGCTTTTTAAGTCCAAGCAGCCATCGAACCCTCACACCTATAAAACATTAATATTTTTCTCCAATTCTCGAACGTTAACATTAAAATCCTCACAAAATACTATAATACATTTCTTCATAGCCTCTTTTAGACCAACTACCATAAGAATGTCGACCTGCCACCAACAAAACAATGATGCTCAAGCTTATTAGGCACCTTCCCAAACCATATAGACAGGCTCGAAGCTAACTATGACAATCAATGTCTTCAACCGAGGAAAACAACAAGAAAAAAACCAATCATACTGTAACGAAAAAACATATCAGTCAAGTAATAGCTCCAAAGCTTGCGTTCACCATCAAGACAAAACTAATCGCCTACTTGACAATGAATGATTGCCACACCTACTAAGCTCACACATGCCTTCAACTTCTTCTGCAAATGAAACAAACATAAACTACTGCCAAACAAAACACCCAAAGATATATCGCATCTAAAAGCAACCCGTACTCATCAAATTCTCATTCTTGATTTAACTTATTCTGTTGAATTTCCAATTCCTCTAGTTGGACCAAATTGAAATGGCTTCTTATTCATTACCTACAATAGTTATACCTATCTTTTCCCCAAAGCAAGAGTTTGAAAATCTTTAAACCCGTACCGGTACCCTATAAGCCGTACAGATACTCGAAAGCAAATTTGGTTTCTAGGTTTAAAAAGGCATCCCGATACGGCTACACGAGTATCGGTACCCTATAGCCACTAAGTATAAAATAGTTTCCAGTAGCGAGAAACTATACATAGAAACTGTACAGATATGCCATGGGCCGTATCGGTACTCCTGTACCAAATTGGCTATTTTGAGTACCAAAACACTTAGAAAAACTGTAGGGTTTAAGGTTTTGGCATATAAATTATTTTAAGTTCCAATGACTATCAATTTAGTGAGTAAAACAAGTACTAAAAATTTATTCATTTTTACAAAATAATCCTTGTTATATCAAAACCAAATACTGGTTTAGTAGATTGGACTAAAGAATTTACAAGAGATTACAGCATAAACAACGAAAAACGCAACTCTCTTGATCTTAAGCTTGGATGTCCATCCTCTCGATCTTCAAGTGTCTCAAGCCTTCTTTTATAGTGTGGAATAAGCTATTAGCCGTTTATGGTTGTTGGGGATGATTTGGAGCCGTTGAACAATGAATTTTCATGCATTTTTAAGCCCCTGCACTCAATGGTTTCGAAACCTCTATAAAGGTTTCCATACCTTATCAAAATATAGCCGCTACAGGATCAAAATTGAGTTTCTGGCAGCCCAGTTTTGATATAGGAAAGAATAGTTTCGAAACTAGCTCTATTCATGAATAGTACCCGTGCATGAACAGTGTTGTAAATAGTGCCAAATAGTGACTGAAGAGTGTTTTCATGTTTTAAAAACTTTAAAACTGTTTTTAAACACTTTAAAAATATTTTAATCAACTCAAAAATATTTTATAATTATAAATCAATTAATAACACGTGTTTTTGAGGTTTTAAAACTTTGAAACATATTTTTCAAGTTTGTTGGACTTTGAATTATTTTTGCAATATTTGAATAAGTCCAAAAACAATTTTCATTTAGTTATATCAAAATAAATATATCAACAATCCCCTTTTTGATATAACGATACCACTTGGAAAATTGTTTTTGAAAATCTCCCCCTCAGAAAAATAATTTAGGAAAAGAGAATATTTTAGAAAATTATTAAAGTTCCTCCCTTTTCTTTTTTAAATTAAAATTTTTAAACTTATCTCTCACCTTTTTTATATAAAAAATAATTCAAATTCATTTAAGGTTCAAAATAACAATGGAGAGTAAGTAAAATCTTTTGAAAACAAAAGCTCCACCTTAATAAATGTATTTCATTTTAAAATTAACTCAAAATACTTTGACACTTAAAAAAATTATTGAATTTCAATAAAAATGATCAAGTTTTAAAATCCATGAAATTCAGTTTATCCAAAACTTTTTAGAAAACTTTATGTATTAAAATGAATAAAACATATTTAGAACTCATACACACAAAGTCTCAAAGAATGTTATACACTAAAATAATTTTAACACTCAAAATTGCATAAACATTCAAAAATCATTAAAAATAAGTAACCAAATTATATAATCAAATAGATTAAGCTTAAAGGATACCCATCTTTAATGTGTGAGCATGCCATCACTGCAAGAGAGGAGGATTGATGATTCATCCTTGAATCTTTGAGCTTGATGTCGAACAAAATAGCTCTCCAAGGTCGGTTGAATGTAAAGATGGATCAAGCAAGCCTAGGATCTCCTCAAAGGTTGTTAGACTGTCGATTTGAGTCTTGCTCTGATACCAATTGAAAGGCTTGATGTCTTCAACCAAAATTAGCGCTGATGAAACGTGTAGAGTTTTTTTAATTGGGGAAAAATGAAAAAGAAATGGACATTTGACACATTCGATTTTAGAGTGGTTCGACCTTCTCAACCAGGGTCTACATCCACTACCTTAGCATCCACACTAAGGATTTCCTAATTCACTAACAAAAAATTCTTCCTTTTTCTGGCTAAAGGGCTAACCTTTATATCTCTATCTTTTCACGGGCTAAGATAGAACCTTCTCCCTAGTTTTTAGAAGGATCAACTAGAACCTATCCCTCAACAATGAGGTATTGACATTTGTAAACAAGATACCTCTCTCAGTGGGTGTTTACACTTTTTGGCTCACTAGGACTAGACTAAAGAATTTATAAGAGATTACAACATAAACAATGAAAAACACAATTCTCTTGATCTTTAAGCTTGGATGTTCATGCTCTCGTTCTTCAAGTGTCCCAAGCCTTCTTTTATAGTGTGGAATAAGCTACTAACCGTTTATGGTTGTTGGGGTGGTTTGGAGTCATCGGGAAATGAATTTTTGAGCATTTTTAAGCCCTTGCACTCAATGGTTTCGAAACATCTATAACGGTTTCGATACCTTATGAAAATATAGCCATTATAGGCTCAAAATTGAGTTTTTGGCAGCCCCGCTTCGGCATCGGAAAGAATGGTTTCAAAACCAACACTATTTATGAACAATACCCGTGCATGAACGGTGTTGTGAACAGTGCCAAATAGTGACTGAATAGTGTTTTCATGTTTTAAAAACTTTAAAACTATTTTTAAACACTTTAAAAATATTTTAATCAACTCAAAAATATTTTATAATTATAAATCAATTAATAACACATATTTTTGAGGTTTTAAAATTTTGAAACATATTTTTCAAATTTGTTGGACTTTGAATTATTTTTGCAATATTTGAATAAGTCCAAAAACATTTTTCATTGAGTTATCTCAAAATAAATATCTCAACAATCTCCCCCTTTTGATATAATGAAATCACTTGAAAATTTGTTTTTGAAAAACTCTCCGTTAGAAAAATAATTTTAGAAAAAAAATAATCTTTTAGCAAATTATTAAAGCTTCCCTTTTTCCTTTTGAAATTAAAATTTTCAAACTTATCTCTCTCTCTTTTGTTATATCAAAAATAATTCAAATTCATTTAAGGTTCATAATAACAATGGAGAGTAAGTAAAATTTTTTGAAAACAAAAGCTCCCCCTTAATAAATGCATTCCATTTTAAAATTAGCTCAAAATACTTTGACACTTAAGAAATTTATTAAATTTCAATAAAAATGATCAAGTTTTTAAATCTTAAAATCCATGAAATTTAATTTATCCAAGACTTTTTAGAAAACTTTATGCATTAAAATGAATAAAACATATTTAGAACTCATATGCACAAAGCCTCAAAGAATGTTATGCACTAAACTGATTTTAACACTCAAAATTGCATAAACATTCAAAAATCATTAAAAATAAGTAACCAAATTATATAATCAAATACATTAAGCTTAGAGGTTACCCATCTTTAATGTGTGAGAATGCCATCATTACAATTGAGAGGAGGATTTATGGTTCATCCTTGAATCCTTGAGCTTGATGTCGAACAAAATAGCTCTCCAAGGTCGGTTGAATTGTGAGATGGATCGAACACTCCTAGTATCTCCTCAAAGGTTGTTAGATTGTCGATTTAAGTCCCGCTCTAATACCAATTGAAAGGCTCGATGTCTTCAACCAAAATTAGCGTCGATGAAGGGCGTAGAAGTTTCTTTTGAAATTGGGAAAACAAAAACCAAAAAAGAAATGGACATTTGACATATTCGATTTTAGAGTGGCTCGACCTTCTCAACCAAGGTCTACATCCACTACGTTAGCATCCACACTAAGGATTTCCCATTTCACTAACAATGAATTCTTCCTTTTTTCAGGCTAAAGGGCTAACCTTTACATCCCTATCTTTTCACGGGCTAAGATAAGATAGAACACTCCCTAGTTTTTATAACGATCAACTAGAACATATCCCTCAACAATGAGATCTTGACATTTGTAAACAAAATACCTCTTTGGGTGGGTGTTTACACTTTTTGGCTCACTAGGATTGGACTAAAGAATTTACAAGAGATTACAACATAAACAATGAAAAACATAACTCTCTTAATGTTTAAGCTTGGCTGTACATCCTCTCATTCTTCAAGTGTCCCAAGCCTTCTTTTATAATATGGAATGAGCTACTAGCCATTTATGGCCGTTGGGGCTGGTTTGGAGCCATTGGGAAATAAATTTTCGAGCATTTTTAAGCCCCTGCACCCAATGGTTTAGAAAATTCTATAAAGGTTCTGATACCTTATCAAAATATAGCTGTTACAAGCTCAAAATTAAGTTTCTGGCAGCCCAATTTCGATACCGAAAAGAATGGTTTCGAAACCAACACTATTCATGAACAGTACCCATGCATGAACAATGTCATGAATAGTGCCAAATAGTGACTGAATAGTGTTTTCATGTTTTAAAAACTTTAAAACCATTCTAAACACTTTAAAAATATGTTAATTAACTCAAAAATATTTTATAATTACAAATCAATTAATAACAGATATTTTTGAGGTTTTAAAACTTTGAAGCATATTTTTCAAGTTTGTTAGACTTTGAATTATTTTTGCGATATTTGAATAAGTCCAAAAACATTTTTCATTGAGTTATATCAAAATAAATATCTCAACAAGTTTTTCAAAGTGACAATTTGGGTGAGACAGTTTTAAAACCCAAAAGTAACAACTTTAGTGGGACGAAAGGAGTATATGTTTGAATTGCTCCACCACGACGCACAAAATGAGTGTATGAAAAGGGTTGAGAATATATATTTAGTATGTCTCTTTATGTTTAAATATCTTAAACATTAATTAGAGAATCATTTATGACATAATTTGTTTTGATTAGATAGTTTTCTTAACATTAGGGGAGTAAAAAGTTGGATGGTGACAAGTGAATTATCATTATATATATCCTTAGAGTAAAGCGAACATGAAGTTTATAAGATATTCATGTTACTACATGTCAACTGCCAGACATATTTACTTACCTAATGAGAGTATCCAATATTTCATACATCAAATGAAAATTGCTTGAAGCATGATAGTTGAATTGGTTCCAAAGGTTGAAACTCTCGTAAAAGAAAAGTAGTTAACATGGTCATATAATTGAGGTGGGTGCTCTTGAAGAGGACCAAGACATAACTAATAATAAAAAATATAGAAGAGATTCAAGTACTTGAAAATGAAAATGAAAAAAATGAAGAGATTCCGATAAGTTATGTCACTACGAGAAAAAAATGGAACCAAAATAGAAAATTTGTCGACAAAAATTTTACATATAATTTCTCTATAGAAGTAAAGACGGAAATTAAGGATATTGTATAGAAATCTGTCCATAAGTATATATATTAAAATGATTGGCCAATGTAGAAAGACTCTTTAAACTGTGAAGTTTTTGGACCAGTAGTCCAAATACCTAGATGTGTAATGCAAGTGTAAAAATGATTGGCAAATTTCAGTAACCAAAAGGTGTACCGGTACAGGCTTAGCCATACAGATACGCTTGTGTAACGTACTGATACCCAGTGTAAAAATGCCCAATGGCTTTTTCTAGTTTGAGTTGGTGTATCGATGCTAGTGATCGCGTACCAATACCGATGAGCCTAGAAGTGCATTTAATGCTTGAATTAAAGTCCCCAACGGCTCAAAATCAACCCAATAGCTAGTAACAACCACAAACTCCTTAGAGGGTTTAAAAGACTCAATCAAGTAGCCATGCAACAACAAGAAACAACACTGCCAATATTCATGCATAGAGAAAGTGTTTTTGTGCTTTAATTGTCAATTTTCTTTGTAGAACACACTAGTGAGCTTAATTGTTATATATGCTCAAGTGTTAGGCTTTGGGTGTGAGCTTAGAATTGCAAACAATCAACCTTGTGAGGTTTTCCCTAGTTTGCTTATTTGTTTCTCTTGTAAGAGTGTTTAACAAGACTTTGGCGTATAAGTCTTGTTTTGTAAGGGTTATCTCCTTGAGCCCATGAAAAAGGAGAGAAATTCAAGAGTGGATTTGGGAAAATCCTTAGTGGGAAGCTAACGTAATGTACAATTTGGTTAGAAAGTCGAACCACTTTAAATCCTTGTGTCTATTTTTAAATTTCATTGTTTCCACCACAATCACTCAAAATTCAATTCACCCCCTCTTGGTTATCTCGGTTGATCGTTCGAACCTCCCAACAAAAAGCAGTGTATCTTAATTGATCTAGAAACATCATATCTTAGTTAGTACAAAAGTACTACCTAAGTACTACAAAGATCGTTACCTTTAGATCTTTAAACATTAGTTGATGCCTAATCAAATCATGTAAAAATAATTGTTATGCATGAGGTAAGTCAAAAATGTGTTTGACTAAGACTATTGACCTAACATATCTAGAAGATATGTGATTTAGTTTCACAAGATAAGGTGCAAGCTATCTTATACGGAGATAATGCAAAATTTATATACCAACCGAAAGGTGGATACATCGAAGGTGTTAAAACGAAATATATTTCTTCAAAGTTTTATTTCTCATGGTCTTAGAAGAATATTATTCGAATCCTTTCGAGTAGTGATTTGAAAGATCTATTCACCAGTGCATTGTTTACTTCAATATTTGAAGATTGTATTCAAGATTGAATTATCAAGATTCAAAGATCTCATGTGATGTTTTCATGGAGGAGTAAATACGCGTTGCACTCTTTTCCCCTTAACCGAGGTTTTGTCCCAATGAGTTTTCTTTGTAAGGTTTTTAATGAGGCAACATGTTATGCATATAAAAGATATGTGTACTCTTTTTCCTTCACTAAGAATTTTTTTCCCATGAGTTTTTTACTTTAGTTAGGTTTTAACAAGGCACACTATCTTCATAGATATCCAAGAGTGAGTATTATGAATATTTATTTATGGTGGATATCCATGTATTAAATGATAATTTATTGTACTTTATTATTAGGGTTTAATGCTCATTCAAATTAGAGTTTCCCTCTTATACTTATAAATATAGAGTTTGAAAAAAATATTGTACACAACCCTACATTGAGTATAAATATAAATCTCTGTCTTTAACTCTCATCTCTCTTGTTCTTGTTATTCTTTTACTTTATTTACAACAATAACAATACTTTAAACATAAGAAATACTCACAAAATATAAGTTTTTTCTTTCTTTCCTTTACTGTCATTCCCAAAATCTCCACTTCCCAAGCTAAAAAAACACATATCATTCCCTTAAGGACAAGTATCAACAGTAACGTTATGTATCTTCCTCTACTAATATGTAGTATAAATATAAATGTATTTTGTTAATGTATAGTGTATGAGGTAGCGGTTCACTGTGGTTTACATGGTGAAAAATGATGAAATTAATTGACGATTAGCGGTTCTCTTTTGATTTCTACATAGAATCACCGACCAACTAAATTAGCTTTGTTTTATGCCTGGAAGAGCTACGTGGTTGAGAGCAAACATTATATTCAGGGTAAATTGCACGGGTAGTCATTGACGTTTTAAGGCACTCTTATTTTGGTCACTGAAATCGAAAAACTTTCATTACAACCTCTAAACTTTGAATTAATTTTTTACCGTCACTGAACTTTTAATTCTCTTTTATTATGGTTGTTTCTGTTAAAAAAATGTTTGCATGACACGTTAAAGTCTTCTTCCCATAAAGAACCCTAATTTCCCAAATTTACAATCGTGATCACTAAGGCAAAAATTCTGATGAACACAGTCAATCCAAATGATGGGAAGATTCGTTTGACCAAAAGGTTAATATAATTTGGTATCAAGCTGATCTGATGGTTAGCAATGACAAGTCGAAAAGTTTTAATTTTTAGGTTCAACTGATATTTTTAGTTATGATCCACCACTATTGACCTCCAGATCAAATTGAAACTAAATTGTGTTAAGCTTCTGACAAAACATATCTTTCCAACTGTTGAAATTGATCGATGACTGCTTTGTTCATCGGGGCAATTGTAAATATAGAAAATTAGGATTCTTTTTGGAAGAAGGCTTTAGTGTGCCTCGTCAGCATTTCTTAATAGGATTCACGATAGTGACCATAATGAAAGTAAATTAAAAGTTTACTGACTGTAATAAAAAAATCAATTTCAATAACCAAAGTGAAATCGTTTTAAAAGTTCGGTAACTATCA
Organism: Hibiscus mutabilis; assembly: GCA_019671005.1. NCBI lineage: Eukaryota > Viridiplantae > Streptophyta > Magnoliopsida > Malvales > Malvaceae > Hibiscus > Hibiscus mutabilis. The sequence continues at coordinate 5,796,190 of CM033723.1, read as the reverse complement.
ATATAGTTTACCCTTTTATTTAATAAGCCTAGGCCGGATTATCATGGACCCCGTTAATCTGTTGATATTTGGAGTTGGGCTTTTTGGGCTAACGGGGTTATTGAATGTTTAGTGTGGGATATTATGAGGGAACAACATATCATAGTATGTTTTTTTAATAGTAGTATATGTTCATACATATTCTTTTACTCTTTGATAATGCATCTATATCTTACAAATAAAACGATTTAAATTCAAATTTTTTAGGATGAATATCATCCTATTTTTCTCTATTCTTGTTGAGTTCTATTATAAGGATATTCTTTGAGCGTAACCACTTGAGCTCCGCGAAGAGCACAACATATGGAGTACATCTTTAATCTTTGTTCACATACACAATCGACTCTGAAATATAAATTTCCCACAAGGACAGTGACCTCAACCTAAAAAGGTTTCCTGACCCTTCCCCATGAAAAAGATGCAATACTTTTTCAATACCAGAAATCTGTACAGATCATTATTTGTTAACAGCAGCAAGGACCACAGCCCACCAAATCCAAAACCACCATTCGCTTTAGCATTCACCCATTGTTCCCTTCGCTCATAATTGAAGTTGTTCGCCATTAAAGTTTAGATCATCATTTCCCCATCTCTCTCCCTTCTTTTTCATCATCGTACCATATCATAATTTATTACAGACTCTTGGGATGAGGCAATTCAGGACAATCACCCATTTTTGCAGCTCTGCCCTGCTCTTAAGGCAACATCTGCAATGTCACCTAAATCAATCATTTCAGAAACCAACAAATCAGCCAAAAAAATTATCAAACACATTATGGAGGAAGGTAAACATTTATTGGGATTTTGAGAAGCCTCTTCCTCTTCCTCTTCCTTACTTGCTGCTGCTCTCTCACATGAGAAAACAATTATTTTTTTTTTCTTCTTACCTTGTGAGTGGGTGGGCTCACCCTCATGTGATTTTGTTCTATGAGAGATAGTGCGGTTGATCGCAGATGATACCAAAACCAAAAGGTGAGTTGGATTTTGATGGTTTTCCTAATCGGTGAACAAGAGAATTATAGTGTCCCTTCATGTTCATGCACTTCTAAATCTATTTTTTTTTAGTTATATCACTTACAAAAGTCCAATCTACTTTGTCCAAATAATCAACCATACTCTCTCTTTCTTTCATGTTTTCAATTATTTGTTGGTATATTTAAACATCATTTATTATTAAATTATTTTCATTTTTCTATTTTGGTCATCGATATATATATTTAGACAAAATTGTCACTAACGTTGCGCTATTTTCTGTTTTGGCCACCAATCGTTAAAAATTAATGGTGATGCTGACGTGCATTCATTTATTTTCCACGCCATTTTCTCTCTCCTCATCAGTAGTCCATGTGTTATTTTTAGGATAAACAAAACTATTAGTCACTAAATTATTCTCGCTTTTCTATTTTGGTCACTAAACTATTTTTTTTGACAAAATCGTCACTAATATTTTGTTCCTTTTTATTTTGGTCATCGGTCATTAAAAATTAAATTTCTCAAAAATAGAAATGGATTCAAACCCTGAACCTTATGCAAAAAGGTCTAGACACTTAACCACTGAACCAACCCTTAAATTTATTATAATTTCACCAAAATTTATATGTAAGTTATACTCTTAGAGGAATAAAAGCAAAGAAAACAAGTGTACAAGTGGATAATGGGGGAATAGAACCTAACTAACCTTCTAAGTGTTTATCTAACCACTAAGCCAAGCACCAAATATGTTGTATTTTCACCAAACCGTATACTCTCTCTGTCCCACTCAATATGTCCCTTTTGTGTTTTGAAATTGACTCACTTAAAATGTTTCATTGAAAAAATTAACAACTTTTATAAGGCACATTTCCCTTTATGCCATTTTTTAGTTTCACAACAAAACAAAATTTAACTTTTCAAGGATAAAATTGTCGTTTCAATTATTTTACATTATACTTCTTACACATTCTTACACAAATTTTTTCTTCCTAAAACTGTGTGAAAAGTCAACAATGGACAAAATAAATGGGACGGAGGGAGTATTTAACTTACCTAATTAATAATCTAATATAAATTTAAATCTAACATATATGGCAACTAATTAAATGCTAATATAAATTCTACTCGGCTCACATGTATTCCAACCAATTAAATGCTATTTAAAAATTAAAATAGTAAATTTAAATTTAAATAGTTATTTTTAAGTAATTTGAAATTTATTTTATATCTTAAATAAATATTAAAAATTAAATTTTTAGAATGATTTAATATTATTTTTATAAAAATAAATAAATAGTTATTTAATTAGTTTATTTTATTACTAAATGAAGTGGAAAATAATTTTTAATTTGCCTTTCGATTTTATTCACAATTTCAGTTAAACATTAGTGGTTCGGCACTTAGACTTCTTACATAGTGGTCTTAGGTTTGATTCCCCAAAACACTTGTTATTATTTTCTTTAGTTTTATTCGACAAAGAGTATAAGTTATGTAACAACGGCCCCGTCTCCGGGTGGGAGGCTCGGCGCGTTCCCACGTAAAAAAATTGGTTTTGAATGGAATGGAGTCGTCACTGGCCACTTCGATATGCCGGACACCGTTAAAAGTTAATCAGAGATTCAAAAAGCTTGAGTTCGGAAGTCAGTTACGTGTGGGGAAGGATGAGCACCCCCACAACGCCTAAAATTGGTACCCGGTCGATTACATATTGTCTAAACGAGGGAACTTAAGAATTCGAATTTAATTTAAAATTTGTGATCCCTTCTAAAATATTTAAAAGAATATTTCTTTGTATGAGAGAAATTTACACCCCTACACCCGGGGTATAATTTCCGTTAGATTCCGCACGAAGGGAACCTATTTTGAAAATTATGATTTTTTTTTTAAAATGGTGTTTTGTGATAGAGACTAACGGAAAGCGGCACCCCTTACGTCTGAGGTACGTTTTTCACGAAAATCCCTAATGAAAGGTTTAATTTAAAATTTGATTAAAACAATGTACCAAATTTATATACAAATATATATATATATATATATATATATATATATATATATTAGATCATAAATGTTTAAAACACAATAGTATTAACAATAATGTACAAAAAGAAGAAGATTTTTAAATAAATATCATATGCTATACACATAATATAATATTTTATATACAAATGTAATATACATTATATAATGTTGTATACATATTAAATAAATACTATGCTATATAATATATAAATGTACTATACATATGATACAAATACTATATAATATACATGTATACATAATATTAAGATAATATTAATATTAATATACATATATAAACGTAAAAAAAGAAAAAAAATATAATAGGTAATAAGAAAACAAAATATATATATACATAATAATAATATAAATAAAAATAAAAACAAAAAACGAATGAAATAATAAAATAGAAACTTAAAAAACCAGAAAAAGGACGAAATTGAAAGGAAAGTAAAAATAGAGGGTGTGCAAAGAGAAAAAAGTGGGGCAGAAGGGCTGTTTGTGCAATTTTCCATTTAAGAACTGAATTAATTAAATTAGTGGGCAAAATTGTAAAATAATTAAAAATTACAGGGACCGATCGTGTGAATTTCCCATGCGGAAGGACCGAAAAAGTAATTTTCCCTTTTAAAAAAACGCGGATCTTGGTCGGGTCGAGTTGAGTGCATGGGTCGTGGCATGAAACAATGTCGTTTTGGCCTGATATCCGACGCCCAAAACGACGTCACTTTGAAAAGGGTTTAAATATCCAATTTTAATAAAAAATATTTGTTGAATCCGAACGAAATTTGCTATATCTAGGAGAAAAAATACCCGAAAGAACACTTTTTTTTACCTTTATTTCTTTTTTAGATCCGGTTTCCTTTCTCTTTCTCTATATTTCGAACCCTTCATTTTTTACCAATCCAAATCCTTTTTTTCTATCGATTCAAACTCAAAAGAAGATTTTTTTAAATCGAAAGCCACTATTTTCTCCTTCAAAATCTCCTCCTTTTACATGCAATTTCAAGGTTTTTATAACCAGATTAAACAAAATAAAATAACACCTTGTTGCAACTTGACTGATTTGATTTGAAAAAAAAATAATATTCTTGCTTTTGCAGGTTTGACTTGATCGGTTGTTTGGGTGGTGGTGGACGGTGGCCGACGTACGTGGCCAATGGTGGCGTGCATGTCAGCCACGCGCGGGGAGATTGGGCGAGCAAGGACAGCGGCGGCTGGCAGTACATTAGGCTTCTAGGGTTTTCAAATTTAGGTTTAGGGGTAATTTTGTAAAAAAAATGTATTTTTGGATATGGGTCATATTATTTTTAATTAAGTAATTGGGTATTTTTTGATTTTGGGTTTGGTTAATTGGGTCGAACAGGTTGGGCTTTGGGTATTGGGTTGGTTTTATTTGTATGGGTTTAATATTTGTAATGGGCTAAGCCCGGATAAAAAGGGTTACTACAGCTGCCCCTCTTTGTGCATTGTTGTGTAATAGAAATAGGGCAAAGACAAAAGAGTAACCATTTTTGTCCGGTCGGTCAGGGTTTCTTCTTCTGGCCACCGCTTCTTCTTTGTGCTTGACTTGATCTTCTTTGTCGCTCTTGTAAGAAAAATCTTCAAAATAGAGGATCCGTTGGGGAAGACAAAACGAGTTAATCTGTTGGAGGAGACAAAATGAGCTCGGCTCGCTACGATATTGATGGCGTCACAATGCTTGGAGAAAATTTGACCTAGCTATAACGCTGACGAAAAGGCCAGGTCTGCAAAACTTGATCCAGCTGCTACCTTGACGAAGAAACAAGATCGAAAGATGAATGTTCAGCCCAGCTACATCGAGGAAGCATAATCGGAAGTCAATAAATTTTGATCCATAGCTTGGCTCACATACTTATTTTGTATTTTTCCCAAATGCACAAGGATCAACGGTTTTATGTTGTCTTTACCGTAGCCGTTTGCTTCAGGCTAGTTGTATCATTCTCTTAGGTACAATCAGTTTGTACCAATCATGACATTGGTTTTTTCAAAGGATTTATTTTCCTTCGACTATTCGTGAAAATGGATTTTCGATGTGCATTTGAATTATCTATTATCCTAAACTTTACCGCGTTTAAGCACGTTATGCCAACATTTTTGCTAGACTTGCCAGAAACTTTGATCTAGGTGCATCATTAACGAAGAGACAAGATCAAAATTTGGTTTAGTGATCCCATCATCGGAAGGACAGAATCAGGTAACAACAACTTAGGTCTCAATGTGCCCTCAATGGCGGAGTAAGAATAAGCAGCAACTTGAACCCAACCACACCATCAACGGAGGGACAAAATCAGATATCAGCAACTTAGACTCTACTACACGATCAACGGAGAGGCAGAATCAAATAACAGCAACTCAAACCTTACTACACCATTAATGGAGGAGCACGAATGATCAACAACTTGAACCCAGCCACACCATCAATGGAGGGATTGGATCATATAACTTGGTTTCTACCACACCATCAACGGAGAAGCAGAATCTGATAACAACAACTCAAACCTTACTACACCATCAACGGGGGAGTAGGAATGAAGAACAACTTGGACCTTACTACACCCTTAACGGTGGAGCAAGAACGAACAACAACTTGAACCCAGCCACACCATCAACGAAGGGACATGATCAAATAACTTGGATTCTACCACACCATCAACGGAGAAGCAGAATTTGGATAACAGAAACTCAAACCTTACTACACCATCAACAAAGAAACATGAATGAACAGCAGCCTGAACCTTACCACGCCCTCAACGGTAGAGTAAGAACGAACAAAAATTTGAACTCAGCCACACCATCAACGGAGGGACAAAATTGGATAACTTGGATTCTACTACACCATTAACGGAGAAGCAAAATTTGGATAACATCAACTCAAACCTTACTACACCATCAACGAAGAAGCAGGAATGAACGACAACTTAGTCCTCACTATGCCCTCAATGGTGGAGTAAGAATGCAACAACTTAAACCCAGCCGCACCATCAATAGAGGGACAGGATCGGATAACTTTGATTTTACCACACCATCACCGGAGAAACAAAATTTGGAGAACATCAACTCAGACCTTACTACACCATCAACGGAGAAGCAAGAATGAACGATAACTTGGTCCTCACTATGCTCTCAACGGCGGAGTAAGAACGAACAACAACTTGAACCCAGCCACACCATCAATAGAGGGACAGGATCAAACTTAGACCTAACTACACTATCAACAGAGAAACCATATTGGATAATAAATCGGACCTAACCACTCCTTCAAATGAGGGGCAGGATTGGATAGCAACAACTTGAACCTAGCCACGCAATCAACGGAGGGACAAAATCGGGTAACAACAACTTAGACGCTTGTCACGCCATCAACAGATGAACAAGATCGAAAGAGAGCAACTTGGATCTGGCTACGCCATCAACGAGGGAACCAGATTGAATAACAATGACTTGGACCGAACCATTCTATCAACGGAGGGGCCGGATCGGAGGATGAAGCTTTGATTTTTTTGAATTTTTTCTTTATATTTTTTTTTGATTTTTTTGAGCTATAACTGTAAGGAAAAGATAATATTCGAGGAAGAAGTTTGGTCCTAGCTATACCATCGACAGCAACGCGCGATATGCAAAATGATAGATCCGCTACATCACACCAACAAGGAGGTTGGATCTGGACTAAATTGGTCTACCACCACTGACGAAAGCAAAAATTGGGAAAAAGTCGGCTTTGCCACTTTGTGGCGAGAATCATAACCTAAAAATAAAGAAAAACATTAATTAGTAATTGTGCAAAGTTTTGCCGTAATTACCCGGATGTCTGAGTTTTTCTGTATATTCGGCCTTCTTCAGGCTAAGGATTGATCATCATGTTGTTGCCCCCGCGATTGAGGTTCTTTGATATCTTCCGTAGATCTATTTGTGCATTTATGCCAAAAATAAATGCATCATGAATGCGCCTAATTTTATGCCTAACATACATGCATGATAACTCGTATGAATGTATGATGCACGCATTTGATGTTGAATGGTCTTAATAAATGTGTGAATGGTTTTTTTGCCCCTTAAAGGGATACCCCTAACTCTCTGTTGGTTGGATTGAGTTTTCGATCTTGTATTGCAAAGATGCCCCCCAATTTTTCTCAGTTTTGATCATATCCCTGTGGAGTTATCTTTCTCTGTGTATGCCCCTTACAGAAACAATTTGCAGTAGATTTAAACTTTGAAAAATTATGATGTCTATGGTCAGGTTAAATCAGGGGGCATATCATATAGATTTTGACTCACGTTACCATGGGTACGATCAAATTAAGGTGAACAAAAGGTATTTTTCATTGAACCTTGTAGTTTTCAGCCCGTACAAAAGGCTCTCACTACCATTGGGCTTTAGGCAAGTGAGGTACACAAAAAACATTTCTTTGAAAGAGGTGAAACCTACAAGATGACCTATTGTAGTCAAAATAGTTCAACAACTAGCCTGGTCTAAATAGTCAAAATAAGGTATGCCCAAACCCGTGCATCAAGAATTTTAGTTATAATTTTCGTGCTTCGGTAGGGGATGTTCGATCTTATATGGCCCTGCATAGTTTTTGATACTTAGAACACCAATCTTGGGGTACTTTCTACTAGCCTTTTAAAGCCCAAACAGTTATCGATTGTGTGGCCAACTTGCTCGACATGGTAATCACATCTTGCATTGGTGTCATACCATTTAGGAAATGGAGGTTGCATCGGGGCCTAGTGGTAAGGTGCCATTATATGAGCATTAAGCATATCTTTGTACAAGTGTGCGTATGGAATTGGCAGTGGGGTAAACTCCTATTTTTCGCTGTTCTTCCTTTAAGCATAGTCTTGGCTTGAAAAACCTTGGACACTTGCAGCTTTGGGTTGTATCATCGTCGTCGGCTTTGTATAATTAACATTATAAACACTTGAAGTGTTCACTTTATTTTCTTTCTTCGCATATAATGTCTTATTGTGGGATGAACTTATGTCGACGTTAATATTGCCGTTCTTAATAGCATTCTCGATAAGCTCACCAGATAAGACTAGATCGGCAAAATTGGTAGTTCAATTTCCTATAAGACGATCTAGAATTGGGCATTCCAATGTTTGGATAAATATAACCGTTGTCTCCTTCTCATCGAGTGGGGGTTGAACTTGGGTAGCTACATCTCTCCAGCGTTGTGCTTATTGTCAAAAGCTTTTATTAGACTTTTACTTCATATGTTGCAGAGTCCAACGGTCTGGCACCATATCACTGGCGTTCTGATATTTCACTAGAAAAGCCTTGGCCAAGTCTTTCCATGGTTTTATTTGGTGATGACTTAGTTGATTATACCACCTGGTGACAGGTCCAGCTAGGTTGTCTTAGAAGTAGTGGATCAATAACTTGTCATCTCTACCATATCCTGTCATTTTTTGGCAAAACATAGTAAGATGAGCATGGGGACAACTCGTCCCATCATATTTCTTAAATTTTGGGGCCTTGAACTTAGGGGGCAGCACCAAGTCTAGGACAAGGCTAAGTTCACTAGCATCAAATCCAATGAAAGTGTCCACTGCCTCCATGGCTTCCATCTTTTCCTCGAGTCGCTTGCAACGATCCTCGATCTCCTTTGGAGTCTCTATTTTTGGTTTCTCAAATTTGACCAACCGAACCATTTCTGAGACGAAGTTTTCAGCTTGATTTCCCCAGGCTTAGCTCCTAATGCAGTGGATATATTCATAGGGAAAGAGGTGCCAGCCTGATGGAGTGATGACTTCCCTCGAAAAAGTATTCTTTAGGGGTCAAGTCGAATATCAGCATGAGGAGGAGTAAACCCTGGAGGATACGCAGGGCCTTCGTTCATATCAACGAGACTTTCTGTAGGATTCGCAATAAAAGCCTCTCCTTGCTCAGGGAGTTTATGTCCTAGCATTTGCACTATTTGGCCTGGCATGTCTTGCTGGCATTTCTTGATTTGTTCCCCCATGTCTTGTTGGGCCTTAGCTAGTTGGTCTTTCATCTTCTTAGCCAAATCTACTTGCATGTCTCTTTGAAATTGTTCAATGCGGTCCAATCTGTCCTCGTTCGTCATTTTGGTCTTGCGTCAAGTTCTGTAGTGGTGCTGAATTGGTTGACTTTTTGCTCTATCTAGTATCACTGTCATGGGGCATCCCAAAGATTAGTCTTAAAATCTTTAAGAATGAATGCATGTAAATGCAAGGTGCATGTCCTAGATGCGGAGGTACTGATTCAAAAATGGTTACCGCAGCTCAACTTTCAAACTCAAGGGATTCGTTCGCAACTTTGAATGTTGCATTGATATCTAGGGTACTAGATTTTCTCCCAATGATGAATTTTTCAAATTAGGAACCAGTCGTGGATCAGTACTTTGTGTGAATGAAATGCAAGAAATTAAATGATAGTGTCATGCAATTAATGCGAAATAAATTTAACATGATGCAATCAAAAAGGAAACGAGGTCAGTTCGAATAAAAATAATCAAATAAATAAATTAATAAGGTAAAAAAAATAAAACATATAAAAAACTATACATAAAAAACAAATAAAAGCACCAAAGCCTAAAAAGGGTGACCGCTAAACGGGAAATGGTTTCGCATGGTTTAAAAGTTTGGCTCCTATGACTCACTATATGAGGTTCAGATCTAAAGTAGAGGGTATCCGAACTATCGCTAGGACATCGATTCGGGAGGATACATTTCTCTAGGTCCGTGCGGAGATGAATATCTCACAGAGATGAAGGTACCAATGTATCCCGAAAATGATCCACTATCCTGCACGGAGGCGATACCTCACGAAGGTGTAGCTTCACACTCCCACTTAAAAGGGATGGAGCTCGGGTATAGAGCTCATGATATGCAAAACTAGGAAAATAGATTTTTTTAAAAAATTTTGTAAAATTTCTAAAGAATGGATCACAAAATAAATCAAACCGAATTTATAGTTTCCACTCGTTAAGACAAAAAGAAATCGACTTGTAGCTCGACTCACTTAAAAATGTCCCCAGCGGAATCGCCAACTGTAACTATGGCCCCGTCCCTGGGTGGGAGGCTCGGCGTGTTCTCACGTAAAAAAATGGTTTTGAATGGAATGGAGTCGCCACGACCACTTCGGTAGGCTGGACACCGTTAAAAGTTAACCAAAGATTCAAAAAGTTTGGGTTCGGGACTCAGTTACGTGTGGGGAAGGGTGAGCACCCCCACAACACCCAAAATTGGTAGTTGGTCAATTACATATTGTCTAAACGAGGGAAATTAAAGAATTTGAATTTAATTTAAAATTTGTGATCCCTTCTAAAATATTTAAAAAAATATTTCTTTGTATGAGAGAAATTTACACCCCTATACCCGTGGCATAATTTCTGTTAGATTCCGCACGAAGGGAACCTATTTTGAAAATTATGATTTTTTTTTAAAAAATAGTGTTTTGTGATAGAGACTAACGGAAAGCGGCACCCCTTACGTACGAGGTACGTTTTTCACGAAAATCCCTAACGAAATGTTTAATTTAAAATTCGATTAAAATAATGTACCAAATGTATATACGAAATATATATATATATATATATATATATATATATATTAGATCATAAATATTTAAAACATAATAGTAGTAACAATAATGTACAAAAAGAAGAAGATTTTTAAATAAATATCATATGTTATACACATAATATAATATTTTATATACAAATGTAATATACATTATATAATGTTGTATACATATTAAATAAATACTATGCTATATAATATATAAATGTACTATACATATGATATAAATACTATAAAATATACATGTATACATAATATTAAGATAATATTAATAATAATATACATATACAAACGTAAAAAAAGAAAAAATATAATAAGTAATAAGAAAACAAAAAATATATACTACTAATAATAATATAAATAAAAATAAAACAGAAAATGACTAAAATAATAAAATAGAAACTTAAAAAACCAAAAAAGGTGTGCAGAGAGAAAGAAAGTGGGGCGGAAGGGCTGTTTGTGTAATTTTCCATTTAAAACTGAATTAATTAAATTAAGGGGCAAAATTATAAAATAATTAAAAATTCCAGGGACCGATCGTGTGAATTTCTTATGCGAAAGGACCGAAAAAGCAATTTTCCCTTTTAAGAAAACGTGAATCTTAGTCGGGTCGGGTTGAGTGCGCGGGTCGTGGCATGAAACGACGTCGTTTTGGGCCTGATATCTGACGCCCAAAACGACGTCGTTTTGAAAAGTGTTTAAATATCCAATTTTAATAAAAAATATTTGTCTCAGAGTTATTAAAAAATCAAAACTTTTCCTCCCAAAAGCTCTCGCCTCTCCTGCCGGGGGAAGTGGCTGCCGCCCGTGATCCGCTGTGGACCTTTGCCGTCGCGACCGGAGTCACCAAAAAGTCGCCCTCGAGTTCATTTTTTACCCCGATCTTGAATCTAAAATTATTTTTTGTTGAATCCGAATGAAATTTGCTAGATCTAGGAGAAAAAAATACTCGAAAGAACACCCTTTTACCTTTATCTCTTTTTTAGATCCGGTTTTCCTTCCCTTTCTCTATATTTCAAACCCTTCTTTTTTTACCAATATGAATCATTTTTTTCTATCGACTCGAACTCAAAAGAAGATTTTTTTAACCTAAAGCCACTATTTTCTCCTTCAAAATCTTCTTTTACATGCAATTTCAAGATTTTTATAACCAAATTAAACACAATAAGACAACAACTTGTTGCAACTTGACTGATTTGATTTGGAAAAAAATAATATTCTTGCTTTTGCAGGTCTAACTTGATCGGTTGTTTGAGCGGTGGTGGCCGGCGCGCATGGCCAATTGTGGCGCGGTGTCGGCCATGCCCGTGGAGATTGGGCGAGCAAGGGCGGCGACAGCTGGCTGTACATTAGGCTTCTAGGGTTTTCAAATTTAGGTTTAGGGGTAACTTTGTAAAAAAAAGGTATTTTTGGATTTGGGTCATATTATTTTTAATTAAATAATTGGGTATTTTTTGATTTTGGGTTTGGGTAATTGGGTCGAACATGGTGGGCTTTGTGTATTGGGTTGGTTTTATTTGTTTGGGTTTAATATTTGTAATGGGCTAAGCCCGGATAAAAAAGGTTACTACAAGTTAAATGTAAATTTTGGTGAAATTATAACAAACTTAAGGGTTGCATGAGGTCTAGGGTTCGAATCCTCCTTCACCCTTTTGGCAATTTTAATTTTTAACGGATGGTAACCAAAATAGAAAAAGAACACAACATTAGTGACGTTTTTGTCAAAAAAATAATTCAGTAATCAAAATAGAAAAGCGAAAATAGTTTAATGATCAATGGTGTTAACTACCCTAAAAAACATGAACTATTGATGAGAAGAGAGAAAATGATGTGGAAAGTAAAAAAAAAAATACATGTGAGCATGCCGTTAATTTTTTAATGGTCGATAACCAAAATAGAAATATAATGTAATGTTAGTCAAGATTTTACCAACAAAAAGAATTCGGTGATCAAAGTAGAAAAGTGAAAATAATTTAGTGCCCCATGGTGTTGTTTACCCTAGTTTTTATATACTCTAGCAATCAGGATATAAGTAATTGCATTCGGGAAATGCAAGTCATGAAGTACAATTTAGTTTTTGGGTAAAGTACACTGATTATCACTAAGTTTTGAGATATTTGTACTTTAGTCACTAAACTTTTAATACTTGTATTGGAGTCAGTAAATTTAATGAAAGTTTTCATTTCGATCATTATCGTTAACGACAATTGAGTGAACATGTCATATGTTATTTTCTTTATAAATTAATACTATCAAATAAAATGATAATACATGTCATCATTTTTTTAGTCAATGAAAATAAACATATATTCTGCTAAGAAGGGTTTGAACTTGGCCCCCAAAAGGGGTCTGATGTTTAACATTAGCACTACGCTCAATTAGGTGGTCGTTATATAATTGAAAAAAAAATACTATTTACGTTAAATTGTAGTTGAAATTAATTATAGTTATTTTATGAAATTATATTCATTATAACATAAACTACAAAACATTATAAGAATATATTTATAACATCAATTATAACATATTAATTTACCATACGTCTTCATCTTGTCGGAGATATTAATTTATTAAAAAAATAATATATGATATGTTGATTCAACTATCGTTAATGTCACATCAGCTATAGTTAGCGAAAGTCATGGAAATGAAGACATTTCTTAAGTTTAATCATTCCAATACAAATTTTAAAATTTTAGTGCTCAAAGTGCAAGCGTCATAGTTCAATGATCATCAATCTAATATACCCTTTAATTTTTTACATTTTTTCAATTTTGTCTTTATTTTTTATTTAATTACATTTTAATATCAATCTTTCATTTTAAATCATATTGTTGTTTTTTTTAAAAAAACTGAATATATTATTAAATTTTTCATGACAAGATGTAGAATCTCACATGACAATATGTGTTGGCTTTGTTATTGATATGAGAATTTGTGTCACTTTACATTATTTTGTTAAAAAAATATAGTTTTTTTTATAATTTTAAAATTATTTATTGGCGTGGCATAATGTCATGTAGGGGTGACAAAACTCGACTCGAGAAATATCGAATAAAGTTTGAGTTATAAAATGAGACTTCGAATAATTCAAAATTCTTAGTAATTAGTTGATCAGTTTTCAAGTTCGAGTCGAGTCTCTCCACTATGTCTAATATATGTAAATCGTATATGAAAGCAATATGAAGAAATATATATGTATATCGTATATGGTTATAGAAAGTCTTTTAAATTGGAATTAAGTAGTACCATAATTTTATAAATACTTAAAATTAAATTTGAAGAGAAACTCGACTAAAAAAAATTCAAATAAAGTTTGAGTTATAAAACAGAACTCGTCAACTCGACTAACTGAATTTTTTTTTACTTGACTTGATTAAATACTTACCTTAATATCACGTCAACAATAAAATATACGTAGACTACCACATAAGATATCACTTTAATGTCGTGAAAAATTTAACACCCTAATCATCATACCCTTCAAAATCACATTATTATAACTAAAAAATAAAAATTGAAAATCAATTTTAACTTAAAAATAGAGTCAATTTGAAGAAAAACTAACCACTCAAAGCTAATTCATCATTATACTTACGATTAATAAAGAACAAAATGTAAAATAAGCAATTGGTCACTTTTTTGTGATAAGGTGATGTTAATTAAGACTGATCAAAATTTCTTTTTTCTATTCTTGTATTGTGCGATATTAAAGAAGATTATCTTCATTTTTATTTTGGATAAAAAAGATTATTTTCATTGTTTGCTTTAAACAGTTATTTTTTATATACAGACACTGTAAAAGTACAATTTATTTATTTTAAGCCTAATTCCTAAAGTTTAACGTTTAAAGTTTTGAACTTTAAACCATAAATTTTAAATTCTAAACTTAAACTTTATTTTAAGCCAGTTTTTTTATACATTTTATATGTATCAATTATCAACTTGATGGCCAAAGGCGACTCAAAAAGTAATAAAAACAATTATGGACGACCTCTTTGGTTCAAACCTCAATTGAAACTTTCCATTATGTAGGAAAAAACAATAATATAGCTGAGAAGTCTTCAAAACATACGGATTGTGAATAGACATGATAACAAATTGGCCAAACATGGAATAAAATCATTCTATGATCGAATTTTTCTACACATAAAACTCCATTGGAAAGCTAATACAAGTTGCATATGTAAACAATGAATATACATAATTAATAAAGTAACAATGAGTATTCGGTCGAGTAGAGTGGGAATATTCTAGTTAGTCAAATTGATAAGTAATATTTTATCATTTAAATTTTATTTAAAATATTTTTGATTCGAGTAGAGCCAAATTAAATATAATTGTTCTAGTTAACTCGAACAATTCTAAATTAAAAAAAAATAAGAATTGAATTTTGCTCGAGCTACAAGAATGTAAAGGAAGACAAAGTTATAAAGAAAACCCAGAAATCATTTGATGGAAATGGTTAAAATTTTGTTCAAAATTGGCATAAAAGGTCAAACAAGATAGTAATCCCTCACATGGCAGTTGTTCTATCCTCTTCCACCATTTTTTGACTCTGCAGATGCATTGTCACCCCACCCCACCACCCCTCTCTCTTAAATTTCCTCAATACAAATGAAGTCTTTTGAGTTAGAACTTTTGTCAATAGTTGCCTAAGAATCATGCCACAAAACAAAAAGTTCAAATCTATCTGTACCTTCTTGTCTTCTACAATATCCAACATGTCCCAAACAGTAGAAATTTTCCACTGAATGAGACTCAACTTTCTTTCTTTCAGTATTCTTTAACAAGCTGCAAACTTTGTAAAAACCATTAAAGAGTCGAACTTTTGATGAAATGAAAAGCACATTAGTTCTTGTATTGTCTTCAACAGCATTCTTGTTCATTCTCGTTGTTTTCATCTCCTTTTACCTCAAGAGGGCAGCAAGAAATGACCATCCGGACGATATAGAAATTAAAGCGCATAGGCATGATGAAGAGGAGTCAGAAATGGAGGATTTGATCACTTTTAGCGGCGGAGAAGACCTTACCATCAGTGACATCCTCGATGCTCCCGGTGAAGTAATCGGGAAGTCCAAGTATGGAACCTTGTACAAGGCCTTGTTGCAGAGGAGCAACATGGTCAGGTTGCTTCGGTTTCTGAGGCCAGTGTGTAGCTTGAGTGGTGAAGAGTTTGGTGATGTGGTTCAGCTGTTGGGGTGCATTAGACATCCAAATTTGGTGCCTCTTTTGGGATTTTATGTTGGGACTAGAGGAGAGAAGCTTCTTGTTCATCCTTTTTACAGGCATGGCAATCTTGCTCAGTTACTCACAGGCGAGTCTTTCTTTTTCCTGTTTCTGTTCATTTTATTCTGTGCTTGCCTTGGAAGTAAATGGAGAATAAACTGAAAAACTGAATAAATCGACTTAGTTTTATAAATTAAAATTGTTTTAACCTGGATTCAAATTGTGGATTAACTTAGTTCTGTCAGTAGAATGTGTACAATAAAGAATTAAACTGTTTCGTTTGGGCAGATGGGAATGAGAAGTCTCATAGATGGAGTGTAATTTGTAGGATTTCCATTGGTATTGCCAGAGGATTAGACCACCTGCACACTGGGTTGCAGAAGCCAATAGTCCATGGAAATATTAAGCCTAAGAACATACTATTGGACCGTAATTAGCAGCCATATCTTTCGGATTTCGGCCCATATTTACTATTAAATCCTACCTTTGCCCAAGAAATGCTTGAAGCTTCAGCAGCTGAGGGATATAAAGCTCCTGAGCTCATCAAAATGAGGGCTGCAACCGAAGAGACTGATATATACAGCCTTGGGGTGATCATTCTCAAACTACTTTCTGGAAAGGAACCGAATCCGATACATGAAAAGCCAACAACCGATAAAAATTCTTATCTGCCAAACTTTATGCGAAATGCAGTTCTTGATCATAGAATTAGCTATCTCTATCATCCGGACATACTTCGGAGAAGCAGCGACGATAAGGGAAATCCAGTTACTGAAGAATCCATTCTTAAGTTCTTTCAGCTTGCCATGGCTTGCTGTTCTCCTTCTCATTCTCCTTCTCTTAGACCAAATAGCAGACAAGTACTGTTGAAGCTTGAAGAGATTGGGAAGTAGGAAGGGGTGCACTTTGCTGAAATACAAACAGCGGCTTTGGTAGTACTACTTCATTATGCTGTCCAAAGTAAGAACATGTGAGGATAACAATACTGATTAATCGAAGAACAATGCCGACATTTGTAGGGAAATCTTCTTCTCATGGTGCCATTGAAAAAGGGTCGTTCAATTTGTGGTTTTTCTTGTGGAATGGCTAGATTTCTATCATATGACAAAATAAACGATCCACTCCGGTTCTGGTCAAGAGACACAAAAGCATCTGCAATCTGCATAATTGGATCTCAATGGAATTTTGGGTGATTGCGTTTAACCAGGAAGTTAAGATATTTCAGCTACCAGAGGTGATTTCTGGTTAGTACCCATGTCAGTTTCCGACCTTTCCAAGAATGACGTGGTGGACATAAATTTACAGTCTCATGTTTGTTGGCTTGCTCATTCTTTTGTTCCTTCCATGGACAACAATAGCATTGTCATTTTTGTGTTAGTTGACCAGAATTTCCCCAATTTTTTATTATAAAAAATAGCAAGTTCTCTTTGATAAACTCATATCTTAATTGTAGAGTCAACTAGCTCTATAGGCTAATTTGCATTCAATTGAATATTTTTCATACTGTGTTGTAGTGTTGCAATCCTTCAGCTGGCACAAGAAATAATGACCAAACCATTTTTATGGAATTTAATATTAGATTAATAATTGTTTTCTTACTTTTTTTTACCCACAGAAACCATGTTTAGCTACAAAGCGTGTATGAAATGATCATATCAAGTTACTTGCAATCTAAGATACAAACTTTTTACTTTTTTAGAGCCTCTTCCATGTTAAGTAGTACTATATACTGCAAAAAAAAAGTGAGTTCGTACAGAAATTTAGTTGTGGAAGATTGATGGCAAACGTGATCAACGGCTAATCCTTCTTCAATAACCATGCCTCTTCCATGTTAAATTCCATTGCCAAAGCAGAACTATTTCAGGTATCAATTTTAAGGGTGCTAATCCTTCTTCAAACATAACAACTCCCGAACTCATTTTTTGATTTCGTAGACCAAAAATTGTTATTTTAATAAATTTTATCGAAATAATTTTTTTATTAAAATAACTTGGTTTCTAGATGGTATAATTTCACCTAGAATAAAAAGGTTGATGGCGATTCTGGGTTTAAGGATCATTAGGACGCATTCGTTGCACAAGTACTCACCTAATTTTGTAGTGGGTGTTCTGAATGGTGTTGTTCATTGGATTAATAAATGCAATCGAGATGATTTCTTGAAAGAGAGAACTTCCATAGGGTACTGGGGGGGGGGGGATAATCTCAGGATTATTTGCGGCTTTCAACTATATGAATCTCAATACACAGCTCGATGTCTATGAGATGTTTTCGAAGTATTGTGTCGTTCTTATTGTAATAACAATCACATTTTCGGAGATGAACATAGGATTCAAATTATTATTCGCGTTGACTGATAAAGTTAACAAGAGTCGTGGATGGCGGTCTGGTAGTGATTCCGATGATAGTTTGGGTTCTGGTGTAACACCCTCAACGTATATTCGACATCCGAATACACATTAAAGATGTTACTAACTAATTTTCTGACTTGTAATTTTTTAAAACCTTAACAAAGTAGTTCAGTGGTTGGCTCTTTCTCAGTTTTCATAATCACTACATGATAAACAACCAACTAAGTTAAAAACCGTTTAAAGCATCTTTTCTAATTATTTTTACTTCTTCAAACTAAGTTATAGTGCTAGATCATTCAGAATGGTTACCTATTTAATATCTATACATGCCCCACTAGACTAAGATGTGGTGATACTTACTGATAATATCAGCTAGCTTGATCCATTGATGTGTAACTCCTCCTCTGCTATCTAGTCCAAAGCACCTACGTGTGACACAAAACACACGTTAAATATAACTTAGTGCGGTATAACCATAACAATACAAACCAATGATTATAATTAACTCAACCCTGCAGATTGGAAAGCGATTTCCAATTGCAGTTAATAACATTTTAATAATATATAGCTCTTTTAACCATTATATTATTGTAATCATAGGATTCCATCTGTCCTACCAATCTTATGTACATTAAACTTTTTAGCTTAACTACTGGCCATAATGCTTTTCAAGTATTATAGTCAAAGTATAAAATCATGCCATCATTGTTCTATGTTCATTAGGTATTCACATGCACAATAATTTCTTTAACATATACATGCTCTCAATATGATTCATATCATCTGTCAACTCTATCATAGAATCATGATATCAATGGTTCATGATCGTCAAGTAGTCATGCTTTATCACGTAATCATTTACATACCATATCCACATAGCCATACTATCGTTATGCAATCATTTGTATATCATTTCTTTTATCATAGTCATACTTTCGTTATGCAATTATTTGCATATCATTTCTTTTATCATAATCATACTTTCGTTATGCAGTCATTTGCTTATCATTTCCTTTATCATAGCCCAAAGTACAAAATCATGTGATGCCATGGTACGCGAGTCATCACGACACCGTAGTGTATACGACGTTGTAACGTCTACATCGCCAAAGCGACTGAGATGAGTACGTACTTGAGGACGCCCTTTGCTCCTCATCCTAGCACATTTTGTACCTTTTAACACCATAGTGTTTGAACTGACTCCGTTGAGTCTTTCCTGACTCCGTAGAGTCTTTCCTGCACAGTAGTGCTTCGACGCAGCTGCTAAGACCCTATGGATATCTAACTATACCAAAGATTCTCATGTGAACCTATGGTATACAAGTCCAACACCGTAGTGTCTACAACACCGTAGCGTCTGATGGTGAGTACGTACTCGAGGACGCTCTTTGCTCCTCATACCTTCAGCACCGTAGTATCTACTTTATCTCAGCACCGTAGTGCCTACATTAATACCTTCAACACCGTAGTGCCTACATTATTATCTTCAGCACCGTAGTGCCTACTTTATCTCACATATATAGTAAATAAATAAAATACACTCACATGAGCCATTTATTAGCTTGCCTCACTATGCTCTATTCGATCATTTCTTTCATGGTACCTCGAACCTTCTTTTGATTCGGATCCAAACTTGAATTTTGCTTTAAAGCCTTCAAAATTGCCAAGAAAAATTTTTGTATAGTTTCTCTCTCTTTCCCCATGTAATTTCAAAAGTGAAGAAGGGAAGATGAACACTTTTGTTCATCTTTTCTTAATTTATGCCACATGTATATATTAAATGGAATTTTCTATTCAATTTAATCCTTATTCCAAAATTAACCTCCAACTAAATCATAATTTACAAGTTTTCATTCTAGTTCAATCCCAACTAAATTCCATTCAACTCTAACCAAACTAGAGTAATGCTTTCACATGGGAAATTAGTATATTGCCCATGGTACTTTCAAAATATTTCAAAATTGTCATTGTGACCAAATTACCAAAACTTGTAACTTAAATCACAAATTTTTACCATTTTGTAAAAATCTAACTATTCTAGTTATATAACAATCAACCAATTAATAATTTATTCATAAAATTATATTTTATAAAATTTTCCATGACTTATGGAACAGTCTCCGAAATTTCTATTTGATCCAATTTCTCGATATTCACTTACTATTTCTACTGCGATCTCCCCTTCACCGGGCATATCAATTAAATTCTAAAAAATTCCCTTAAAATTTTGACTTGGTCCAATATACTGATAATTTTACCCGAAATCTTTATCGGATAAAATTCTCTTAATAATCCTTTACCAGATATTCATACACATAATATTAACTCGAACTGATTCCTTTTTATCAATCTCAAGTACTGACACAAGACTTTCTCGATATGTCATCCATCCAATGTTTTGAGCACGCTTAATTTTGCAGTTCGATCAAAATTCGATATCTTATTCTGTATTTTTATTTCCAGAATCTATATCATATTTTTCTCCATAATCTGTTTAATCCATGTATAGGATAAAATGATTAGTGATAAATTCTTCAACACTTGGAAATGAATTTTATAACCTTCCTCTATCATATGGTAAAATTTCATAATTTTTCAGTTCGATCTAGGTATCCAAATTCTACTTAAACTTTGACTACGATTTTCCCAATAATCGAAATATCGGATCAAACCAGTAATTCCTCATTCGATGCACACCTATAGGTGCTCTATCTATTTATAAAATAAAACACCTAACTTTTGGGAAATTACAACTTTGGTCCTTCAACTTTTTATATTTCCACTTCTATCAGCCAAGTTTTAAAACTTATCATTTTGGTCACTAAATTTAACCTTTAATTCCCATTCCAATTTCCCTTGTGTTTTAACCAAAATTTACGAGTATCCTATTTTACTCGTTCTTCTATCACATGACACCTTAAAACCTCAAGAATTTCTTTTCTGCAGTCTATAATTGAGAAAATCATAACTTTTATATTTTTGTCATTTTGGTCACTAAGTAAGCTTTTAAGCCCTTATCTTAGTACTAAATGACACTTAAACAATACTGTGAATTTTGGGTATTAAAATTCTCTCCCCCTTAAGAAAATTCGTCCTCGAATTTTCAAAACGTACTTATTTTAAATAGTTTTCAGGTACTGTTTTATCATTTTTCTTCTTTGTCTTCCAAGTTACCTTATCCACTTTATGGTTCTTCCAAAGGACTTTGACTAATGGAATTTTCTTATTCTTTATTTCTTTTAATTCCATAGGCTAAGATTTTCATCAATTTTTCTTCATACGCCATATATATATTGGGTTGTAATTCAACTTCCTTTGGTTTCTTTTATTAAACTTTTGTTTTATCAATAAGTACGACATGTTCGAGTAGGGCCATTTTGAATAGCCAAAATTCACATTTAGTAAACTTCACATAAAATTACTTATCTCTTAATGTCTATAATACCACTCGAAGATGTCGATCATGATCAACTTCAGTATTAGAATACACTATTATATCATCTATAAACACCACCATATACTGATCCAAGTAGGGTTAAAACGCCTTATTCATCAAATCCTTATATGCGGCGGGGCGTTTGTAAATCCAAACGGCATCACTAATAACTTGTAGTGTTCATAACTAGTCCTAAGTAATGTTTTCAATATATTTTCTTACTTAACTTTTAACTGATAATATTTCAATTAAAGGTTAATCCTTTGGGAATACAGCTCCACCCCGTAGCTGATTAATCAAATCCCCAAATCCTTGATAATGGATTTTTTTACGAATAATACTGGAGTACCTCATAGTAACTCACTTAATCGATTATAACTCCAGTCTAATAGTTCTTACATCCGAGCTTTCAGTTTCTCTAACTTGATTGGTGTCATTCTATAAGGTGCTATCAATACCTGATTTATTCTCGAATTAAACGTCAACATCGAATTGTACCTCTTAAACTGGAGGTAATCCTAGTAATTCATCCAAAAACACATTTGAAAATTTCCTTACAATCGGAATATTCTCTATTTTCTTATAATTATTGTACCAATTCTCTATTATACAGATAACTCATTCTAAATAAAAATTAACTAACATGTTTATTTCACTGTGTTGTATCCACTATGGGTCTTTTTCTTATCCCTTAAAAATTCGTCAATTGAAAAAATCTAATATCTTATTTTTCCTATAACCATTAAAATCTCATTCATACTATTGAGGAGCTACAACAAGGTATACAAACAATATATTAGCAGTATCACATCCTAGGGGCATGTATACTTTAATAAAATCATATTGGACTCGATTTAACCTCCAGAATCAACTAAACCTTTGTTCTGATACCAATAAATGTAACACCCTCAACGTATATTCGACATCCGAATACACATTAAAGTTGTTACTAACTGATTTTCTGACTTGTAAATTTTTTAAACCTCAACAAAGTAGTTCAGTGGTTGGCCCTTTCTCAGTTTTCATAATCACTACATGATAAACAACCAACTAAGTTAAAAACCGTTTAAAGCATCTTTTATAATTATTTTTACTTCTTCAAATTAAGTCATAATGCTAGATCTTTCAGAATGGTTACCTATTTAATATCTATACATGCCCTACTAGACTAGGATGTGGTGATACTTACTGATAATATTAGCTAGCTTGATCCATTGATGTGTAGCTCCCCCTCTGCTATCTAGTCCAAAGTACCTACGTGTGACACAAAACACACGTTAAATATAACTTAGTGCGGTATAACCATAACAATACAAACCAATGATTATAATTAACTCAACCCTGTATATTGGCAAGCGATTTCCAATTGCAGTTAATAACATTTTAACCATATATAGCTCTTTTAACCATTATATTATTGTAATCATAGGATCCAATCTGTCCTACCCATCTTATGTACATTAAACTTTTTAGCTTAACTACTGGCCATAATGCTTTTCAAGTATTATAGCCAAAGTATAAAATCATGTCATTATTGTTCTATGTTCATTAGGTATTCACATGCACAATAATTTCTTTAACATATACATGCTCTCAATATGATTCATATCATCTGTCAACTCTATCATAGAATCATGATATCAGTGGTTCATGATCATCAAGTAGTCATGCTTTATCACGTAATCATTTACATACCATATCCACATAGCCATACTTTCGTTATGCAATCATTTGCATATCATTTCTTTTATCATAGTCATACTTTCGTTATGCAATCATTTGCATATCATTTCTTTTATCATAATCATACTTTCGTTATGTAGCTATTTGTATATCATTTCCTTTATCATAGCCCAAAGTACAAAATCATGTGATGTCATGGTACGCGAGTCATCACGACACCGTAGTGTCTATGACGTTGTAGCGTCTACATCGCCAAAGCGACTGAGATGAGTACGTACTCGAGGATGCCCTTTGCTCCACATCCTAGCACATTTTGTGCCTTTTAACACCGTAGTGTTTGAACTGACTCCGTTAAGTCTTTTCTGACTCCGTAGAGTCTTTCCTGCACCGTAGTGCTTTGACGCGGCTGCTAAGACCCTATAGATATCCAACTATACCAAAGATTCTCATGTGAACCTATGGTATACGAGTCTGACACCGTAGTGTCTACAATGCCGTAGCGTCTGATGGTGAGTACGTACTCGAGGATGCTCTTTTCTCCTCATACCTTCAGCACCGTAGTGCCTACTTTATCTCAGTACCGTAGTGCCTACATTATTACCTTCAGCACCGTAGTGCCTACTTTATCTCAGCACCGTAGTGCCTACTTTATCTTTGCACCATAGTGCCTACATTATTACCTTCAACACCGTATTGCCTACTTTATCTCACATATATAGTAAATAAATGAAATACACTCACTTGGGCCATTTATTAGCTTGCCTCACTATGCTCTATTCAATCATTTCTTTCATGGTACCTCGAACATTCTTTTGATTCAGATCCAAACTTGAATTTTGCTTTAAAGCCTTCAAAATTGCCAAGAAAAATTTTTGTATAGTTTTTCTCTCTTTCCCCATGTAATTTCAAAAGTGAAGAAGGGAATATGAACACTTTTGTTCATCTTTTCTTAATTTATGCCACATGTATATATTAAATGGATTTTTTTATTCAATTTAATCCTTATTCCAAAATTAACCTCCAACTAAATCATAATTTACAAGTTTCCATTCTAGTTCAATCCCAACTAAATTACATTCAACTCTAACCAAACTAGAGTAATGCTTTCACAAGGGGAATTAGTATATTGCCCATGGTACTTTCAAAATATTTCAAAATTGCCATTGTGACTAAATTACCAAAACTTGTCACTTAAATCACAAATTTTTACCATTTTGTAAAAATCTAACTATTCTAGTTAGATCACAATCAACCAATTAATAATTTATTCATAAAATAATATTTTATAAATTTTTCCATGACTTATGGAATAGTCTCTAAAATTTCGATTCGATCCAATTTCTCGATATTCACTTTACTTCTACTGCGATCTCCCCTTCACTAGGCTTATCAATTAAATTCTAAAAAATTCCTTATCTCCATATTTATAGAGTCAAACTTAAAATTTTGACTTGGTCCAATATACTGGTAATTTTACCCGAAATCTTTATCGGATAAAATTCTCTTAATAGTCCTTTTACCAGATATTCATACACATAATATTAACTCGAACTGATTCCTTTTTATCTATCTCAAGTACTGACACAAGACCATCTCGATTGGTCACCCATCCAATTTTTTGAGCACGCTTAACTTTGCAGTTCGATCGAAATTCGATATCTTATTCCGTATTTTTATTTTCGGAATCTATATCATATTTTTCTTCATAATCTGTTTAATCCATGTATAGGATAAAATGATTACGGATAAACTCTTCAACACTTGGAAATGACTTTTATAATCTTCCTCTATCATATGGTAAAATTTCATAATTTTTCAGTTCGATCTGGGTATCCAAATTATACTTAAACTTTGACTACGATTTTCCCATTAATCAAAATATCGGATCAAACCATCAATTCCTCATTCGATCCACACCTATAGGTGCTCTATCTATTTATAAAATAAACACCTAACTTTTAGGAAATTACAACTTTGATCCTTTAACTTTTTATATTTCCACTTCTATCACTCAAGTTTTAAAACTTATCATTTTGGTCACTAAACTTTAACCTTGAATTCTCATTCCAATTTCCCTTGGATTTTAACCAAATTTTACGAGTATCCTATTTTACTCGTTCTTCTATCACATGACACCTTAAAATCTCAGAAATTTCTTTTGTACAGTCCATAATTGAGAAGATCCTAACTTTTATATTTTTTTCATTTTAGTCACTAAGTAAGATTTTAAGCCCTTATCTTAGTACTAAATGACACTTAAACAGTACTGTGAATTTTGGGGTATTACATATGGTAGGACGTAATTTTTTGGTGTCTTTCTGGTTTTGGGTTCTCTAGGTCATAAGTTCTTCCGTGTTTTCAATTGCATGCGTGCTTTATACCGTTTAGACATGTGTCATGATAAGGGTCGTGGCGTTATGATGAGATCGACTATAATTTGACGCCGTAGATTTGTTTAGTCATCGATGTCGTTCGCATGTGCTAACACGTGGTCATCGAGTGTTGTTCGCTCAGATAACTTTGCAGTTTGCTAAAATCGAAAAATAATGTACAATAATGCATGATGGTTTTAGAGTGGTTCGACTACCCAACAGAGTCTACATCCACTATCTTAGCACACCACTAAGGATTTTTCAATTCACTACTATGAATTCATCCTTTTTATAGGTCAAAGGGGTAACCTTTACAACCCTATCTTTTCAATGACTAAGATTAAGGGTGTGTAAAATAAACCGTAACTGTTAACCGTAACCGTTAACAGTATAACAGTTCATTTTATAGGTTAATTAACCTAACCGTTAAGATTAAACGGTTTTGGTTAACCAAATTGCTAAAAAGATGGTTAATGGTTAACCTATATGTACTTTTTTTACTAAGTATGAAGTTTGTGTTTAAAATTTCTCTATTTAAGTAATTTTTTGAAAATTTCAATACAATATTTATCGGAGAGATGGATTTATTATTTTAAAAAGAAATAATGAACATTTGAAAAGAAAATCGTAATAGGTTACAGGTTAACCTGTGACCGAACCGTTTCTTAACGGTTAACCATTTCTTAATGGTTAGTAATGGTTAGGTTACGATTAATAATCGTTATAACGGTTAACCAACAGTTTAAGCTAAATGGTATTGTTAATCTACCATGAACACCCCTAACTAAGATAGAACCAATCTAGTTTTTTCCTTAGGCTTGTAGCGATGTCCTTTTTCTTTTTATCGCTAAATAAAAACAAGGATTTTTGAAAGGTGTTTATGAATTTTTCGGATATAAAATATTTATTCCGTGGGGTTTTTTTTTAAAAAACCGCATTTTTAAAAAAAATGGAGTCGCCACCGGCCACTTAGGTAGGCCGGACACCATAAAACCAGAGATTCAAAAAGATTGGGTTCGGGAGTCGGTTACGGATGGGGAAGGATTAGCACCCCCACACCGCCCAAAACTGGTACTTTAATAATTACCGCTTTATTAATATTGGATTTTTCGGATTAGAGTGACGATTATTTTAAAATTCGGTCATAATTGCGAATATATTTTAAGGGTCCCGTTACCCGAGAATAACGCGCCCAACCACTATCACTACGCTTTGATATCTGGCCCGTTTACGCTCGGATAAAAGGACTCGCATTAACAAGTTATATCTCGATATGCAATCTTAGTGGCAAAACGTAAAACATGGCAAAATATTTAAATATAATAAATATTGACATACAGAATACTAATTTAACATAAATGATATTCTAGACTAAAACATGTATGTATACATATTATTCTAAATAATAGATAAAAACAACTATAATATGTCAAAATAACAAGGCGAGGAATAAGTACATATAGGCGAACAAATATTCAAAAAAAGACATGCATCTTTGGTAATAAAACATATTTCAACATATACGGGTCCACATATCGTACAAAAGGGTAAATACACTAACATGTAACCCTAAAAAAACAAGGAAACACACACATATAAAATACAAAATACGCCATATGCGAATCAACTAAAACATAACATGCTTAATATGAATAACAGGATAAAAACGCATGACCATTATAATCTTAATACACATATATATAAACATAAAATACGAGTCATATACGAGGGACATAAAACAAAATAAAATAATAGAATACATCAACATATACGATTATAATACGATCATTAGTATTTACAAAGAATACAGGACTGAAATGAAAGAAAAACAAAAGTCAGTGGCAGAAATTAAAGAGCAATAATATGTAATTTAGGGACGAAATTGCGAAACAAACAAAACCTAAAAGGACCATAATTGTAATTAGACCAAGGGGCAGACCCAAAACGAAAAGTTCAAAAACGCGGGATGACTAAAGGCGTAATTTTACCATTTAAAATCTGATTCGGTGTAATTTAGGGACTAGATTGTAACCTTTTGAAATATCAGGGGGACTGGAATTGTGATTATACCATGCGGCAAGACAAAAATGAAAATATTGAAAACACGGTGGGATTAAGTGTGTAATTTACCCATTTAGCAAAATAAAAACACCTATATAAACCCTCTTTTTAGGCCGAAACCAAATTTTTGGCCATTCGTTTCATTTCTTCAGTTTTCATATAGCCTAGGTTTATCTTTTTCTCTCGTTTGTTCTTATAATACCCAGAATTCGGCGGCCGACCGCCGTATTCTCCGCCGCCGGCCACCGCTAACCGGCGCCAGCGAGCCTCCAAAATACACCAAAACAACCCCCTTTTCGTCCTCAATACGAATCCTAGGTTGGATTCAGAGGATATACCTCTATTCGCCCTAGATCTAGGAAATACGAACCACAAAAAATATTTTTTTAGACCAAAACAAAACTACAAAGGGTCTTCTCCTACCTTTAGTTCACCAGATCTGGCTTGTAGAAGCCGAAAGGCTTATCACTGAGGAAGGGAAGACCCACAAACAACGCCGGTAAGACTACTTCCTTTTTTTTGTTTCTATTTTTTTGTTCTATTTCGTATATGCATGTAAAGAAAACAAGTAAGAAAAAGAGACAAAAAATTTACCACTGGACTGTCTTTTGATTATCTTGGATGTTTACAACTTTCAGATTTTTTTGTATTACAAGATCTCCGTTCTCCCTTTTTTGTTACTACTCTTCTTTTTTTTTCCTCCTCTCCTTTTTTTCTCCCCTCCTTTACAAAAGTTCCCGTTTCATATATATTATTGTCCCTGTTTGTCGCAAGTTGCATCTTCTTTTTCAGATCTGAACTGACACTTTTGCTTGTTGTCTTGGGCATATTGCGAACACGGGAGTGAAATATCGCGCGGTGGCGGTATGGACATTCGCGCGGTGCTAGAGACGTTCTCGGCCGTTAGATCGATCCGATCTAACGGTCGAGATGGCTTGAAGAACGATCGGCTGGATGAAGCCTCGATTTGATGAGGCGGCTCCCGATTTTGACACGTGGAGCTTCGCGAGAGAGAGTCGTAACGCGCGTGGATCTTACGCGCGAGTGGGATATTAGCGCGTCCGTGCGTGGACCACACGCCGCGCGTGGCACTCGAAGCGGTCCATACGTGTGGAACACGCGCTGGCATATATTTTTGACTTCCTGGTTGCATCGTGGCCGTTGGATCAGATCTTGATCCAACGGCCCACAGTTACCTGCACATTGTAATTTGATAAGATTCAGATTTGGGCCAACCGGGCCTTGTAATTGGATTTGTAATTGACTGTAAATTTATTTGGGTTTAATATATTTAATTCTTTTCATTTTGTCATTAATAATAATAATAATATAATTATAACAGCAATACATATACATACGAAAATGTATACTTATATTATACAATCATTATAATATTCTAGTATACGTACGTATAATCATACATATAATTAACATAACATCTATATATTAATCAAATACGCTCATACTCTAGATACATACGCGACATACATACACTCCTAATACATATACATAGCTTATACATGCACACACCACCTTATATTAGTAACATTCATGTAATAAATATACATGCAATATTAATATATTTACAAGTGAAAATGAGTGATTACAGTTGCCCCTCTTTGCTTGTTCTCATGGAATGGGAAATAAAGCAAAGATTCATAAGCACTCATTTTTATCAGACTTCCATGTTTGTAGCCTTGGAAAAACGAATTCTTTTGGACATCTTCGCTCTTCCTTTGCTGAATCTTCAGGCTCGTAAGTTCTTCCTATATAGAGCTTCGTCACCTTCCGATTTTGGAGCTACAGGCTCTTCCTATATAGAACCCTTCGCTCTGACATCCCGAATTATGAGTCCTTCCTTTCACTTTGAGACAATAAAGCTTGGAGTCCTTCCTATATAGAACTCTTTGCTTTCAACGCTGGTTTCTCCTATATAAAACCTTTTGCGCCACTGATGGATTCTTCCGACTGGGAGTTCCTCCTATATAGAACTGCTAGTCTTCAAATCCTGGAGCCGTCAGTCCTCCCTATATAGAACTTTTGGCGTTTAAAATCTCAGAGCTACAGGTTCTTCCTATATAGAACCTTTCACTCTAAGACAATGAAGCTCGGAGCCTTTCCTATATAAGACTCTTTGCTTTCGACACAACAGGTTTCCTATATAACCCTGTGTCATAGGTGAATTGCTTTGACTGGGAGTTCTTCCTATATAGAACTGCGAGTCTTCACCTTGGAGCCATCAGTCCTTCCTATATAGAACTTTTTGGCATCTGGAATCTCAGAGCTACAGGTTCTTCCTATATAGAACCTTTTACTCTAAGACAATAAAGCTCGGAGCCCTTCCTATATAGAACTCTTCGCTTTCGACACAGCAGGATTTCCTATATAATCTTGCGTGTCATGGGTGAATTGCTTTGACTGGGAGTCCTTCCTATATAGAACTGCGAGTCTTCACCCTGGAGCTGTCAGTCCTTCCTATATAGAACTTTCAGCTTCTGAAACCTCAGAGAGAAGAATTCTTCCTATATAGAACCTCTCTCTGGAGCTTGAAAACATGTGCCTTTTGTATGTAAAAACATTGTCTTCCCATTTGGGATTCACACCGTGATGGCCCTCGGTGTTTCTTTGGATCTGTAGATACATGTTTGAGATGAAAACAAAATGCTATGACAAATGAAGGAATTGACATGCTCCTAATCCTAGTGATGTCTGACTATTCATGATGCATGAGTGTCAATATCTTGGTGGGCTTGTTTTGATCCTGATTTGATCTTGATGTTCGCTTTCTCCTTTTTTTTCAGGCATCGATACTCCGCCTCACTGTCAGGTTCAACCATCTCAACCTTTCTTTTTCTCCAATTGTGATTTGGAATTCTAAAGTGCCCTTTCGGGTTTTCACTTTAAAGAGTTTTTTTTAGGGGGTGCCCTTCTGATTTTCACCCAAGAGATCTCTTTTGTTATCTCGTGTGCCTTCCTTGAATAGATAGGACATGTGCCATTGGTCGTCCTACCTGGTTGTTTAAAGCTTTTCACCTTCCTTAGCCATTATGTAGGGAACTGGAGGACGGAGTTAACATCGTTTTCTTTGATCACCTGCATTTTTAAGGTTAAATCATAGTAATGCTCCGAAATCTCTTGTTTTATTATAAGCCTATGCTATCTTATTTGACTGAAATTGACAAGAAGGCCAGGAATGGATGCTCAAAAACACGGTTTTATTACGATTAAGGGCTTCGAGATATCTTAAAAAGAAAGGTATGACACATATGAGTTAAGTATGAAAATACAAGATCCCTCATTATCTTCGATATGAATGATACATGACCCCATCAACGGTGTAGAATTTTTTGCCTGAAGCCTTCTCTTCATAATGTTCATGAAGATACCCTTCTCTTCGGATATTCAACTTTTCAACTTACCCGAGCCGCCCTTTGCGGGTTTTCAACTCGAGTCCTTCATTTGCTTCAAGACGCCCGGTTTCGGGTTTTCGTCCTGAGCTCTCCAAATTATTATTTTTTTTAGAGATAGTATTTCTTGACGGCATCAGAATTTACGGGATTTTTCAGCTCGTCCCCGTCCATTTCTGTTAGGATCAGGGCTCCTCCTGAGAAGGCCTTTTTTACGGCGTACGGTCCTTCCCAGTTGGGCATCCATTTTCCTCGAGAATCTTTCTGGATAGGGAGGATTCTCTTGAGTACCAGATCCCCTTCCTTGAATTCTCTTGGGTGCACCTTTTTTGTTGTAAGCCTGCACCATCCGCTTTTGGTACATCTGACCATGACAAATGGCCTTTAGTCTTTTTTCGTCAATGAGATTTAGCTGGTCGAGTCTGGCCTGCACCCATTCAGCTTCTTCCAGTTTTACTTCGTTTAAGACCCGGAGGGACGAAATCTCTACCTCAATTGGGAGTACTGCTTCGGTACCATACACCAAGGAGTAGGGTGTTGCCCCTGTTGATGTGCGAATGGACGTCCTATAGGCGAAAAGGGCAAAAGACAACTTCTCATGCCAATCCTTGTAGGTATCCGTAGTCTTCGCTATGATCTTCTTTATATTCTTGTTTGCTGCTTCCACTGCTCCATTCATTTTAGGGCGATAGACTGTGGAATTATGGTGTGTTATCTTGAATTGAGTGCACACGTCCTTCATCATTTTGTTGTTCGGGATTAGCGCGTTGTCGGTGATGATCCTCTCTGGCAATCCGTATCGACAAATAATTTCCTTCTTTAAGAACTTACAAACTGTAGTCCTGGTGATATTGGCGTAAGACGCTGCCTCTACCCATTTAGTGAAGTAGTCTATGGCGACCAAAATGAAACGGTGTCCATTGGAGGCTTTCGGATGGATTCGCCGATGACGTCCATGCCCCATCTTTGCGAAAGGCCACGAGAGAATTCATGGTGTGTAAAGGCGATGGGGGTGCATGAATCTTGTCAGCGTAAATTTGGCATTTGTGGCATTTTCTGGCGTAATCGATGCAATCTCCCTCCATGGTCAACCAGAAATAATCGTATCTCATAATTTTTCGGGCTATAGACAGCCCGTTGGCGTGCGTTCCACAGATCCCGTCATGTACTTCAGCTAAGATTTCCTTCGCCTCCCGGGCATCCACACATCTCAGCAATGTTTGATCATGACTTCTCCTATATAGGATTTCCCATCTAGGACATATTTTGTTGCCATTTTTTCGAGCGCTTTTCTGTCATTGTCGTTTGCCCCTTACGGATACTTTGAAGCTTGACATATTGCGAGGATATCATAGTACCATGGATTCCGTCAATCTCTTCTGTACATTACAACAATGAGCAGGCTTTTCAAACGTCTGCATCTCAATGGGCTTCATTTCTGCCCGGTGTTTGTTTTAAACATGGATGCCAAGGTTGCCAATGCATACGCCATCGATTTTCTTCTCGGGGCAGGTAATTGAAGCTGACCTTTTCGAACTCTTTGACGAGCTCTTGGATCAATTCGTGATATTTGACCAACTTCGGTCTCTGGTTTCCCACTCCCGCGCAATTGGTAAATGACTAAGGACGAATCTCCGAACACTCAAAGTTCCTTAACCTTTCTCTCGATGGTGAGTTCGGTCCCATGATGCAAGCTTCGTATTCAGCTATATATTGTTTGTGCAGAAGAATTCCAATCTGCTGGTGAAAGGATAATAGACGTCCTCAGGTGAAATTAGCACTGCCCTTATCCCATGTCCGAGGGCGTTGGAGGCTCCATCGAAGTAAAGTTTCCATGACTTATCATCTGAAATCTCTTCTTGGTTGTAATGCACATCAAGTCTTAAATGGGAAACTAAAGTTCAATGTCTCACAGTCATCAGAAGCATGACTAGCTAGGAAATCCGCTACGACACTCCCCTTTACGGCTTTCTAATTAACATATACGATGTCGAATTCGGATAAGAGCATCTGCCATCGAGCCATCCTTCCCGTTAGTGTTGGCGCTTCCATTAAGAACTTTAATGGGTCTAGCTTGGATATCAACCGGTAGTATGGTACAACATGTCTTTATCGAGCCG
The DNA here is from genome assembly GCA_019671005.1 of Hibiscus mutabilis. Classification (NCBI taxonomy): domain Eukaryota; kingdom Viridiplantae; phylum Streptophyta; class Magnoliopsida; order Malvales; family Malvaceae; genus Hibiscus; species Hibiscus mutabilis. The sequence goes on along the minus strand of CM033723.1, from coordinate 5,762,938 downwards.
CTTGGTAGCCCAAACTAGAGCACAACACGGCTTCTGCCTTTGGCGGGGTACCGTGTTTCGCAATCATTGAATTTCCTGCTTAGGTAATAGATGGCTTGCTCCTTTTTTCTTGACTCATCGTGTTGCCCCAGTACGCATCCCATTGAATTCTCGAAGATTGTTAAGTAGAGAATTAGTGGTCGACCAGGTACTGGTGCGACTAAAATTGGAGCATTTGTCAGGTACTTTTTGATCTTTTCTAGGGCTTTTTGACGTTCTTCATCCCACACGCCAGGATTATTTTTTCTAAGAAGTCTGAAGACCGGGTCGCATTGGTTGGTTAATTGGGAAATGAAACGAGAGATATAATTCAGCCTCCCTAGGAAACCGCGGACTTCCTTCTGCGTGCGGGGTGGTGAAAGGTCATTGATGGCTTTCACTTTATCCGGATCAATCTCAATCCCTCTTCTACTTACTACGAACCCTAAGTGTTTTCCAGAAGTAACGACGAAGGTACACTTGGCAGGATTGAGCCTCAGTTGGTACTTTCGTAGTCTTTGGAATAGTTTTCTCAAGTTCTGTAGGTGCTCTTCCTCTGTTCGAGACTTGGCAATCATATCGTCCACGTATACTTCTATTTCTTTGTGCATCATGTCATGGAAAAGAGTCACCATTGCTCTTTGGTATGTTGCCCCTGCGTTATTTAGTCCAAACGGCATCACTTGATAACAAAAAGTACCCCACATGGTTATGAATGTGGTTTTCTCCATGTCATTAGGATCCATCTTTATCTGGTTGTACCCTGAGAAGCCGTCCATGAAGGAAAACCATGAATGTCCTGCGGTGTTGTCAACCAGCATGTCAATATGTGGCAAAGGGAAGTTGTCTTTGGGGCTAGCTCGATTCAGATCCCTATAATCTACACACATACGAACTTTCCCGTCTTTCTTTGGTACTGGTACAATGTTTGCAACCCATTCGGGGTATTTGGCTACCTCCAAGAATCCAGCATCAAATTGCTTTTTCACTTCTTCTCGGATCTTTAACAACATATCTGGTCTCATTCTCCGAAGTTTTTGCTGTACTGGTTTGCACTCCGATTTTGTTGGCAATTTGTGCACCACTATGTCGGTATTCAATCCTGGCATATCTTGATAAGTCCAGGCGAAGACATCCTTGAATTCCTGAAGTATGGCTATCAGCTCATGCTTGGTTTTTGAGGAAATCGTCGTTCCTATTTTTATTTCTTTTCTCGCTTCTTCAGTCCCCAAGTTGACAGTTTATGTTTCTTCTTGGTGGGGCATAATCTGCCTTTCTTCGTCATCCACCATTCTCTTTAACTATTCCGGGACCTCAATTTCTATTTCATCATACCCTTCCTCAATTTCCTCTGAGACCTCAGGGCATTCGAAATTTACTCCAGGATTGGATCCGGTATCATTCATATCGTCAATCATGAGCGACCTGCATTAAATGAGAACGAATTGTATTGGGAAAGAGACGGCTTTACATGAAGGGAATGAATATGAAGAATGCATGAATGGAATAAATGAGACTTTGGTCATTTTTAAGAAAGTGGGGATATTTTCATTTCAATCAAAAAGTTAACATAGGTGCCCCATACAAGAGATCCCCATTGTCTATGGGCAAAAACAAAAGGTTGATTCGGAGCATTACTCTGATCTATTTCTAAAGACTAGAGGTAGATCAATGCAGCTCCAGTTATCGAGTGTTTCCCCGGGATGGCAAGGGCGGATGTTGGTCAACATTTTTTTGCCCTTGTCCCTTTCAGCTATCATGTTGATGTACATCCCCTCAAATGATTTACTGAGTATTTCCTCCTGGTTAAGTTCATCATTTTTCTTCATTGCCTCTCCAATATCTTGACCTGGCTGGTAGAACCCTCCGGAGACGAAAGTGGCTTTCAAACTAGGAAAAGACATCGACCTCCACAGAATGTCTTCTCCTTTAGATATGGCTTTTCTTTGCTCCTCCTTCCTCTTATATTCCTCTTTCTTCTGTTGGATACTTGGTTGGTAACCCAGCCCGAAACGATCCTTCTTGGTTATCATATTCTTGGGTCTCAGGTTTCCTTGTAATTTCTTCCCCAGTCCTTTTCCTATTTTGGCTCCTCGGCCTAGAGTTTCTGCGACGGTCATCTTAGTACAATTAGATAACCTGGGGTAGGGGATCCGACTTCCCTCTAAAACGAATGTAGCATTTACTAGTTCCAATGCTCGGAACGAGCATTCCGCAGTATCTTCATCATTTTGAATGTAGGGGGTGTCTGATGTCACGGAAGCAACAAATTCATGCTCTGCCTCTACTGTGACCAATTTGCCTTCAACTACAAATTTTAATTTTTGATGCAATGATGATGGGACAACTTCTGCGGAGTGGATCCACGGTCTTCCCAACAAGCAGCTGTAAGATGGTTTTATGTCCATCACCATAAAGTCGATCACATATTCAGTTGGTCCGATCAATAGGGGTACCTCAATTTTCCCCATTGTTCCTTTTTGCGTACCATCAAAGGCTCTTACCAAGTTGTGGCAAGGCTTTAGGTGCGAACCATCTATTGGTAATTTTTGCAGGGTTACCATAGGCAAGACATTCAATGCTGATCCGTTGTCGATCAGTACGCCTGGTAATACATACCCTTTGCAGTGATGTTAAGGGCTTTGGTTGATCTCATTCCTCCCTCCGGGATCTCATCATCACTGAACGTGATATGATTATAGGCAGTAATATGCCCCACTATCATGTCCAGGTTTGATAGAGAAATGTCCTGGGGCACAAAAGTTTGATTCAGCACTTTTAATAGCGTCTCCCGATGCTTCTCTGAACTCAAGAGTAATTCCAGCACGGTGATCCTGGCCGGTTGTTTTCGTAGTTGTTCCACTACGCTGTATTCGCTATGTCTCAAGAACTTTAGAAATTCTTTGGCCTAGGCCTCAGTTACCAGTTCATTTATCTTTTGGGGAGGTTCTTCTCCAAATATCTGCGTAGGGCTAACTGTTGTACTCTTCCCCCTATCTTTTTCAGCCGCTTTCAAAGCCTCGGAGGAATAACATCGGCCGCTCCTTGTGAAATGGCCTGCCTCACCCACGTTCACATCGTTCTGGCTTTGTTGGTCTTTCAACATAGGCTCTTTTATCTGATCGTGTTCTGGTTTTTCGGGCATGGTCACATTCACAGCATAATTCCAGGGAATTTGTCGCATATCTTTGAATGGGAATGGAGATGGTGCTGAAATGATGATCTTGGGATTTATTTTGCTGGTTTCTCCTTGGGAGACACCTGCATTCCCTGGCCTGGGAGAGATGATAAAAGGTCTATCTTTCCCGTATTTAGTTTTGGGGCTACCGTCATGTGTACGTCTGACCCCTTCTTCCCCATGGGCTCCTCAAAGAATTCTATTTGTTTTTCATTCATCAACTTCTGCACCAATTTCTTGAACTCGTCACATTCTTGGATATCATGCCCTTCAGTCTGATGGAATTCGCAATACTTTCCACATTCCTTCTGCCTTATTATCATGCCTTTGTTGATCACACGAGCCATGCATAATTGTTGAAATACCCACCGTAAAGGAGACTTGATTTCTGACACGTCATCCTTTATCCTCCTGGTAAAGCATTCTTCTATGACATTTACCCCTCTACTCCCATGATTAGGTAGCGGGTTGTTGGCTACACTCGGCTCTTCAAACTTCAATATCCCAGAATCGATTAAGTTCTGTACAAGCTTTTTGAAGGCAAGACAATTCTCAGTGGGATGTCCAGGGGTACCGCCGTGATAGTCGCAATGTGCGCTTGGATTATACCAAGGCGGGAAGGGTGGATTGACAGGAGTAACGATGTATGGCCGGACCAGGTCTACTTCATATAACTGGGAATAAAGTTCTGAGTATGAAACAGGTAGGGGAGTGAAAGTTCTCTTCTCTTTCTCTTTTCTGGCGACTCTCTCATCTCTTTGATTCGAATTTTGTGTTTTTCCCACAGGTGCTTGTGGCTGTGAGACTGTGAAGTTCTTCGGGGCGGTATAGGTGCTGGTGGTGTTTACTTCATTTCTCTTGTTGTACTTTGAGACCCTTCCCCACCATCAATTTTGCCGCTCTTAATTGCGATTCGAGAGACTCCCGATCCCCGATCAAGTCGCAAAACACTGTGTTGTGTTATTAATGAGGCGATCAAAGAGTGCCCTTTTCGAGTATTGATAAATAATGGCGTGATTTCATGCTCCGGGATAGGTGGCTGGATTTGGGCGGCCATTTCTCTCCACCTTTGGGCATATTGTCGCAGCTTTCATTGGACTTCGCCCATATTTTCTAACATAATTCTGCTAGGGATCATATACATTACATGTTTGTATTGCTCGGTAAATGCTTTAGACAGATCTTTCCATGTTTTAACATTCGCTTTTGCTTAACCGAGTATACCAACGTAACGCCGCTCAGTTAGACTATCCCGGAAGCAATGGATCAGTAGCTTTTCATCTTTATGGTAAGCCGCCATTTTTCTACAATACATCGTTATGTGTGCGAGAAGGACATGTGGTTCCATCATATTTATTCGAACTCGGTGTTTTGAATTTTGGCGGCAAGACAAGATCGGACACCGGACTTAGGTCACTAGCGTCGTTTCTCGATTCTTCATTTGATTGTAACGCTTTAAATTTTTCTTCCATGAGGCGAAATCTTTCTTCCCACTTTTTTCTACCTCATTCCCGATCCTTTCGACCATGTTTAGGTCCGCACTTCTTCTTCATAAAGTGCTTGAAGATCGAGGGGTTGAGTCTCGGGTGCCCCTACTTGAAAGCTAGAAGACATTCCCTGCAGGTCAATATACACCTTCCTAGCTTTGGTTTGGTGCGGTTGGTTGAAACTTGTAGTGAGCCGGGTACCTTACAGTTCTGGAACATTTTCTCCTTCTACTCGTTTTCCAAGACTTCTTGCCGAGAATGCGATTATGTCGGATACTATAGATGTTTGTGATTGCGTTAATCCCGATCACTAAGGCTTCTCTCAGGCCTCTTCAAGCCTTGTCTCGAGCTCTCTTTGCCCTCTTTCTAGACTGATTATTCTTTCTTCCATGAGCTTTCTTTGTAGCGGGTAAAGTATAGGTGATGAATGATTGCGGGTTAACTACATACAATGCCACAATATTCATATTGTTAATATGGTTGCAAAAAATAAATGCATGTACAATGATGCGAATGTTATGATGCAAATGCAAGAATGCATGCAGACAAGGTCTTGATTTATTTGGTAATCACCCTTTTGAATTACTTCCACGGGAATTAAAGGGTCTTGATTACAACAAAATTCGTGTTACAAAGTAAAGATCCCTAGTACAAAAGATCTAATTATAACACAGAGTCCTATAGATAGACTCTAGCTCTATCTCCTAACTTTCCAATTGCCTTGAGCGGTTTGAGGAACCTAGGAGCTTCTTCCATTCCGGGGTTATAAAAGGTCGGAGTGTCTCGGCCTCGACAGCTAAATCATTTACATGTCTGGCGACTCATTGTATGTCCACCATTAGGTTTGCGTAGTCTTGGTCTCGTCTGTACCATTCGAGCAGCGTCGCGTAATCTCTTACGCCAATAGGTGTCCCCTCCTGCTGCAGCTTCTTCCTCGAACACATTAATTCTTTCCTTGTAATCCTCCACAATTGCTTCGAGGGACCCAATTCGTGCTTGTAACACACCTACCTCTCGTTCTCTTTCCTGCAGCTCAGCGAAGTTATTCCTGTGGCAGTACATTCGAAGTGAGTGTTCGACTTCCGCCATTTTTCCTTTTAATTCATCATTTTGACTTTGGCTTTGCTCCAACCTTTGAATAGTGTCATCGTACAGTTTCTGCATCTCTAACAGTCTATTTCGACTACTCATGGATTTTCTTTTCCATACGGCGACACTTTCTCTCTCATGATGGACAGCTTGTTTTCCCTTGCTGATTTCTTGTCTGAATCTTTCTTTCTCTTGATCAATGGCCTTCTTGGCGGACCATTTTTCTTCCTCCATAGCCAAACGGCAGCTTTCAATCTCTTTCTCGATCGCTCTTTTGTTAATTTCTCGTTCTTCTTCCACCAAACGGATGCCGTTCATTCGTTCTCTTTCCACGGCTATGAACTGACTCCGGCCGACCTTTTGTATTTTTGCTTGTAATAGAAGGGCATCTTTTTGATAAAGAGTATTTTTGTCGCTTAAATCTGCATTCAATTTCTTCAATTGCCTAATGATCCCGTCCCGCTCGTCAACTTCTAAGCTTGCTTTATAGAGTTCGCTCGCATATTGGGTCTGTTGGATGTCCATTTTCTTTTTAACTTCCTCGAGTTCACTCCTTAAGATATCGGCTTCGGACGGTACCACCCTTGTAAGCTCTTCGAGTGACACTGCTGATCCTTGATCAGATTCAGGAATCACATTATTAACCCTCAAACGTCTCCAAAGATCGTAATCTGGGGTAGTCATGTGCTCGGTATCTCCTTCCACCCTGATCCGATAACAATGATCCCAGGCCCTCATGATGGTCTGAATTTTTCCTTTGAACTCTCATTTGAAAAGAAATTCAGTTTGGCTTAATCCGGCGGTATTGGGAATGAACTGTCGTGATCCGAACTGCCGAGACACTAAAAGCGGAGCACAAGTGATCCCTCCATGCAATCCTAACATCATCAGCCAGTTAAAGTCACCACAACTGTATAGAAAATAATTAACTTTACCGAGCCATGGGACCCTCCATGATATGTCTTCATCTTGAATGTTCCTGAAGAAACTGGTCCACATTTTTGTTTTCAAATCCTCTCGCCATTCCTTTGCTAAGTATTCTCGTAAAGGCGAAAAACCTTGGAAGGATATCCGGCGGCAGACTCTTGTCGGCGTCTTCCACATGTGACTCGAATCCATACTTGTAATAGCTGTGCGCAGCCTGAAAAAAAACGTCCTTCTTCATGTTTTCGGCTAGCATTTAAGGAAATGAAAGTCTCGACCAAGATTCTTTGGTACTGGGTTTGCTTTTCGTTTCACCCGCTCAAACAAATCCGAATGGCTATGTCAATGTTCCAGTACTACTGGGAAAGATCACCAAGCCATATATTCCTAAAGCGAATAGGTCCATTTTCTTTGCCTCGTCTAGATGTGTCGATATGATGTCCCGAATACTTTCCCATGCAAAGACTGTATTATCTCCTCGGATTTGAAGGAGGCCACTAACCCAATCGTCACTCATTCCCGCAAAGGTTTTGAGTTTCGCAGTGTAATTCTGATTTCTGAGGCTTGGCGTAGATCCAATCTTCTGAATATTTTTTCTGGTTAAGTAAAGCAGTGTATTCTTCTACCGTAGGCATCATGTCCTGCCCATTGAAGGTGAAGCAGCAAAAAGCCGGATTCCAGAACTGGACTATAGCTCGGAGTAGGGGCTGGTTAATCCGAACATATAATAGCTGTGCGATGTCGCCATAACTATCACAAAATAAGTCTTGTAGTCTTCGGTCCCATCTTTCCCAAATGCTTTGAAGATCCCATAAGTCATTTTGTTGGAGACTCACATAAGTGTATCCTGCTATTATGCGTTCGTTCGGCAAACTGTCCCCTTGGATTTTTTCTCGATTGACTTGACCAATGTCCGATCGACAAATTAAGCGCTTCTTTCCTAAGACACCTTTTTTCCATGGTGAAAGACTTTACGATCAGGCAAACCACTTGATCCAAGACCTTTATGCGATGCAAATGCAATGATTGTATGAAAAAAAACAAAAAGCTTAAAAGAAAACAAGTCAGCATGCAGATAAAATTGATAAATATATAAATAAAATGACAAAATTAAACAGAATAAACACACAAAACAACCCTATTTATCCCGTCTAAAACCTAAGGTTATCCGCATGGCTCTAAATGGGTAGGTTTCTATGTATTCTCTACATGCAGTCTTGGTTCTAGGAGGTACCGAATTGTCCTTGCTGTCCTCTACTAAGAGTAGCAAGGCCCCGATCATCACCCATTATAGGCTCCTTTCAACGGGTTCAATTCGGGGACCCATTCGCTTATGCCTGTGACGAAGGGCGATATCCTTACGAAAGCATAAGGTACTCGAGCCCCGAAGGTACTTGCTAGGCCCATACGGGAGAACGATATCTCCACGAAAGCATTAGCGTTTTCCCCCCACTTAGAAAGACGGGTTTATATGCCATATTTTAAATGCGTTAAAATAAACGCGCAATTATGACCGAATGTTAATTTAATAGTCACTTTAATCCGGAACTTCCAATATTAGTAAAGCGGTAATTATTTTAAAAGCTTGACTCTCATTTGTTTTTTTTTTTTAAAAATCAAAAATCGTCCCCAGCGGAGTCGCCATCTGTAGCGATGTCCTTTCTCTTTTTATCGCTAAATAAAAACGAGGATTTTTGAAAGGTGTTTATGAATTTTTCGGTTATAAAATATTTATTCCGTGGGTTTTTTTTTTAAAAAAAACTGCATTTTTTAAAAAAATGGAGTCGCCACCGGCCACTTAGGTAGGCCGGACACCATAAAACCAGAGATTCAAAAAGATTGGGTTCGGGAGTCGGTTACGGATGGGGAAGGATTAGCACCCCCACACCGCCCAAAACTGGTACTTTAATAATTACCACTTTATTAATATTGGATTTTCCGGATTAGAGTGACGATTATTTTAAAATTCGGTCATAATTGCGAATATATTTTAAGGGTCCCGTTACCCGAGAATAAACGCCCAACCACTATCACTACACTTGATACTGGCCCCGTTTACGCTCGGATAAAAGGACTCCGCATTAACAAGTTATATCTCGATATGCAATCTTAGTGGCAAAAACGTAAAACATGGCAAAATATTTAAATATAATAAATATTGACATACCAGAATACTAATTTAACATAAATGATATTCTAGACTAAAACATGTATGTATACATATTATTCTAAATAATAGATAAAAACAACTATAATATGTCAAAATAACAAGGCAGGAATAAGTACATATAGACGAACAAATATTTCAAAAAAGACATGCATACTGGTAATAAAACATATTTCAACATATACGGGTCCACATATCGTACAAAAAGGGTAAATACACTAACATGTAACCCAAAAAAAAACAAGTAAACACACACATATAAAATACAAAATACGCCATGTACGAATCAACTAAAACATAACATGCTTAATATGAATAACCGGATAAAAACGCATGACCATTATAATCTTAATACACATATATATAAACATAAAATACGAGTCATATACGAGGGACATAAAACAAAATAAAATAATAGAATACATCAACATATACGATTATAATACGATCATTAGTATTTACAAAGAATACAAGACTGAAATGAAAGAAAAACAAAAGTCAGTGGCAGAAATTAAAGAGCAATAATATGTAATTTAGGGACGAAATTGCGAAACAAACAAAACCTAAAAGGACCATAATTGTAATTAGACCAAGGGGCAGACCCAAAACGAAAAGTTCAAAAATGCGGGATGACTAAAGGCGTAATTTTACCATTTAAAATCTGATTCGGTGTAATTTAGGGACTAGATTGTAACCTTTTGAAATATCAGGGGGACTGGAATTGTGATTATACCATGCGGCAAGACAAAAATAAAAATATTGAAAACGCGGTGGGATTAAGTGTGTAATTTACCCATTTAGCAAAATAAAAACACCTATATAAACCCTCTTTTTAGGCCGAAACCAAATTTTTGGCCATTCGTTTCATTTCTTTAGTTTTCATATAGCCTAGGTTTATCTTTTTCTCTCGTTTGTTCTTATAATACCCAGAATCCGGCGGCCGGCCGCCGTATTCTCCGCCGCCGGCCGCCGCTAACCGGCACCGGCGAGCCTCCAAAATACACCAAAACAACTCCCTTTTCGTCCTCAATACGAATCCTAGGTTGGATTCAGAGGATATACCTCTATTCGCCCTAGATCTAGGAAATACGAACCACAAAAAAAATTTTAGACCAAAACAAAACTACAAAGGGTCTTCTCCTCCCTTTAGTTCACCAGATCTGGCTTGTAGAAGCCGAAAGGCTTATCACTGAGGAAGGGAAGACCCACAAACAACGCCGGTAAGACTACTTCCTTTTTTTTGTTTCTGTTTTTTTTGTTCTATTTCGTATATGCATGTAAAGAAAACAAGTAAGAAAAAGAGACAAAAAATTTACCACTGGACTATCTTTTGATTATCTTGGATGTTTACAACTTTCAGATTTTTTTGCATTACAAGATCTCCGTTCTCCCTTTTTTGTTACTTCTCTCCTTTTTTTTCCTCCCCTCCCTTTTTTTTCTCCCCTCCTTTTTTTTCTCCCCTCCTTTACAAAAGTTCCCGTTTCATATATATTATTGTCCCTGTTTGTCGCAAGTTGCATCTTCTTTTTCAGATCTGAACTGACACTTTTGCTTGTTGTCTTGGGCATATTCTGAACACGGGGACTGAATATCGGCGTGGTGGCGGTATGGACATTCTGCCAGCGGCCAGACACGTTCTCGGCCGTTAGATCAGATCTGATCTAACGGTCGAGATGGCTTGAAGAACGATCGGCCTGGATGAAGCCTCGATTTGATGAGACGGCTCCAGATCTTGACACGTGGAGCTCCGCAGTCGAGGAGTCAGAACGCGTGGATCTTACGCGCGAGTGGGATATTAAAGCGTCCGTGCGTGGACCACACGCGCGCGTGGCACTCGAACGGTCCATACGTGTGGAACACGCGCCTGGCAGATATTTTTGACTTCCTGGTTGCATCGTGGCCGTTGGATCAGATCTTGATCCAACGGCCCACAGTTACCTGCACATTGTAATTAGATAAGATTCAGATTTGGGCCAACCGGGCCTTGTAATTGGATTTGTAATTGGACTGTAAATTTATTTGGGTTTAATATATTTAATTCTTTTCATTTTGTCAGCCCAATAATAATAATAATATAATTATAACAGCAATACATATACATACGAAAATGTATACTTATATTATACAATCATTATAATATTCTAGTATACGTACGTATAATCATACATATAATTAACATAACATCTATATATTAATCAAATACGCTCATACTCTAGATACATACGCGACATACATACACTCCTAATACATTTACATAGCTTATACATGCACACACCACCTTATATTAGTAACATTCATATAATAAATATACATGCAATATTAATATTTTTACAAGTGAAAATGAGTGATTACAAGGCTAAACTAGAATCTCTCCCTTTTACAAGGTAATTTGTAAACAATAAAACCTCACAATGTGGGGTGTTTACAAGATTGGAAGCTCACAAGAGTGTAAAGAATTAAAACAATGAAGAACACTCTCTACACAATATATACAAGAGAAATGAGAAAATAAGACTTAAATGCTATTTCTTTTGATCATAAAGCTTAGATATTGTCTCCAAAGCTTTCTCTTATAGTTTGGAATGATATTCTAGCAGTTTATGGCCGTTGGGAAATCATAAAGTCAAGCTTTAAATTCCCACCTGCACAGAGGTTTCAAAACCTTAAGGACGATTTGTCAAATATAGCCGTTAGAAAGGTTTCGAAACCTTTGCTAAGGTTTCAATTCCAGGCCATTCTGCCCGAAAGGTTTTGAAACCACCTAAAGGGGTATAGAAACCTTCATTAAAACATTGAAAAATTGGCTAGATTTTGACTTTTCGAAGATATATTTGATATAGGGTTTTTGTCAAAATATTTTAAACATATTTTTCAAGTTTTGTGGATTTTGAATTTTTTGTAATATTCAAATAAAGTCCAAAACATTTTTCATAAATTCTTTTATATTGAAATAAATATCTCAACAATCTCTCCTTTTTGATATAACAAAACAACTTGAAAATTTGTTTTTGAAAATGCTCCCCCTTAGAAAAATAATTTTTGAAAAAAAAATATTTTTAGAAAAATATTTAAGCTCTCATTTTTCTTTTTGAAATTGAATATTCCAAAATTATCTCTCCCCTTTTTGTTATGTAAAAAATAATTCGAACAAATTTTGAAACTAAATGTTAGTACAAAATAACAAAAGTGAGTAGGATAAATATTTTTAAATCAAAAACTCCCATTAATCAAAGCATTCCATTTTAAAAAAATGTTCAAATTTTGACACTTAAGTGATTGAATTTCACCATTGAATCAATTCAATTTAAAATCACATGAAATTCAATTTATCCATGACTTTTAAAAACTTTATGCAAACATATGAATGAAACAATGTGACTCATATGCATAAAGCATCATAAAATGTCATGCACTTATAAAGATAAATAAGTAAGAATACATGAACATTTGTCAACAAAATAGGCAACCAAATAATTTAGAATCAAGAGCATTAAGATTCGATGTTACCCATCTTCTTCACTTCTGTGACTAGAGTATTTCCATATCTTTGCTTTTCTTGCCATTGCCCCAACACACTTACAAGAGACATTTTACTTAATTTTTGGTATCCAAATTGCTTTGGGTCCTTTGACATTAGTTTCAATGTCCCTAGTTCCCTTAGGAACTCCTACTTGTCTAATCATATAAGATTTTCTTTTCTTTATAGGACAAGTGTGCAAAGAATGACCATTATAATGACAATGTGAGCATTTTTTTCATTATGCGATGAGATGAATTATTTAAAATAATTTCATTTTCTTTTGTTAAGTTTTCAAGTTTAACCTTTAAATCTAAGATTTTCTTTTTCCAAAACTCCATTGCTCATTTTTGAAACTCTAAATCATTTTAAAAAATCTCATTTTGGTTTTCAAAATCCAATTTTGTTTTCAAAAGAAAATCATTTTCAAATTCAAATTTTGAAATCATTTTCTTAAATTTGGAATTCATGGTCTCAAATTTTAAAAATAGCTCATCAAATGCATATTGTAACTCATCAAAAGAATATGAATTTAATTCATTTGAGTTAGAAGATACATTGGGCTCATCGAGAGCCATAACACCATCCATCTTTTGTAACACCCCAATTTTAGGGCTTAGCGGTTTAGAGGGTTTATTAGACGATTCGGTGGACCAGAGTAGAGATTCGAGTCAGTTTCGGGATCATATATTTTTGGTGTTGGAAAAATTATGGAAACTTTCTTAAAAATTATTTATTTAATAATGGCGGAATCAATTTTGAAAAATGAGTTTTGGAAGATGGATATTTTGGTTAGTGACCAAAATGAAACTTTTGAAAACTGTGATTTTCTAGTGACTAAAACAAAAAGGGTCAAATACTTAGAATATTTAAGGATCTATTTTACCAATTGGTTTCTGATGATTTCTCCCTTGATTTAACTGATTTTAACCTGTGATTGAATTAATAATTAAAGTGGATTTTGTTAAAAAATTAGTTATCTTTTCTAAAACAAAAATCACGTCATTTTCTCTCAACTTATTCCTCTCCATTCTCTCCTCAGCCAAACACTTAGATTTCATCAAATTTCCAGAGATGAGGTGGTTTTTAACTTGATTTTATTGTTTTAAATTGTTTTATAAAGATTGATTACACAAAATCTTACATTAATCTTGTGTTTTCTTAGCTTTTCACAAATCAATTGAGGGAGAAACTTCACAATAGGGGTAAGGTCCGAGATCTCCTTTATTGTATCGTTCTTTATTGAAATTCCCAAGCATTTGATCCTTGTTTTTCTGTTTCTAATCTGATTTTGATGATTTTCTAATGATTTAATGAGTTCTTTGAGGAAAATTAGTTGATTCGCGAATTGAATTTGATTTCTAGTAAGTAATGGTGATTTGATTTATATTTTGGATGATTAATAATGTTGATAAGTGATTTTTATCAATGGAACCCCGAAACTTAAGAATCTCTGTTTGTTTAGGTTGTTAGTTTTGAGGTTTTGTGTGGTTGTAAGGTTGCTGGAAGTAGTAGCTTGTTTTGGATCTGTTTTTAGATGTGTTTTGATGTTGGAAATGATGCTAGGTTGATAGAAGTTGGCTGGGTTGTGAATCGAAGTGTTTTGGTTATGTTTTCGGTTGTTGTGGAGGGTTAATTGTGAGGATTTTGTGGAAATCTGAGAAGGATTATGTTTGTTGTGTTTAGAATGCATTATGATGCATTAATCCTCTGTTGTTGTGTGGTAAAAACAGGGGAGGTTGATCCGGAAGTGATTTGAGAAGCGTAGGAGGCTTCAGATGCTTGGTTTTGCATCGGCGAATCGAAGTTTCGCGTATCGGTGAGCCAAAACGTGGTTTAAAGCGTGTTGGTATTTTGAGAACAGAGTTTAGGAGTTAAGATAGAGCTTAAAACGCTTACCTAGACTCGAAAGTAAGTATAAAGTGGTTTTACTCTCTCGGTCGTGCTAGTTTGAAATGGTTTTATGCACTTGTTTTAGTTACATGTTACCTACTGTTTAAGCGTGTTTTAAAGTATTTGATATACTATTTTTAAGCATGAAATGTTGAAGGATGCACATGGTAAGTGATCCTTGTAAGTATGGTTTATACTTGTGTTTTAAAGCATGGTTGTTGCTTTGGAAATGGCATGGTTTAATGCTTTTTAAAACAGTGAGGTAAATGTTAATTGATTAATTATATTGGCAAGTGACTGGTTTTAAAATTATTATCGGATATAGTTGGACGACCATAGGATTGAGTGCACTATAAATAAGTCACCTTGGATGTTGAGGTGTTTACATTGTGTACCGAATACTCCATCCAAGTACCCTAACGGTAGAGGGGTTTAACGGTACCGAATACTCCTGTTATTGGGTTAAGCATCTAACCAATGAGAGGGATTGGTATCCATGTGGGTTGAGATTGTACCCGGTTGTTATTGTGCCGCGATTGTGATTGTATCGCTATTCCGGTTGAGATGACTTGAAGTGTTGGGTTAACACTTGTTGAATTCGTGTATCCGATGAACTTTTTTTATTGAACTTGTTAATGATCACTTGAAAGCCAATATAATTGTTAGTGTATCATTGAAATGCTTTATGTTGTATAATGTGATTTATACATGTTTCTCCTTAAGCTTTGCATTTGGTAGTAATGCATGGGAAAGCTTAAGTGGAAGGCTAGCAATGTAATTTGTTGTTGGTTAATGATACATGTAGCATATGTTTAGTATGATGGTTTTTATTGACGTAAAGTGCATGTTTTTAAAGAGGCATGATGATGTTTTAAAGGATGGTTTTAAGAGTATGGTTTTAAATGCATTGATGGTGTTTGTTTTTTAGCATTCCTCACTAAGCCTTGTGTGCTTATGCTCTCGTTGTCCATCAATGCAGATAATTGAGGTCTTGGAAGGCAACAAGAATCGAGGGGATCTTGGCAAGACTTGTTTCCAAAGTATGTTAGAGACTAGACTATAATGAATAAGGGCAATGGGGTACTTGTTGTGTATTGGGAGATGTTTTGTGAAACTCCCTGTTTGAGCATGTTTCTTTAGTTGCTCTTGGGTTGTAAATGGCCTTTAAGGTTTGTTTTGGTGCTGGTTTACCTTTTGATATGTTGGTTGGATGTATGTTAGGAAGCATGCCTATAGATTTCCTATTTGATGCATGAATCCTTGTGGTGTTGTTAGATATGTGGTGTTAGTTAGCATGAGATATGTTTGACATGTTGGTATCGAGTTTAAAGCATGTTGGAGTGGTTTGAGTATGCTTATGGGATGAAAAATCAGCCAAATGTGACATTACAGGCCCAGACGTACCGATACGCGGGGGACCGTATCGATACGGCTAGGCAATTTCAGGCTTGTAGGATCGATATGGGCTTGGTGCATTTCGATATGCCTAGACAAATTTGGCCTGGCGTACCGGTATGGGTATGGGTGTTTCGATACGAGTTTTAGCCACTGGAATTCACTTTTGTAACTCGAACCCGCGTATTGAAACACCTAAGGAACCGTATTGATACGGTTGTAAATATATCAAAAGTTCGGTATTTTAGTTAGGCGTATCAAAACGGCTTGGTGGTGTATCGAAATGGTGTTTTTCAAACTGTATCGGTAAGGGCTTACCCGTTTCGATACGGATGGCCGTTTTTCCTGTTAAAGTCATTTTGGGCAGTTTTGCTTTCTTTGCTTTTTAGTCCCTAAATCTTGCCGATGCAATTATATGTGGTAGAATGATCGGATTGAGCTAAAATTTGAGATGAAGGTTTGGAATCTATCTAATTAAAGATTGGTAACTTAAAAATGAGTTTTAATCATGAAATTTTCTGTATTTTCAATTTGGTCCCTAATTTGCAAACGCGATCAATTAGATGTCAAATTGATGCCGGATTGAGTTGGGGCTGCACCTGATTGTCTGTATGAACATGTAGGGTTAATAAATGGGCATCTAGATAAGATAAAAAGAAAAAAATGGACCGGGTTTGTTTGAATCTCTTCGGTTTGCTACGGCAAACCTAATGTAAACTTCTTGGTTCGGTTGGGCATCTAGGCCGGGTCAAGGGGGTTACATCTTTGAGGAAAGGAGGTTTGCACTTGATGGGAATTCATATTTCTTCTCTTCTTTCCCATAGAGTTCTCAAGCTTCTCCCAATTTTCTTTGACACTTATGGATGAGGAGACCTTGAAAATCTCTTCATTTAGGGCACAAAGAAGAATGTGCATAGCCTTTGCATTGAGTTGGTATTTTTTGTGTCTTTCACACTCATTTTCTTTTTTTTATTAGGAGCTTCCACATGTCCATCTTCGGTAATCATCCAAGTGTGGAGGTTGAAGCCTTGTATGAAATATTTCATGATGTTTCTCCATTGGAAGTAACCTTCCACTTTGAAGAGATGACACATGACAGAGCGGTCTTCTTCGAATAAAATCATTGTAGAATTGCTTGCCATTTGAAATCTCGAATCGGAGAATTTCGAGCAATCGATCTTTACTCTGGGATGTTAGTTCTTTGATGGAGATGAGGCTCTAATACCAATTTTTGGGCTCAAAATTGATCAATTGAATCGCCAAAATGGTTGAATTTGCTTTTCGAATGAATTGGCTAATACCGAAAAATAGTGGACAATAATGTATGATGATTTTAGAGTGGTTCAACTACCCAACCGAGTCTAGATCCACCACCTTAGCACACCACTAAGGATTTCTCAATTCACTACTATGAATTCTTCCTTTTTACAGGCCAAAAGGGTAACCTTTACAACCCTATCTTTTCAATGGCTAAGATAGAACCACTCTAGTTTTTCTTTAGGCTAAACTAGAACCTCTCCTTTTTACAAGGTAGTTTGTAAACAATAAAACCACACAAGGTTGATGTTTATAAGATTGAAGCTCACAAGAATGTAAAGAATAAAAACAATGAAGAACACTCTATATGCAATACATATAAGAGAAATGAGAAAATAAGACTTAAATGTTATTTCTCTTGATCATGAAGCTTGGATATTGTCTCTAACCATCTTCAAGTGTCCAAAGCTTTCTTTTATTCTGTGGAATGATATTCTAGCTGTTTATGGCCGTTGGGGATGTTTTGGAGCCATTGAGAAGTCATAAAGTAGAGCTTTAAATTTCCACATGCACAGAGGTTTCGAAATATTTACAAGAGGTTACGTTAAGTAGGATTTGTAAAATATAACCATTACAGAGCCATGGTTCAAAACCTTTATCAAAGGTTTCTAAACCTTTGCTAAGGTTTCAATTCTAGGCCATTCTACCCGAAAGGTTTCGAAACCACCTAAAGGGGTATCAAAACCTTCTTTAAAACATAGAAAAATTGGCTAGATTTTGACTTTTTGAAGATATATTCGGTATAGGGTTTTTTCAAAACATTTTAAACATATTTTTCAAGTTTTATGGACTTTGAATTATTTTTGCAATATTCGAATAAAGTCCAAAAACATTTTTTTACAAATTTTATTATATCAAAATAAATATCTCAACAATAGGAAATCAAAGTGCTTCCATACCTCGGCAACATTGAAGGCGGTAGCAACCTGAGTACTTCCATGCCTCAACAACATTGAAGGTGGTAGCAACACGAGTACTTTCATGCCTCGGTAACATTGAAGGTGGTAGCAACATCTACATCATCCTCTCTAACAATAGGAGGATCATCTTTCAGATACAACATGGTCAATAACACTATTTTTATATCACCATGTTTTAAAATTCTCTTTGCAAGCTTTTTATTATGGCTTATAGTCACTGGCAACGTTTGACTTTGGTTCAAAACCAGAGTTAGAGTAATGACTATAGCATCAGACTGAGAACTGATCGAGTTCTTGGATTATGCCATGACAAAATCACGAGCTAATTGCCATGTCATAATTATGAATCTATTAATCGTCAGGAATTTAGTCAAAAAACTAAAAACCAGAGACGAAAACACAATTAATCAACTTCTGTTTAACGCGAGAATTTAGTCAAACTAAAAACCTACAATAGAAGTACAAAGTCAACACAATTATGTTCAAGTCTAAACACATACAAATGTAGTCTCAGAAATAATTTATTAAGAATTATAAAATTTCCTTATCTTTTGTTTCAACAGACGTGAGAATCGAACTAGAATTTGAGAGCTATTTGATTTGGAAAATTTCTCATTCCACCATCACCAATTTCTTACTTCTCCAAAATTGCAACCATCTTGTTGTCTTGTGTATTTCTCGAAAGAAATTGTTAATACTGTAACTTTCATAATAGTAAATACCACTTGATACATACGATAATTGTATAAAATATTTTAAGAAAATAAACATATAAGAGTAGTCCAGAACAGGCTGCCTCCACAATGCACGTATGTCCATATTTGCTTATCAACTAACATTATTATTATTAAAACCGAAAAAAAGACGTTTTAAGAAGCATTAGTAAATACAATGCATTCATTTATATCACATAGAGTGGTCATCCCAATAAAGGAAATAACAGTAAGTCAAATAAATGCATATTTCTAAAACTCACAAGCATTTATTTTATTATTATTGTCGATGTAAAATGTTAGTGTAAAACATCTAATACACTTGGAACGTTTTATGTTTCACGAATCATTTTTTTTTAAATAAGCATAATTTAAAGGAAAACTAATGGACTTACTTGTAAATGAACCGGCGTACATGCATTCGACCGGCAGAATTAAAATTCATATTAATAATATTCCTATGGAATTATCCAAGCAATGAAATTCCATCGAGATTCTCTACCAAAGGAACATGATCTTTGGCATCAATGTGATTCCTGTGTTTGCAAAGTAGTCCAACTGAACGAGAGTGTAACAACCGAGCATAGCTACACTTTTGATTTTAATTCTCTTTAGTTACAGTAATCTGAACGTCTTGGACTAAAACTTATAATTTGTCTTAAGATTGTTAGAAAAATGGTGTAGTAATACCCCAAATAAAACAAAATACCATAAAAAAATAAATAACAATTGTAGCGATGTCTTCTTTTGTTTCAACCGCTAAATAAAACGTGTCTTTTTCGAAGGTGTTTTTGAAAGGTGTTTGTGATTTTTTTGGATATAAAACGTTTATTCCGTGGGGTTTTAAAAGAAACCGCATTTAAAAAAATGGAGTCGCCACCGGCCACTTAGGTAGGCCGGACACCATAAAACCAGAGATTCAAAAAGATTGGGTTCGGGAGTCGGTTACGGATGGGGAAGGATTAGCACCCCCACACCGCCCAAAACTGGTACTTTAATAATTACCGCTTTATTAATGTTGGATTTTCCGGGTTAAAGTGACAATTATTTTAAAATTCGGTCATTATTGCGAATAAATTTTAAGGGCCCCGTTATCCGAGGGTAAACGCCCAACCACTATCACTACGCCTGATACTGGCCCCGTTTACGCTCGGATAAAAGGGCACCGCATTAACAATTTATATCTCGATATGCAATCTTAGTGGCAAAAATATAAAACATGGCAAAATATTTAAATGCAATAAATATTGACATAACAGAATACTAATCTAACATAAATAATATATTAGACTGGATCATGCATATATACATATTAATCTAAATAATAGATAAAAACAACTGTAACATGTCAGAATAACAAGGCAGGAATAAGTACGTATAGACGAACAAATATTTCAAAAAGACATGCATACTAGTAATAAAACATATTTCAACATATATGGGACAATATATCATACAAACAAAAGTAAATATACTAGCATGCAATCCTTAAAAAAACATACACACATACAAAAATACAAAATATACCATGTACGAATCAACTAAAACATAACATGCTTAATATGAATAACCGGATAAAAAGATGCATGACTATTATAAGCTTAACACACATATACATGTAAACATAAAATACGAGGCATATACGAGGGACATAAAATAAAACAATAGAATATCAACATATACGATTATAATACGAACATGAATATTTACAAAGAAAACAGGACTGAAATGAAAGAAAAATAAAAGTCAGTGGCAGAAATTAAAGAACAATAATATGTAATTTAGGGACGAAATTGCGAAACAAACAGAACCTAGAAGGATCAAAATTGTAATTGGACCAAGGGGCAGACTCAAAATGAAAAGTTCAAAAACGCGGGATGGTTAAAGGCGTAATTTTACCATTTGAAGTCTGATTCAGTGTAATTTAGGGACTAGATTGTAAGATTTTGAAAAACAAGAGGGGCCAGAGTTGTAAATATACCATGCGGCAAGACAAAAGTGAAAATATTAGAAACGCGGGGGGATTTAGTGTGTAATTTACCCATTTAACGAAATAATAACAATTATATAAACCCTCTTTTTAGGCCGAAATCAAATTTTTGGCCATTCGTTTCATTTCTTCAGTTTTGTAATAACACATGTTCTTCATTTTCTCTCAACTGATCCTATGAAACCCAGAATCCGGCGGCCGGCCGCCGTGTTCTCCGCCGCCGACCGCCGCTAACCGGAGCCGGCGAGCCTCCAAAACACACCAAAATAACCCCATTTCCATCCTCGACACGAATCTGAGGTTGGATTCAGAGGATACACCTCTATTCGCCCTAGATCTAGGAAATACGAACCAAAAAAAAGACACTTTTAAACCTAAAACAAAACTACCAGGGGCCTTCCCCTTCCTTCAGTTCACCATCTCTGGCTTGGGGAAGCCGAAAGGCTTGTCACTGAGGAAGGGAGACACACGGACGGCGACGGTAAGACTTCTTCTCTCTTTTTTTTTGTTTATCTCTTTGTATATGCATGTAAAAAAAACAAATAAGAAAAGTACCACTGGACTTGCGTTGCTTCTTTTTTGTATTTCTGAAAAAACTTGTTACAATACACTCTCTGTTTTTTTTGTTACCACCCCTCTGTTACAACTCTCATTCTGTTCTCTCTTGTTACCACTCTTGTTTCATATATATGCTTCTTTGTTTTGTACAAGTTGTAACTTGCTTTTTCAGATCTGGACTGACAACTTGTTGCTTGTTGTATTTGGCATGTTCTGAGCACGGTGGTTGAATATCGGCATGGTGGTGGTATGGGTGTTCTGCCAGCGGCCAGACGCGTTCTCGGCCGTTAGATCAGATCTGATCTAACGGTTGAGATGGCTTGAAGGACGAACGGCCTGGATGAAGCCTCAATTTGATGAGACGGCTCCAGATCTTGCCACGTGGAGCTCCGCAGTCGAGGAGTCAGAACACGTGGATCACACGCGCGCGTGGGATATCAAAGCGTCCGCGCGTGGACCACACGCGCGCGTGGCACTCGAACGGTCCATACGTGTGGAACACGCGGCTGGCAGATATTTTTGACTTCTTGGTTGGATCGTGGCTGTTGGATCAGATCTCGATCCAACGGCCCACAGCCACCTGTACACACAGTTGTAATTAGATAAGATTCGGGTTTGGGCCAACTGGGCCTTGTAATTACTTGTAATTGGACTTGGACTTCAATTGATTTATTTAATATATATAATTTTTTGGATTTCATTTCATATCAGCCCAATAATATTAATAATAATATAATTATAACAACAATACACATACATGATACAAACATATACTTATACAAGTATAACATATTGGCATACGTATATATAATCCTACACATAATTAACATAACATCTGTATACACTAAACAAATACGCTCGTACTCTAGATACATACGCGACACACATATATCATTAATATGTATACATATATAGCTTATAATATACATGCACACCATACCTTATATATATTAGTAATACTCATGCAAACAATAAACACATAATATAATAAATATACATGCAACACTAATATGTATTTACAGGTAAAAATGAGTGATTACAGTTGCCCCTCTTTGCTTGTTCTCATGGAATGGGAAACAAAGCAAAGATTCATAAGCACTCATTTTTATCAGACTTCCCTGTTTGTAGCTTTGGAAAAACGTGTTCTTTTGGACATCTCCGCTCTTCCTTGGCTGAATCTTCAGGCTCGTAAGTTCTTCCTATATAGAGCTTCGTCACCTTCCGATCTTGGAGCTACAAGCTCTTCCTATATAGAACCCTTCACTCTGAAGCCTCGAGTTATGAGTCCTTCCTATATAGAACCTTTAACTTCGAGACTGTAAAGCTTGGAGTCCTTCCTATATAGAACTTTTCGCCTTCAACGCTGGTTTCTCCTATATAAAACCTTTTGCGCCGCTGATGGATTCTTCCGACTGGGAGTTCCTCCTATATAGAAACTGCTAGTCTTCAAACCTCGAGCCGTCAGTCATTCCTATATAGAACTTTTGGCGTCACGAAATCTCAGGGCTCTGAGTTCTTCCTATATAGAACCTTTCATTCTAAGACAGTGAAGATCGGAGCCTTTCCTATATAAGACTCTTCGCTTTCGACACAAAAGGTTTCCTATATAACCTTGTGTCATAGGTGAATTCCTTCGACTGAGAGTTCTTTTTGAGATTCTAGATTTAGGGTTCTCCCTCTATGGAACCTTTCACTGGGGCTTGAAAATGCAGGTTCCTTTTTTTTTCCGAGGCTGTTGCCATTTTTGGACCTACGCTACTAAGATTGCCGCATCATGCCCGAAGGACTTACTGATGGCCCGAAGGACTTATCATCATGCTCGAAAGACTTACTGATGGCCCGAAGGACTTAACATCGTGCCCGAAGGACTTACCGATGACCCGAAGGATTTAACATCTGGGTCTCACGCCGCTATGGCTGTTGTTCTATGGGGACTCACGCTGATATGCTGCCGCATCATGCCCGAAGGACTTACTGATGGCCCGAAGGACTTATCACCACGCTCAAAAGACTTATTGGTGGCCCGAAGGACTTAACATCGTGCCCGAAGGACTTATCGATGACCCGAAGGATTTAACATCTGGATCTGACGCCGATATGGCTATTGTTCTATGGGGACTCACGTTGATATGCTGCTGCATCATGCCCGAAGGACTTACTGATGGCCCGAAGGACTTATCACCACGCTCAAAAGACTTATTGGTGGCCCGAAGGACTTAACATCGTGCCCGAAGGACTTATCGATGACCCGAAGGATTTAACATCTGGATCTGACACCGATATGGCTATTGTTCTATGGGGACTCACACTGATATGCTGCCGCATCATGCCCGAAGGACTTACTGATGGCCCGAAGGACTTATCACCATGCTCAAAAGACTTATTGGTGGCCCGAAGGACTTAACATCGTGCCCGAAGGACTTATCGATGACCCGAAGGATTTAACATCTGGATCTGACGCCGCTATGGCTATTGTTCTATGGGGACTCATCGCGATATCTTTGCCGCATCATGCCCGAAGGACTTATCGATGGCCCGAAGGACTTATCACC
Organism: Hibiscus mutabilis; assembly: GCA_019671005.1. Lineage (NCBI taxonomy): Eukaryota > Viridiplantae > Streptophyta > Magnoliopsida > Malvales > Malvaceae > Hibiscus > Hibiscus mutabilis. The sequence goes on along the minus strand of CM033723.1, from coordinate 5,739,220 downwards.
ACGCTCAAAAGACTTATTGGTGGCCCGAAGGACTTAACATCTTGCCGAAGGACTTATCGATGACCGAATGATTTAACATCGGATCCGACGCCGATATGGCTATTGTTCTATGGGGACTCACGCCGATATCTTTGCCGCATCATGCCCGAAGGACTTACTGATGGCCCGAAGGACTTATCACCACGCTCAAAAGACTTATTGGTGGCCCGAAGGACTTAACATCGTGCCCGAAGGACTTACTGATGACCCGAAGGATTTAACATTTGGATATCACGCCGCCATGGCTGTGGTTCTTTCGGGACTTTGGTAAATTCTTCGATAATTCTTCAAATACCTGTTTAGGAACAAGCAAAATTGACATGCCCCTATCTATATGATGCATGTAATGTTGTGCTTTCTTTCTCATCTTTTTCTTTGTTTCTTTTTCTCCCTTTTTTTCTTTTTATTGTTAATCTTATGTTCTGAAAAGTCATTCTTCGGATTTCTCTATTTCCTTTCCTTTTGCGGTATGCTCAATTTTGATCTTCATTTCTGTCAAATTTTGCTCAATGGGCATCTGCTCTTGTTCTTTTTGCACGAGCACCGCCTTTCTTCTTTGGGGTCTCTCATCGCTTCACCAACAAACATTATATCATGCGTGTGCAGAGATTCTTACTATTCTTTACATTCGCATTGCCCCATTCGATCGTGCTCGGCTATCTTCCAATTCTTTTGACCCAACATTCTGAGTATTTGTTAATTTCATCATCGGGGTGAGCGAAATGCTTCTTAACCTCAATCTTCTTGTTGCCTCTTGACGGGCACCATTCATCGATCTCTGTGCATTAATTCTTTGGAGACTCAATGTTTACTTTTTACCGTCCCCTCACTTTGTAAGCTCATTCTTGTCATGTTTCGTCCTTCATTTTCTTGAACCAAACAAGGCATCATGGCTAGAATTCGCTTCTTGTTCTTGAGCTGTCTGACACCTATACCTCTGTTATCATCTTCATTCTATGCATTGTGAGGTCATCTCTGGTTAAGGGCTCCAATAGTATCCGCAACCTTGTGTTCTGGATCTTACCCCTGAAGTAATACATGGAAATTTTTGTTGCTTTAACTTGTCAATTTGCTGATTGGTGTTCCACTGAAGGGTATCATTTAGATTAACATACAAGATTTTGAAAACACAGCATAGGAGCTCTGGATATCATGTGCAAGAGTGGCTTAGATTCAACCACTTGGTAATTCAAAGATGTGAAGTCTTCCCTGGTGACTCGGTTCATCCTCATGATTACCGTGTTGCCGCAGAGTGCTACTCTTTCTCAATTCTCATTATCTACTCTGCCCCCAAAAGGGTAGGCTTGTATAACCACTTGAGCGCAGAAATATTACTCTAGGAATAGAGTTCTGGGTGGTGCGAGTCTTAATTTTTCCCATGATATCGCCTATTTTCTTTCTTTTCTTTTTTCTTCTTTTTTCATCTTTTCATCATTTTTTCCTTTTTTGTTTTGTTTTGTTTATTGCTTTTATCATTATTTGAGGAAATCAATTCGTCACAGTCCTTTGTCTTGAGGACAACGATGGAGCAAACAACACTGCCCCAAGTTACTTGGCATAGTCACGATTTGAAAATATTACCATCACTCATGAAGCTAAGGTTTCTTGAATTGGATGATATATCTCCACCCTATCGCTTCAGCGGAGTGCCCCAAAATTTCCATACTCTTATCCGAACAAGCCTATTACCAGGTTTCGAACATAGGAGTACTTTTTATTATTATTTTCTCCTTCTTTATTTTCATTTCTTTTTTCTTTCTTTTCTTTTTCTCTTCCTTTTTTGTTTTGTTTCTTCTTTACTACCTAGAAGATTATGCCTAGAGTTTCAATTTCAAGCAACTCTACATGGTTGACATTTAGAGCTTTTTCGTCCTTGAATATCATCGAAAGAGTAATAATCTCGCTTTGCTGACCAGAGTCTGGTGGGGAAGATCACACATCATCGTTGTCACGACATCTATCTAATGTCACATCTTGCAATTGATATCCAGCGTCCTACAACGGCGAGAAAATATCTATGTGCTTCAAAAACATTATATGTTAAGCGAAATGTGTTCTTTATTGAAAATAAAAATCAATAAACATGCCCCATCACAAAAGATCTTTGCCACATAGGGGCCACATAGAGTTGATCCCTTGTATTACTTCAGGAAGGTATTTTAATGTAGAGACATCTATGGCTTCTTCAGCACTATGTAGATTTGCTTCTCATCCTTGGTCTTCCACTGCTTGATCAGCTCTTGTGTCAGGGTTCCATCATTGACCAGCTTCTTGATTTCCTCAGTAAAGGTCTACATTTTCTGGTGGGATGCCCCGGTGCCCCCATATGGAATTCACATGTGCTATTTGAGTCAAAACTATGGGCATACAGATCAGGTGCACTCTTCATCGGCCTAGGAACAAGATAGTGACCCTCTACTAGATGAGGCCAAATGTTTGAGATAGATATTCCAAACACTTCCAAATTTGCCCTCGTCCGAGGAATTTTCCTTGATGACCCCGATTTGTCAGTCTGTCTCCTTCTTTTACGGCCACGCAAACCCTGGAGATGACATTCATTTACGTCTCCATCCTTATCTATCTTATCTTCGATTCGGTCCTTAGACTTAGACCCCAATTTTCCTTCTTTGACTGCGTATTCTATTCTTTCTCCAATCGTCATGAAATCTTCGAATTCGTTTCTCGATTTCTCCAACATCACATCGAAGAAGGGAGAGGGAAGCGTTGCATGAAATAGGGGAGTCAACTCTTCTTCCGCTATAGGGGGTTGGACTTGGGTTGCCAGACATCGCCACCTTAATGCATATTCCCTGAAGCTTTCACTTGGTCTCATTTTCTCATTCTGAAGAAACTGTCGACAAGGTGTTAAATCTAAAGCATATTTGTATTGACCCAAGAAGGCATTAGCGAGGTCACCCCATGACCTAACTTGATTTCTGTTCAAACTGTTATACCACACTACTGCTGGTCCCGTCAGGCTATCATGGAAATGGTGGATCAACAATTCTTCGTTCTTCATGTATCCTTCCATTTTCTACAAAACATGGTTAAGTGAATCTTCGGGCAGCTGGTTCCGTCATACTGCGCAAATCCGAGAACCTTGAAATCTGGAGGAATGACCAAATCAGGGACTAGGCAGAGTTCCCTCGTATTGAAAACATTTATCTTCTCTTTCTTCTTAAGTTCTTTCTCGATTTTTTCTTCTAACTGGTCAAGCCTCGACTCTTCAATTCGTTCCATTTTCCGATTAGTTCTGCCATCGAACCCCAGGTATTAAATGATGAAGTGCCATGCGATGATAAAACAATGCAAAAGAACGTGATGCAAATGCAGTGCATGAATGCAATAAAGCATTGATTCCGCAAATGATTTGTCCCTATAGGACATCTTTCATTCAGACCAAGAGGTTTCATTACATCCGGTATTAGGGTTTTACAGATATCGGTGAGCCCTGGCACCTAATGTCTTGACCTCGTTCAACAGTCCTGTCAGCTTTCCTTCGCGGTCCAATGCTGGATCCATATTCTGGCTTATTGGTGCTGCTGCATCGGCTAAATCTGCTACCTGTTGAGCTACTTGTCGGGCTTGAGTCGTAACCATCTTCATGTCCCGGTCTTTCTCCCGTATTGTTTGCTCGGCCTTTTGTAGCTTAACGGTCATTGCCCCAGCACGGATCTCACTGGTATGTAAAGCAGTCTCGAGCCTCACTATATGTTCTTTGAGTGCTGCGTTTTCCATTTGGAAGGCTTGTGATTCATTCCTTTCCTGGTGCAGACTTGATTTCAGGATATCTTCCATGGCCAGACTGTTTTCCAACTCATTTTGGAGAATGTCCCGTTGGCCCTCAGCTTCTTCCAGCTTCTGTGATAATGATCGGACTTTATTCTTACTATTCTTGCATTTCTGCTTCCAGCGTTATGAACCGTTCCTCAGCTGAATCATAACATTGACCTACTCTTCCGCGGTGTCACCCAGACCGAAACTCTTGAATTCAAAGTGCAGCTTTTGGTACTCGTCTTGTACGTTCTTTAATTTCATGCTCAGATTGTGCCTCTCATGCTCGAGCTGGTCGCGCTTGTGTGCAAGTCCATCTTCTGAGACGCTTTTATTATTGACTCCTAACTTTATCCTGCTTGAGTGACCCACTTCTGTGATATCTGAACCTTAGGCTCGGTATTGACCTTCCTTCGACTTTACCCCTCGGGCAACGGCTGGCTGGCCGAAGAATCGGGGTTGTCCGTCTTCGAAATCCAAAATTCCCATTCTGACAAGATCTCGAACTCTGTCCTTCAGGGCCCTACAATTTTCAGTGTGATGACTCGAATCGCTTATGTGGTAGCTCCACCAGACACGACTATTGTAATCTTTCGGATAAGGAGGTTTTCTTGGCATAGACTTCACTGGTATGATAAGGTTCCTTTCGACAAGCAACGAAAGTAACTCGGTGTATCTCATGGGTATAGGATAATGTCTTCTGATGTCATTAGATTCTCGAACTTCCCCTGGTTTTGCCTCTGTTCCCTGGGTATCTTCCCCAGATATGCTACTTGTCTGCTTCTTGAGATTGATCACAAAGGGATTCGATTTGTCATATTTAACGATGTTGTCTGTTTTGACATTCTGACCATTATGTTCCACATTCTGCTCCCCGACCGAATCTTTTCCGAGTTTGACATGCTGCTTGTCTTTCATCATGGCATTCATCCGGTCCATCATCTATGACATCTGCTTCTTTAGTCCTTGTATTTCATCTTGTTTGTCATCTGGGTTGACACTGCTTACCGAATCTGTTCTGGTGTCCTTGAATGGTTCTTCTTCGGCTGTCACTGTCCTAGTCTTGGGATGGAACTTTGGAATTGGACCCCCTTCCTTCAGGTCAAAGAACCTTTGGTCCATCATGAACAATCTTCTATTATGGGAGAAATCACTCGGGAATCAATGCCCCTGTGTAATGCGAATGCGATGATATGCAAAAACAAAGCAAAAGAAAACAAGTCAGTACCGGACAAAAATGATAAGTACGTAATAAAAGGGCAAATTAAATGCGATAAGCAAACAAGGCAATCCTATTTACATTCCATCTAAGACACCTAGGTTATCCGCATGGCTCTAAAAGGGTGGATTTCTACGTGTTCTCTACATGCAGTTTTGGTTCTAGGAGGTACCCGAATTGTCCTCGCTGTCCTCTACTAAGAGTAGCAAGGCCCCCGATCATCACCCATTATAGGCTCCTTTCAACCTGGTTCAATTCAGGGGGACCCATTCGCTTATGCCCGTACGAATGAACGATATCCTTACGAAAGCATAAGGTACTCGAGCCCCGAAGGTACTTGCTAGGCCCATACGGGAGAACGATATCTCCACGAAAGCATTAGCGTTTTCCCCCCACTTAAAAAGACGGGTTTATATGCCATATTTTAAATGCGTTAAAATAAACGCGCAATTATGACCGAATGTTAATTTAATAGTCACTTTAACCCGGAATTTCTAATATTAGTAAAGCGGTAGTTATTTTAAAAGCTTGACTCTCATTTGTTTTTTTTCGAAAAAACAAAAAAATATCCCCAGCGGAGTCGCCATCTGTAGCGATGTCCTTTTTTTGTTTCAACCGCTAAATAAAACGTGTCTTTTTCGAAGGTGTTTTTGAAAGGTGTTTGTGATTTTTTTGGATATAAAACGTTTATTCCGTGGGGTTTTAAAAGAAACCGCATTTAAAAAAATGGAGTCGCCACCGGCCACTTAGGTAGGCCGGACACCATAAAACCAGATATTCAAAAAGATTGGGTTCGGGAGTCGGTTATGGATGGGGAAGGATTAGCACCCCCACACCGCTCAAAACTGGTACTTTAATAATTACCGCTTTATTAATGTTGGATTTTCCGGGTTAAAGTGACAATTATTTTAAAATTCGGTCATTATTGCGAATAAATTTTAAGGGCCCCGTTATCCGAGGGTAAACGCCCAACCACTATCACTACGCCTGATACTGGCCCCGTTTACGCTCGGATAAAAGGGCACCGCATTAACAATTTATATCTCGATATGCAATCTTAGTGGCAAAAATATAAAACATGGCAAAATATTTAAATGCAATAAATATTGACATAACAGAATACTAATCTAGCATAAATAATATATTAGACTGGATCATGCATATATACATATTAATCTAAATAATAGATAAAAACAACAGTAACATGTCAGAATAACAAGGCAGGAATAAGTACGTATAGACGAACAAATATTTCAAAAAGACATGCATACTAGTAATAAAACATATTTCAACATATATGGGACAATATATCATACAAACAAAAGTAAATATACTAGCATGTAATCCTTAAAAAAACATACACACATACAAAAATACAAAATATACAATGTACGAATCAACTAAAACATAACATGCTTAATATGAATAACCGGATAAAAAGATGCATGACTATTATAAGCTTAACACACATATACATGTAAACATAAAATACGAGGCATATACGAGGGACATAAAATAAAACAATAGAATATCAACATATACGATTATAATACGAACATGAATATTTACAAAGAAAACAGGACTGAAATGAAAGAAAAATAAAAGTCAGTGGCAGAAATTAAAGAACAATAATATGTAATTTAGGGACGAAATTGCGAAACAAACAAAACCTAGAAGGATCAAAATTGTAATTGGACCAAGGGGCAGACTCAAAATGAAAAGTTCAAAAACGCGGGATGGTTAAAGGCGTAATTTTACCATTTGAAGTCTGATTCAGTGTAATTTAGGGACTAGATTGTAAGATTTTGAAAAACAAGAGGGGCCAGAGTTGTAAATATACCATGCGGCAAGACAAAAGTGAAAATATTAGAAACGCGGGGGATTTAGTGTGTAATTTACCCATTTAACGAAATAATAACAATTATATAAACCCTCTTTTTAGGCCGAAATCAAATTTTTGGCCATTCGTTTCATTTCTTCAGTTTTGTAATAACACATGTTCTTCATTTTCTCTCAACTGATCCTATAAAACCCAGAATCCGGCGGCCGGCCGCCGCTAACCGGCGCCGGCAAGCCTCCAAAACACACCAAAATAACCCCCTTTCCATCCTCGACACGAATCCGAGGTTGGATTCAGAGGATACACCTCTATTCGCCCTAGATCTAGGAAATACGAACCAAAAAACACTTTTAAACCTAAAACAAAACTACCAGGGGCCTTCCCCTTCCTTCAGTTCACCATCTCTGGCTTGGGGAAGCCGAAAGGCTTGTCACTGAGGAAGGGAGACACACGGACGGCGACGGTAAGACTTCTTCTCTTTTTTTTTTGTTTATCTCTTTGTATATGCATGTAAAAAAACAAATAAGAAAAGTACCACTGGACTTGCGTTGCTTCTTTTTTGTATTTCTGAAAAAACTTGTTACAATACACTCTCTGTTTTTTTTTGTTACCACCCCTCTGTTACAACTCTCCTTCTGTTCTCTCTTGTTACCACTCTTGTTTCATATATATGCTTCTTTGTTTTGTACAAGTTGTAACTTGCTTTTTCAGATCTGGACTGACAACTTGTTGCTTGTTGTATTTGGCATGTTCTGAGCACGGTGGTTGAATATCGGCATGGTTGCGGTATGGGTGTTCTGCCAGCGGCCAGACGCGTTCTCGGCCGTTAGATCAGATCTGATCTAACGGTTGAGATGGCTTGAAGGATGAACGGCCTGGATGAAGCCTCGATTTGATGAGACGGCTCCAGATCTTGCCACGTGGAGCTCCGCAGTCGAGGAGTCAGAACGCGTGGATCACACGCGCGCGTGGGATATCAAAGCGTCCGCGCGTGGCACTCGAACGGTCCATACGTGTGGAACACACGGCTGGCAGATATTTTTGACTTCTTGGTTGGATCGTGGCCGTTGGATCAGATCTCGATCCAACGGCCCACAGCCACCTGCACACACAGTTGTAATTAGATAAGATTCGGGTTTGGGCCAACTGGGCGTTGTAATTACTTGTAATTGGACTTGGACTTTAATTGATTTATTTAATATATATAATTTTTTGGATTTCATTTCATATCAGCCCAATAATATTAATAATAATATAATTATAACAGCAATACACATACATGATACAAACATATACTTATACAAGTATAACATATTGGCATACGTATATATAATCCTACACATAATTAACATAACATCTGTATACACTAAACAAATACGCTCGTACTCTAGATACATACGCGAACACACATATATCATTAATATGTATACATATATAGCTTATAATATACATGCACACCATACCTTATATATATTAGTAATATTCATGCAAACAATAAACACATAATATAATAAATATACATGCAACACTAATATGTATTTACAGGTAAAAATGAGTGATTACAACAATAAATCAAAAACAAAACCTATAATCGGACATAGTTAAAATCAGAAGAATTTGTATCGAGGTCTGTATAAACAGTTTCTTTAAGACAAATTCGTCCTCTCCTCGGTACTTGAGTAACATTGGACGTCTATCTCCCAGAATACAACAACAAATGTTCATAGCAGTAGCACAATTGCAGTGAACAATCAAACACAATCTTGCCTTCCTCTATCACCGGAAACCAAAAACGTTTTTCTATGTTTGTTTTCAAAGTTGTTGTGTTGTTGAGTTTCAAAGATGTTGTGAAAATGACTATCAACTAGTCTTTATATAGTGGTTGAAAATTAAACCGTTTGATGAAAAGATTAAGCCTTTTTAATGGAAAGATTTGTTGAAAAGTTATTTGTTGAAAAGATAATAGATATGATTGAATGAATGCAACTTTAAACCAAAAATTAATAAGTTTATTCACCAAGTGACACGACTTATTATTAGCATGTTTATTCACCAAATGGCATGATTTAACATCAATATTATTTAACCAATATATATGATTTTTCCAACAATCTCATGTAGCTTATCACTTCATTCAAAGTCTCTCCTCTGTACCGAGGGCAAGTAATGTGTCTGAACGGTTAAAAATTGAAACTCCTGGTTTGTGTAATTATTTGGGTAGAATTCGTCAGTCTCTTTTCTTTGTTTTTTTTATATGTCCCACCAATGATTTTATGTCAAATGACTTATCAATAAAATATAAACAATCGATAAAACAACGAAAAAAATTAATTCACGTGACATAAAATCATTAGTAGGACATATAAAGAAATACAGAAAAGTGACAGATGAATTCTATTTTAATGTCATGTAATCCTACCGTTTTCAATATTATTAAGTGTGAGGAAATCTTGGTCATGGTCTCTGAAAGCTTCATAGGTAGGGAAGGTTATTTTACTGGGTTCCCACCCGATTTTATACTGTTAGTATTTTATTAAAAGCATTCTTAAGGGTTAGGCATATTTCACTTAATCTCTAACCCCAAATTGACAACGGTGGACGAATTAATGAAAGTCCCTAATGACTAGAATGTACAAACCACACATGCAAGTGTTTTCCCAGATTTGGCAGCAAACAAAATGCCATTAATGCATGACAATCATGGTTAGCAAGTTCTGTTGAAATTTCATGCCAAGAGTTGATTCATTTTGTTAAGCACCTTTTGTGTGACATAAAGAAAGAGGTTAAACTGTTTTCTCCAAACTGTGTCATTAGCATCTGTATATATGGGATTGTGTTGTTCTATGAAGCATTGAATAATCTCGATGGCACTAAAATCAACCGGCATCCCATCACCCAAAGGAATGTGGGTAGGGATGTGCACGGGTTGGGTCGGGTCAATTTTTTTGACAATCCGAGTCTTACTCAAATATATAAAAGTTTCACCCGAACTCGACCCGACCCAACATGTGATAAATTTTCATTCGACCCGAACCAAACTTGAATTTTAGGATTAAAATCTACTTCTAGCAAATCCAATCTGAAACAAATAAATATATATTTATTTTTATTAAAAATAAACGGGATAATAGAAAAATATATAAAAGGGATTATTTATAGCAATTATCTATATTCTCTTTCCTTTTTTATTCAATAAAGTTGTGGATGTAATTAAAAAAATATACAAAAAAAGATGCATTATAATAATTACCTCTAAATATATAAAAAATTGTACAAATATTTCGGGTATGATATTTCACCTTAAATGCGAAACTTAACATAATCTGAACCTATTTTTTTAAGAAAAAAAGTGACCAATAAAGCCGGTTAGAGTCGAATCCATCGAATATGAGTACAATGGCATCCCTAAACGTGGGAGGATGCCTTTGTATCTTCTCCGTCATATGCAGTCATTCTTAGATGCTCCCCCATAAAAAAAAATGAAAGATCTTGATAAGAACCTACGGTTTCTCAAAATTGAAAATTTTAATAAGAAAGCAATATATTTTGACAACTTCGAGGAGATCAATCTCCAAACAATTTGTAAATTTTTTTGGATAAAGGACCAAAATGATCATTGAACTTTGTTAAAAAAATAAAACGGTAACCAAACTTTCAAATGTTATAAAATGACAATTAAATTTTATGTTTTGTAACAAAATGGTAACTCAACCGTTAATGGGCTAACATTGCAATTACGAAAATTTAAATAATAGCACATTTAGTCATTTATATTTATAGATTTAATCAATTTAGTCTTATTTCCCATAAAATTACCATCCGTATCAAATATATCAAAAGCTTTCATGCCCACTAAGAAGTTCTAGCATTACCTGGTTAATTAGTTACTTTAGTTCTAGCATTCTACAACAGGTTATTAATAATATTAGTAACTATAATCTAACCTTTTCAGAATTGAGTACACTATTTAAACCGTAGCTTTGATTTATGTTTTCGTATCTTCTTCAAGACGATCTGTGATTTTGGTCAGATATGCTATAAATACTTAATGCATTGTAAACACCCTTTTCTCTCAACAGTTTCATCCACTCCTGAGCTTTGGTAAACCGGTCTTCTGAGAATTATAGTGTTTTTCTGTTGATGAACATTATTATGTGTACCAGAGGATTCTCCTGTTATGGTCACACAATCCTTCTAAGAAGTTCACATTAGTATCGTAGAACTAACACTAGAAGTAAAAGGGAAAATAGGAACGATAATAGAAACTGAAAAGGAATTAATTAGAAATAAATCTTTCATTAAACTTGGATAACTGGATTACAACTTAGGTAGCCCATACCATAACTACCCAACTGAATTCTTAACATAATTAATTATGACTATATAACTCTATCATTCTTCTCGTTCCTTCTTCTCCTTCAGCATTTTATAGAACCACCACACCTAGTCTGCTTCGCATATGAGCAAACATCGCAAGAGGTATAGGTTTTGTGAGAATATCAACAATCTACTCCAAAGAGGGAAGAAAGTTCACAATTAGTTGTCCAGCCACAACCTTCTCACGAACAAAATGTAGATCAATCTCCACATGTTTAATACGTGCATGATGTGTAGGGTTAGTAGTCATAGACACAGTAGACGAGTTATCACACCACACCATGGGCTTCTCACTTGGTTTCACACCAATTTCCTAAAGCAACTGAAGGATCCAGACTAGTTCAGACACAGCGTTAGCAACACTGCGATACTCAGCCTCTGTGGAGGAGCAAGATACCACTGGTTGCTTCTTGGAACACCACGCAACATGCTTGAAACCAAGAAATATATAATACCCTGTCGTAGAGCGCATATCTTCAAGGGAGGAGGCCCAATCAGCATCAGCATAACATGCAACACATAGAGAAGCTGGAGATGACTTGAAAAACAGACCATAATCAAGTATTCCAGCAAGATATCTCAGAACTCTCTTCAAAGCTCTCCGGTGTGTAATTGTGGGAGCATTCATATGCTGACTGACCTTATTAACAGCATAAGCAATATCAGGTCTGGTGAAGCATACATACTGCAGCCCCCCAACAATGCTTCTGTAGAAATAGCCATCTTCAAAGCTTTGATCATCACCAGCTTTGATCTTTGATGCAACAACAATTGGAGTTAGGGTGGGTCGAGCACCTATCATACTTGCTTTAATCAGCAAGTCAGTAATATAATGTTTCTGACTCAATTTGAGTCCTTGGTCACAAGAAATAATATCTATACCCGGAAATAGTACAGGCTCCCCAAAAATCTTTGAGTGAGAAAACTTTGTGAATATCTCCCACCAAGTGCTGAACTTCATCAAGACAGTTGTCAGTGATAAAGATGTCATCTATGTATACCAAGAGTAGAAGATAAGATGAACCAGTATTTCGAATAAACAGGGAACAATATGCTTTTAATGCTATAAACCCCAAACTTTTTGTAAGATGGCTTTCCAAGGTACCAAACCAGGCCTTGGGAGCTTGTTTGAGGCCATAGAGGGCCTTCTTTAGCTTGCAAACCAACTTTTCACCAGACTCCCCATGTTGCTCAAATCTAGGAGGTTGATGCATAAAAATTTTCTCAGACAGATGGCTATTGAGGAAGGCATTATTTATGCCCACCTGTCAAACTGGCCAATGATTTGCAATAGCAGCAGCTAAAACTATTCTGATGGTATGGGGCTTAACAACAGGGCTAAAAGTCTCTTTGAAATCACTTCCCACCTGTTGAGAATAATCCTTTGCTACTAAACGAGCCTTGAGTCTGTCAATAGTCCCATCAGACTTTGTTTTGACTCGAAACAACCACTTGCACCCAATAGCTCTTCTGTTTGAAGGTAGCGGTTGTAGCTCTCATGTCTCATTCTTTATTAAGGCTTGATATTCATCCTGAACAGCAACTCTCTAACCAGGGCGATGTAAAGCCTCGAAAACATCACCAAGTATAGTGTTTTCAGCTACAATGTTAAGCACCTTTGGCTTGATAATCCCTGATTTTCCTCGAGTAACCATTGAATGCAAATTTTGAACTTTTCCAAAAACAGAGGTCTGTGGAAGTGAAGTGGAAGATGGAATAATCTGAGGTAGAGATGGAGATGAGATAGGGGAGTGTGAGTGATGTGAGGAAGCGGATATGGAGGGACTGTGATGTGGTGACAGAGATAGGGGTGGTCAGGGGATGGAATTGATGAAGAGGAAAAACCATGGTGAGATAGAGATGCAGAATGAGAATTTTGTGGAATAGGAAGACATGAAGAATGCAAATGATTTTGATGAGAGGATGAATGGGATGAAGAATGATTATGTAATGGTGAAGAAGAACAATGATCAGATGCAGGTGAAGAGTGTGAAGGCATGAAATGAGGTAGAGATGCAGCAAGAGTATGCTGTGAGATAGATGGTGGTGGTGGAATAGATACAGCTGGATGGCATGATGCAGGTGAATAGAGAGAAGAAAATGTTGTAGATGAGCAGGGGCTGCTGTGACAAACCAGCCTGAGGCTGTACAGAAAGAACACCACTAACAGGGGATGAGGAAACAATAGCAGGACTAGAAGATGAAAGATTTAGACCACCTATAGAGAAAGATTTAAATTTTTCAAAAGAAAAAGACAAAGGCTGTATTTTATGAGTAGGAGATGTAGAGACACAAGAAGAATTAAAAGTACTGAAAGTATTGGTTGTATTGGAATTAGATGGTAGACTGGACTTGTAAGGAAATATGGCTTCATCAAACTTAACATGTACCAGTTCTATTCTAAGCATTTGTATCCTTTGTAAACAAGAGAATATCCTAAAAACACACAATGGGCTGACCTAAACTCTAATTTATTCCTGTTAAATGGTCTCAGATATGGAAAACATAAGCAACCAAAAACTCTTAAAAATTGTAATCAGAAAGACAGCCAAACAACTTTTCATATGGAGTCATACCTGAAAGAGCAACAGTAGGAAGACGATTAATGAGAAAAATTGCTATTGTAAATGCATCATTCTAGAAGGTTAACGGCATTGCAGCTTGAGCTAACATGGCTAAATCCACTTCAACAATCCGCCTATACTTTCTTTCCACGAGACCATTATGTTCAAACGTGTGAGGACAGGAAATTCTTTGCACAATGCCTTGATCTCTAAGATATGGCTGAAGGGTAGTGAACTCTCCTCCACCATTAGTATGAAGCATCTTCAACTTTACACCAAGCCGTCTTTCCACCTGTTTATGAAACTGAGGAAAAACAGTTTTAACTTCAGATTTACACTTTTAAAAAATAAACCCATGTATATCGAGTGCAAGCATCAGTTAAAGCCACATAATATCTAAAATTATTTGAAAAAATAGGGTCAGGACCCCAAACATTAGCTATAATCAGAGTTAAAGGTCGAGAATAAACAGTTGATGAGCTGGAAAAAGAAAGTTTATGAAACTTGCCCATTTGACAGGCAGAACACAATGATTTGCATTTATTCTTGGTAAATGAAATGTTACACTTATTTAGGATATTAGTAAGAACTTCACCACTAGGGTGACTCAACCTAAGGTGCCACAAATCAGCACTGTCTAAGGTAGCAGAAGTAGTAAAACAAACTTTATTAGCAGACAACGATTCAATATAAACAGTCTTGGAGAAGAGGCCATCAAACTTATACAAGACTCCTCCTTCACGACCATGGTGAATGACTTGTTGAGTCCTTATATCCTTCACTTGGCAGAAAGTAGGAAAAAATCTAAAGAAACAGCATTATCTAGGGTAAACTTTGACACAGAAATCAAATTTTTAGTAATATTAGGAGCAAACAAAATATTCTTTAAATTCAACAGTTTATTATTCGAAAGAAGAGAGGATTGACCAGAACAAACAATGGGAAGAACATTACCATTCCTAACTTGAACATTCCCTGAGGCAAGAGAGTTTGAATCACCTTGCATGTGTTGAAGATCGTTTGTGACATGATGAGTAGCCTCTGAATCAGGATACCATGCATTGTCACCCAAGATAGCAGTTGTAGCAATTTGAGCCTGTTCATAGATTGGTGGATATGTAGACACAGATGTGGCAGATTGAGGCTGAGGAAAGACAGAAGAATACACCAAAGGGGTAGAAGGTCTGGTGGTACCTAGAAAAGGATTGGATGTTTGTGGCACGAATAGTAGTGAAAGGTTGCAGTAGAAAATGAGAAAAACCAAGAGAACTATTTAGAATAGGTGGCTGTGGATAGTATACTGGAGAATATAGAACAGGTGAAGAAAGCATAGCAGTATAATCCTGTGCATTAGAAGTAGAGGACCTATCAACATTTTTCTAATTGTTCTTATTACTCCTAGACTGAGGCTTGTAGCACGCTCGAATCAATCTCCTGAAATCGTCAAGAGGGTTGATTTTTGCTCTTTGATGAATTGGCTAAAACCGATAAAAATAGTAAACAATTTGCACATGGATTTTAGAGTGGTTCGACTACCCAACTGAGTCTACATCCACTACCTTAGCACACCACTAAGGATTTTCCAATTCACTATTGAATTCTTCTTTTTTTCCTGGGATCAGGAGGCAACCCTTACAACCTTATCTTTTCAACGGCTAAGATAGAATCACTCTAGTTTTTCCTTAGGCTAAACTAGAACCTCTCCGTATTACAAAGTTTGTTTGGTAAACTAAATACCTCACAAGGTAGGTGTTTACACCATTTGAGCTCACAAGAAAGAGTGAAAGATAAAACAAATAAAATCACTCTCTACAAATATTTACAAGAGAAATAATGAAAATAGGACTTAAACTCAATTTCTCTTGAACATTAAGCTTGAATGTGTTCTCTAACCATCTTCAAATGTCCCAAGACTTGTATTTATGTTTGGAATGATCTGCTAGCCGTTTATGTCCGTTGGAGGTGATTTGGAGACGTTGGAAGCAGTTCTGGACAGTGGGTATCGGTACGCGTAACCTCCGTATCGGTACATGCACTTAAATCAAAACTACCCGCTGCAGACCGTTAGACGGGTATCGGTACGCGATACTTCATATCGGTACTGGACCTCACATTTTGCCTTGCGTATCAGTATGGGCTAACCCGTATCGGTACGTATTTTGGTCTCTGAAAAAATCGGGCTAGGGAAAACAAAGGGCGTATCGGTACAGGTTTAACCGTTTTGGTACGGGCATGTTGTTTTTGACATTTTGGAATGTTTAAAACATATTTGAACAAGTCAAAAACACTTTAAAACAATCTTCATTTGTTATATCGAAATAATATCTCAACAATCTTTCCTTTTTGATATAACAAAATATTTAAAAATTTGTTTTTGAGATTGCTCCCCCTTAGGAAAATAATTTTTGAAAAAGAGGATATTTTTGAAAAATATTTAAAGGCTCCCCTTTTTCGTTTTAAAATTGAATTTTTAAACCTATCTCTCATCTTTTTTGTTATGTCAAAAATAATTCAAACCAAGTTTGAAATCTCATAAAGTTCAAAACAATGGAAAAAATATATTTTCCTTTTAAAATCAAAGCTCCCCTTAATCAAAGCATTCAATTTTAATAAATTTAGCACAAATGCTTGACACTTAAAAGAATTGAATTTAAATATTGTTAAATTAAGAGCATATAAAATTCAATTTATCCAAGGCTTTAAAAAATCTTTATGCAAACATATGAATTAAACCATTTAACTCATATGCATAAAACACTCAAATAATGTCATTCTATTTAGATATCGAAATAAAAAACGCATAAATGAATGAACATTAATCAACAAAAAATAGATAACCAAAAAATAAAATTAAAAGCATATGCTTAGAGGTTACCCATTTTCTTCAATTGTGTGACTAGAGCATTTTCATGTCTTTGCATTTCTATTCCATTGCTCCAACACACCTACAAGAGACATTTATTTGGATTTTGGTATCCAAATTGCTTTGAATCCATCTACATTAATTCAATGTCTTTAGTTCCCTTAGGAACACATACTTGTCTAATCCTATAAGTTTTTCTTTTCTTTATAGGACAAGTATGTAAAGAATGACCATGATAATGGCAATGTGAGCATTTTGCCATTATGTGACAAGATGAATTATTAAAAATATTTTCTTTTTCTTTTGTTAAGCTTTCAAGCTTAACTTTCAAATCAAGATTTTCTTTTTCTAAAAACTTCATTGCTTGTTTTTGAAAAATCTAAATCTTTTTTCAAAATTTCATTTTGGTTTTCAAAATCCAACTTTGTTTTTAAAAGAAAATCGTTTTCAAATTCAAGTTTAGAAATCATTTTCTTAAATTTGGAATTCTCTCAAATTCCAAAAACAATTCATCGAATGCAGCTTGTAACTCATCAAATGAATATGAATTTGGATCACTAGAGTTAGAAGATACCTTGGGCTCGTTGAGAGCTAAAACACCATCCACCTTAGGGATTGAGAGGAGGTTTGCACAAGATGAAGCATCATCCTTCTTCTCTCCCTTCTTGTTGCCATAGAGTTTCTCAAGCTTCTCCCATAGTTTTTTGGCACTTTTTCATGTGGAGACCTTCTTGGAAACATCTTCATTGAGGCCATAAAGAAGAGTGTGCATGGCCTTGGCGTTTAGCTTTGCCTTATTTTCAATGGCTAAGATAAAACCACTCTAGTTTTTCCTTAGGCTAAACTAGAACCTCTCCCTATTACAAGGTTTGTGTGGTAAACTAAATACCTCACAAGGTGGGTGTTTACACAATTTGAGCTCACAAGAAAGAGTGAAATATAAAACAAATAAAATCACTCTCTACAAATATTTACAAGAGAAATAATGAAAATAGGACTTAAACTCAATTTCTCTTGAACATTAAGCTTGGATATGTTCTCTAACCATCTTCAAGTGTCCCAAGACTTGTATTTATGTTTAGAATGAACTACTAGCCGTTTATGACCTTTGGAGGTGATTTAGAGCCATTGGAGGTAGTTTTGGACAGTGGGTATCAGTATGTGTAACCTCCGTTTTGGTACCTGCACTTTAATCAAAACTAGCCGTTGCAGACCGTTAGATGGGTACCGGTACGCAATACTTCGTATCGGTACATGACCTCACATTTTCCCCTGCGTATTGGTAGGGGCTAATCCATATCAGTACGTGTTTTGGTCTTTAGAAAACTCGGGCTGAGGAAAACAAAGGGCGTATCGGTACGAGTTCAACCGTATCAGTACGAGCATGTTGTTTTTAATATTTTAGAATGTTTAAAACATATTTGAACAAGTCAAAAACACGTAAAAACAATTTTCAATTGTTATATCGAAATAATATCTCAACATAGAGGCTTCATTCTTGAAGCTCATATCAAACCGAAAGCAACACATTTCTACTAAGTGTCTCTTTCTCCCACACAGTTGGCATTGAAGCCTGGAAAACTTACTTCGACCCCTTATTGTTTTGACTATTATTATCTCTATTATAGGTATATGCAGTACCAGCAGACTGATCAATTACTTCAGAGTTCACAGGATAACCAGAATTAAGATTTACACTAGCAAATTCCGAGATCACAGAATAACTAGTGTTCACAGGAGCATTCACAGAATAACCAGCATTCACAGGAGCAGTAGATATCATTCCAGACTGAGAAGCAACAGTTTTATGAGCAAAAGCAGTGACATAAGGATTTAGATGATTTTACCTAGCATCAACATCAAGTAAAAGAGTACGAGCAGAATCAACAGAGGCAGAGTGAGCTCCAATAGTAAGCACATTAATAACAGACTCATACTCAGGAGGAAGACCATTTAAGATTGTAGTGACATGTTCATGCTCAGAGATTTGTTCTCCATAATTGGCAAGATTATCACATATTGATTTAACTTTCAACAGATACTCTCTCATACTAAGTTTTCTTCTTTTTTTTTCCGAGTATGAAGAAGTCTTCTATAATACATCAACCTGGAGATAGTTTTACCACTATAGATTCTATGTAGTGTATTCCAGAACTGAGAAGCAGAGTTTAATCCTATGAGATAAGGCAAAACACTTTCACCTACTATGGAAAGAAGCCAGGTTGCTAACGCACCATCTTGCTCCTCAAAAGACTCAAAATCAAGATCAATAATAACCTGATTATCCTTAGTAACATACTCTGATGGTGGAGTAACCTTAGAGTCTATAAACTTGAGGAGTCTGTTTGTTTTTATAGTCAAATAGACTTGTTGATGCCAAAGAAGATAATTATTATCATTCAAAACAACATTTATCTTCTTTGTAGAGAAAAACCTATTCGAACTAGATGATGCATAAGTAGAAGTATTATTATCAGAGTTACTACGACCATGAGAAGCATTAGTATTTTCGGGAGGTGTTTGCTCAGGTAAAGCCATACAGACAGAGACGTACATATTAGAGGAATACACAACAACACACAAACACAGGAAAAAGGCACCGAAGCAATAACCAAATTGTAATATAAAAAGGCAATCGAAGGAAAACACAATCGAAGAAAACATACCAGTGGAAGGATCAAAGAAAACTAGATCAAAAAAAATTTGAACCACAATCGAATAAGCAAAATCCCCAAATCGCATCAGAAGCACCATAGAAAACCAAGAGAGAACTGCCGACGGCCAGGAAAACACCAAAAAATACTGTGAAGCTTACATCAGAATACTAACGAAGCAAAACTCAGGAGGATTAACAAAGAAATCTCTGATACCATATTAGGATTGTAGAATTAACACTAGAAGTAAAAGGGAAAATAGGAACGAGAATAGAAACTGAAAAGGAATTAATCAGAAATGAATCTTTCATTAAACTTAGATAACTGGATTACAACTTAGGTGGTCTTTATATAATAGTCCATACCATAACTACCCAACTGAAACAACTCAACTGAATTCTTAACAGAATTAGTTAAGATTATATTACTCTATCAGCTCTGAGCTCATTTTTTCCTATTTTGATTTAACTTTTCTTTGAATTTGTTAGAATGAGATTTCTTAGATTTTTTTTTTTTCTTCTAAGGAAGGGATATAATTAAAGATAAAGTTCACAAATAGTTACTGAACTTTATTAAAAAAAATAAAATGGTAACCAAACTTTCAAATGTTACAAAATGATAATTAAACTTCATGTTTTATAACAAAATGGTAATTTGGCTGTTAAGTACTTAACGTGGACGTTATAAATCTTTGTATAATAGCACAATTAATCATCTATGTTTACACATTCAATCAAGCTAGTCCTAATTCGAAAAAAATCACTAAATTTAACCCTCGTTATTTACATATTCTTTTAATTTGGTCCTTAAAGCAAAATTCCAAAGTTATTTGTCCTTTCATTTTCATTTTTTCCAATTTCTTTTCTAGATCTAACTTGTCACTCAGTAAATTTTCATATATTGCAGGTTCATTTTATTGTTTCATCTTGCGAAAACATGATAAGTGGGACATGTAAAGTTACCTGGGAAGGCGTTAGAGGCTCAAACCAGGTAAAGTTAAGGATTCTGTAATCTCCAACTACATCTGGGTCAAAACGAACCCTACGCATTACAAGTGAAGAGTTTATTTTTGATGCGTCATTGGCAGTGAAACTGATCCCCGTGTGTGGAATAATATCCCTAGAGATATTTAATCTTGATAAACTGAGCATATAAAAATTGATAATCTCAATTTGATCAGGCAGCAAATCAGGCTGAGAAGTTAACTCGACTAGAAAGGCATTCCGATATGGGTTTTGAGAGACATTTAAAAGGAGAAGGTCAAGCTTTATGGGATACACACAATGACAACCATGAATCCCTCGTTTTAAAATTGAATCTGGATTGCAACAACCTGGCCAGGTGAGAAAATACCCATGTAAGCATTTCATACAGTGGACAAATATAAACAACAAATGCTCAGGATGCTACCTTCTAAACTACATTGTGCATAGAAGTGCTATGTAAAAAGATGTTGAGTTGAGATATTCTGTAATGAATACATAAAGAAGGAAATATAAGGGTAAACTACATAAGTCACCGAACTATTGTTTGCCTCCTATTTTGGTCACCAAATTATTTTATTTGGCAAAACCGTCACTAACATTATTTTTCTTTGCTATTTTAGTCAATGACCGTTTATATTTTTTAAAAAACTAACATAGTTGGTAACATGACAGGGTACAATAACAATTTCAGTCCCCACAAATTTATTCATTCTATCAATTTGATCCTAATTAAAAATTAAATTAAAAAAGTTAATCCTTAATATTTTGAAGCTTTAAAAATATAATAGTTAAATTGCATTTTAACCCTTTTATATGATAAAATCCAAATTTAATCCTTTCTAAATCTATAAATTATTAGTAATGATAAATTTATTTTTAAGTCTTCAAAATTTTAAATACATCAACGCCAAAAGATAAACATGTGGCCAACCATAATGTATGATTCTTCGAACATTAACTTGTCAACCCTCATTCCGAAAGTCATCGTCACAACAAAAACCTGCATAGAAAACTCGCATGTTAGATGGATGGATAAGATCATAAACAATAGTTCATCTACACATTTTCATTTGATTCAAATAAACAATACAAGAAAATAAAAAAGAAAAATGATGTAAAAGGTTTACACGGAGAAGACAGCAGAACAACCAAAAGCATATTCATCATTAGTTATGTAACCAAAATTTTATGCAGAGAGAGTGAAGCTTATCACTGGATAAATTATATCTAGTCTGGAGCCTAAAGGATTAAATTATCATTACTTTAACTTAATAATTTTATACGTTTAGAAAGGAATAAATTAGGATTTTATCATTTAAAAGGGCTAAAATGCAATTTAACTATTATATTTTTAAAGCTTCAAAATATTAAGGGTTAAATTTATTGAATTATTTTTTAATTAGGATCAAAATGATAGAATGTATAAGTTTTGGGGACTAAAATTATTATTATACCCTGCCATGCCACCAACTATGTTAGTTTCTAACGAAATCTAAACGGTCCGTGACCAAAATAAGAAAGAAAGATAATGTTAGTGACGGTTTTGCCAAAAAATAGTTTGGTGACCAAAATAGGAGAGAAATAATAGTTCGGTGACTTCTTATGTAGTTTACCTAAAATATAATAAAGTTGGTAATAAAGGGCTTAGAAATTATCTTACTGGGCATTTCAGGAGATAATGGTGGTTGAGCTAAACCGGCAAGAATTAGACCAAGACCGATCTGTGTAGGGGCAATATATGGCAAGTTCACACCAGGAGGCACTAACGTACTCCTCTTCATTAAAGGACTTGACAGACGTACAGACGTGAACTGATAGGAGGGTGACTGGTAGTGATTAATGGACCATAAGGAGGAGGCAGAGCCGGTACTACAAGCGTTGGTGCACTGTGTGGTGAAAACTGTCTTCGGTGTGGTCTATGAACCAATGGTAGATTGGAAGGTGAAGGAAGTTCCGAAACAGCTGGTGCACCCTCAGCTACTGTGCTGGGAGGATTGTGCTAGTGCTTGGAGTAGATTATTGGTGCAACAATAAAATGAAATTGCAAAATATGACAATTGACAAGTTAGATCCAGAAAAGAAATTGGAAACAAAAAAAAAATGAAAATGAAAGGACAAATAACTTTGGGATTTTGCTTTAAGGACCAAATTGAAAGAATATATGAATAACGAGGGTTAAATTTAATAATTTTTTTTAAATTAGGGCTAAATTGATTGAATGCGTAAATATAGAGAATTAAATGTACTATTTTATAAAGTTTTATAACAGCTACGTTAAGTACTTAACGGTCGAGTTACCATTTTATTATAAAACATGAAGTTTAATTGTTATTTTATAATATTTAAAAGTTTGATTACCGTTTTATTTTTTTAACAAAGTTTATAGATCATTTGTGAACTTTACCCTAAAATTAAAAGCCACGTGATGATAAAAATTCAATAGTCCACTGATCTAGTTTGATGTTACATTGAAGTTCAGACAGGTTCTGATCGCTTTTAATTCCTTCTTCTATATTTGTTATATAATCATTTTAGGGGTTGAACTTGTTTCCACTGAAATTATGTGGTCGGGGTGTGTCGAATCTCGTTTTGTAATGGGTAATTTGTGTCCGAATTAGTATTTCTTGATGTTAAAACACCTTGGAGACCAGATGCCCACTCTTTGTGTATTTGGAAACTTTTTTTGTGTGCATATTTTGGTTTTGATTACATTCTTAATGTAATATTTCACTTCTTGATGAAGCCCCTGCAGCTTTTTCCTGTCTTAAGCATGTTGGGTAGGGAAAGTGGGCATAAAAGCTTTTGATATATTCGATATGAATGACAATTTTATGAGTTTTTATTTGAAATAGCACTAAATTGGTTGAAACTATAAATATAGAGGACTAAATGTGTTATTATTCAAATTTTCGTAATTGCAACGTTAGTCCCATTAAGTGTAACACCCTTAGCGTATACTCATAGACCGAATATACATTAAAGATGTTACGAAATCATTGGAAGAAATCTTGACTTGTAAATATAATTTTTATACCAAAATTTAATTTGTAGTTTAACCCTTTCTCGGTTTTAAATTTAAAACTATGTCGTCTAGGTGCAGCTAGTTTTGACCCTAAATTTGTTTACAAAATTTATAATTGAATTGTTAAAATAAAAAAATATAATTCAGGGTGAAAACTATGCAAGCTGCCTAGACCCTTTCTTGATTTTAAAATTTTTACGCGTTTAGGGCTAAACAACATTTTAACTATACCAAAGATTTTGCTATTGTTAACAATTCGTATTCTTAAACTTATCCAACCAGAAAAGCATATGATTATGTTGTAAACTTATGTTGTAGACAGTTCAACTTTAAAATACTTACATGCCCACTAGTCTATCAAATTATGGTAAAGACGTACTTACTGAACTTATTGTAGTAACTTGATTTTCCCAAATTTCTGCTCCTCCTCGATAGACGATTACAGGAAACCTACGTGTGACATAAGACACACGCTAAGTACGAACTTAGTGAGGCAGTTAAACTTATTTATTTTAAAATCCTGAAATAATGTAATACAGTATGTCATATATATAAGTGAATTTCGTTTTCTCTATAACATGGCAAGTATATCACAATGTACATATGTCATGTATTCTATCATGGTCATGTTTTCATTATGCAATCATTTGCATATCATGTATTCTATCATGTATCATGTAACATGGCTATCGTATATCAATAACATTTCTATCATGTATGTCATGTATTTCTCTGTCATGTAACATATAACTTCTTTTTTCATGTATCATGAAATCATGTAACATCTTTTTCATGTATCATGTATCATGTAACATCTGTATCATGTAACGTCTGTATCATGTATCATGTAATCATGTAACATTTGTATCATGTATCATGTAATATCTTGTTATTATTATCATCGTGTCTGACTAGAGGCCCATGGAAACCCCGTGGCCTATCTGCACCGTAGTGCCTTATGGAGTACGTACTCGCGAGGACGCTCTTTGCTCCTTACATTAAACACCTTGTCAGTGCATTTTGCACTGTGGGCTTGGATACCCAGGGTGTATCGTGTTTCATTTTAATCTTGTCATTATCCATATTTCATGCATGCATAATGCATCATCATTTATGCAAACAATAATTCGTACATGGTATTCCATCAAGCTTGCCATGTCCAGCATTGTATCATATCATGTATTATAAAGAAATGCAATGCCATTTTCAATGTAATGCAAACATATAGAAATGCACTCACCTGGGCCATGTAATAGTATGCCTCACTAAATTCTACTCGATCATTTCCTTTATAGTATCTTGAATCCTCTTTGATCCATATCCAAACTAAAAATCAAGTTTCGGGGCTTGAATCGAGCTAGAAAATTTTTCCCTTTTTTTCTCCCCTTAGTTCGAAATATTTCAAGAAAGATGAACAATTTGGTTCATCTTTTACTTATTTAAATCCACATGTTAAAATTAAATGAATTTAAAATTCATTTAATTAGTGAAATTACTAATTTGCCCTTTTAATCCAATGGCCAAGACTTAATCTTATCAAAAATCAATGGCCATGATTTAATCCAAGTGTAATTCACCTTCCAAAATTGCCCTCAATATTTCAGAATATTTTAAAATTGCCATTCTTGTCAAATGACCAATTTGCCCTCCAACTAGTCTTTATTTACTAGTTTGCCATTCTTGTAAAAATTCAACTAAGTCTAGTTGAAATCCTACCAAATATAATAAAATATTCATAAAATGGTATTTTATGAATTTTTCATGGCTTTTGGATCAGCCTCTGAAATTTCGATTCGATCTGATCTCCCAATATTTATAAAATACTTTTACTGCGATTTCACCTTTATCAGATTTATTCCAAAAATTCCATATTTCCATATTCAGAAAATGAACATTATCATCTTATAAAAATTTCCTTTTCCTAAAGTCTTAGACTGAATTTTCCTAATTCAGTCTACTATTCCGATAATTATTGAAAATCTCCATAGAATAAAATTTCTCTTAGAAATCCTTTATCGATAATCCATTCGAATATTCTTTACCTTTACTGAGTCCAAAATATCGATTAGAAACACTTTTATGGGACCTTCCTGAAGGTCACCCATCCTAACATTTCCCTGGCCTGAGCACGCTTAATAATTTTATTCGATCCAAATTCAGTACCTTTTACTGCATCTTAATTCTTAAAACCAATATCAAGGTACTTATTTCGATCAGATTCACTCTTATACTGAATAAAATTACTTATTTGAGAAATTTACACTTTAGTCCTCAAACTTTTCCAAAGTTTATACTTTAACCCCCAAAACTTTCAAAAATTACATTTTGGTCACTGGCCAAAATTTGGGATATTACAATTCTCCCCTCTTAAGAAAATTCTTCCTCGAATTTCAATGTTTACCCATTTCAGACAATTCTGGGTATTACTCATGCATTCTCCTTTCAATTTCCCTTGTGACTTCTTCCACTTTATGGTTTCTCCAAAAGACTTTAACCAGTGGAATATTCTTGTTCCTTAACTTTTTGACTTTATATGCCAAAATTTTCATTGATCGTTACTCATATCTGGGAGTAACGCCAGTTGATAAACCACTAGTTCAACTCCTTTTAGAATCCTGTATGGCCCAATAATTCTGGGACTAAGCTTTCCTTTTTGAATAAAATGTAACAACTTCTTTTAAGGTGAAACCTTTAAAAACACTTTGTCCTCAACTTCGTACTTAACATCCTTCTCTTCTTGTCTGCACAATACTTTTTGTTGATCCGCGATAGCCTTGAGATTATATTAAATAATTATTACTTTATCCTCTATTTCACGTGTCAAATCAACCCTTCCAACTTTTGGCTTATACCCAACATTTCGATCCTGTAGCTCAAACCAATATTTCTACTAACTCCTTCATGTATCAAATCTAATTACATCTCAATTTATTCAGGAGTGATGACATGCAAATAATTTAGCCAATGCCCCCAAAACATAAGTACATATACTATAGACTTTTGCTCACTTCTAGAGATAAGACCCATTAATATACTCTTGGTCCAACTCTTTCACGATTCCTTGAGGTAGAACAGTTCTGGAACCAAGTTTTCCCTTTTTGACCTATACAAATCATCTTTCCTCGAATTGATACTTTTCTTCCTTTTCTCTTCTTTTAGCTTTAATTGATAACATCTTGTCCAAAGATCAACTTTCTTTTTACATCTTACTTCTACATTTCATATAGATAGTCAATTTATCTTAAAATTGGCTTTAGAATTTTCAGATTACTGGCTTTAATTTCAGCTTTACTAACAAATAGTTCTTAAAATTTCTTATAATTCTTGTGCTATGCTTCAAATCATTTATTAGCAGTCATACTATAATTCTTCAAATAAAATTATTCCTTGTCATACCGGCTTAACCCACTGATCTCACACTTTTTCTCATAAACAATGTGAGTACTTTATCAAAGCTCAGAAATCAGTGAAATCATTTACTTATGAACTAATCACTGACTCCAATTTCTAACACCTTTCTAGGAAGTTTTCCAAACTACTTCCTCTGTATCAATATTTCTTCTTCTATAGGAGTTTTATCATCCTTCATCTTCAAATAAACAATCATAACTTCTCTTTTGCTCTGACATTTAAGGCTATCAACAGCTTAAACATTTAAACAACCAATGTTTTATTATATACAGATGTCGAAGGTTACAACCTCTTAGGTACTTCTTGTTCTTGTACTTAAGCTCCTTGCTGCACCAATAGCTCAATCAAAATAGAAATCGGAACAAGTTCATACTTCATTTCATTATTACTGTTACGGGTATCTTTATAATCCTTGTGATCTGAGACTCTTATTCTTGTCTATAAACACTTCTAAGGAAATTTCTATTAGTCGAAACAATCATCAACTAAACACACTTCCTTTGATTTCATTAAGGAACTAATTTCTTTTAAAAAAATTAAAACGTTTATTCTTATAATCACTTCTACCTTGTGCACAGATAACCAACTTATCTTAATTACACTTCAGATTTCTGAGATGATACCTTCATAATACCCTTATGATCAGTGTAACTAGGACACTTCTTACCATTCCAATGGAATACCTTTTTATAATAGTTGAGTAAGTAGCAGAATAATAATAGATAAATTCTACACAAAACATTTATAATATCCAGCTAATTTCCAAGAAACTATGAACTTTAGAGACATTTTTCGGGTCCTCCTATTCAAGAATAGATTGTACTTAATTGGAATTGGACTCTTATTCCTTCAGCGAATACTACATGTCTAAGGAAAATTGCTTCTGATAGCCAAAATTCATATTCAGAAAACCTTACATAAAACTGCTTGTTAGAGCTCCACGATATTGGATGGCGACCAAGATAAATAATGTATGCACTTCAGTGGAAGAATGAGCAACAATCTTTTGCTTCTTAGAGCTCCACGATATTGGATGGCGACCAAGATAAATAATGTATGCACTTGTTTGTAATCATCCTTGTTTCAGCCCAGTCAACATCCGAGAATGCAAGAAGAGTAAGAGAGGAATTGCAAGTGAATGTGATGCCATGATCTAAGGTACCACGAATATAGCAAAGTAGGCGTTTGACAATAGTCTAGTACTCTGTTGTAGGTTGATCCATGAACTAAGAGAGCTTATTTACTGTGTAAATGATATATGGCTAGGTTAACAAGATACTGAAGACTTTCGACAGTGGTTCGATAATCTGTGGGATTAGATAAAATAGTTCTAGCATGCAGTGTATGAGTCGAACATGTAGCGAGAGGTGTAGCGACCTGTGTCGCTTCAGTCATATGAGTTTTCTGAAGGAGATCAACGATATGCTTTCATTGACTGAGAAACAAACCATTAGCGTGGGAAATCACTTTAATACCTAGGAAGTAGTGTAAGTGTCCAAGATCTTTTAAGGAGAAGCGGACAGAGAGTTGTCGAAGAAAATGATTTGTCTTGAAGTGAGTTGCCAGTGACAATTATATCATCTACGTAGACAAGAAGATATGTAATAATTCCATGATTGTTGAAATGAATAAAGAGGTGACGGCAATAGAATTACAAAAGCTAGCTGTAAGCAAAAACGAGTGTAACTCATGACCTTAGTTGTAAAAAGCAATCCTGAGGCGCGAAGCGCTGCGAGGCGCAGGAAAAAACGCCTCCAAGGGGCGGGGCGAGGTGCAGGAGGCGGGCGCCTCGGGCGCTTTTCGCCGGAGGCGGGAGGCGAGCGCTTTTGCGCCTTCTGTATTTAGAGAAAAACGTGAACAATAAGAACAGGATTTGAGTTGAAGGAGATGAACAGGAGAAATTGAGTTGAAGAAGATGAACAGGAGTTTGTTTTGAAGAAGAAGAAAAGTCACGTTTGGGTGTTTACTTTTTTTAATTTATTTTATTTTCTTATTTTTGAACTTTGTGCTGGATGTTTATTTTTTTAATTTATTTTACTTTTTTATTTTTGAACTTTGTGCTGGGTGTTTACTATTTTTAATTTATTTTACTTTCCGATTTTTGAACTTTGAGTGGTGGGTGGAAGGTATTTTAATTGTTTTCTTTAATATATTATAAAATTGAAAGAAAAAACTAATTAGCTCTTTGTTCAAAATAAATTAATATTTTTCCATTATCTTCTTATTAAGATTTTGTTGTTGTTATTATTATTATTAATTTTGTTACCCAAATACTTATTCTAGCTTAAGAAGTTAATATTAATTTTAATATAAATCAGTATAATAAAATAAGATTTATTTTTAAATATTTATTTTTAAAATAAAATATTAAAATTACAAATTCAAAGAATATAATTTATTAATATTTTAATATATTTATTTTTAATAATTTTAAAATTTACATATAATTGAAATTTTTAATCTTTTAGCATCTATAATATAATTTTCATGCTTTTAAGTACAAAATATGCTATATGGTTGATTTATAAATTTTTAGGATAAAAATGAAACTTCACCTACGAAAGGATAGTGCCTTCGCCTCTCGCCTCACGTCTCGGCTCCAGGGACCTTTTGTGCCTCAGAGCGCCTCGCGCCTTTTAAAACTAAGCTTATGGTGCCAAGCACATGAAACCTGTTTAAGTCCATAAATGACCTTGCAAAGCTTACAAACATGATGAAGATTGTCTTCTGAGAGTGTGCCTTGAAGAAAGACATTGTTGACATCGAGTTCGTGAAGTAACCAACCGTGACTGACCACAACGCTAATAACCAAACGCAGTGTGGTTGGTTTAATAATTGGCCTAAATGTTTCAGTGAAATCAACCCCCGAACGTTGATGAAAACCTTTAGCAACTAAACACGCTTTGTACTTGTCGACATAGCTATCAAGCAAATATTTAGTCCAAAAAAATCCTTTTACACCAACTAGGTTTTGTGTAAGATGAGATGGAACAAGTTCCCATGTCCCATTATTTAGGAGAGCATCAAATTCAGTGAACATGACTTGTCTCCATTTGGGGTCTTTTAAGACTTGATTGATAGTAGTGGGTTTAAGCTTGTGACGATGCAACTCAGTGTTAAAGGTTAAGTTTTTGAATATGTTTACTGATGTTGTGTTTGGAGCGAGTAATGATGCCTTGAGGTGAGGATGGTTGATGGCTTGCAACTGTAGATATAGTTTCAGTTTGAGTATAAGATGTGGAGATGGGTGGTAAAGGGAGGGTGTAGGTGGGGTCTGTATTGGGTGGTAAGGAGAGGTTTTGGTCAGATTCATGTATGGTTGGTAATGAGGGATTATAGTCAGATTGATTTATACTTGGTAATGGAGAATTTTTGTTCAGGTTCAGATGTAGGTGGTAAAATGAGGTTGGGTCAGGTGCATTACTGGGTGAAGGTTCGGATGAAATGATGATTAGTAAAGTTACAGAACACCATTTTGATGTGGTTGTGGAAGTAACATACGGGAGAGTATGTTTGGATTTGGAAAAAGGAAAGACAGACTCAATGGATCGAACATAATGAGAGATGTAGAAACGTTTAGAGGATGTTTCTAGAAAAAAGATAAGCACTTTGCATGGGAGAATATCCAACAAAAAGACAAGGAGCTAATTTGGGTTCGAGTTTGTGAGAGGTGTAAGGACAAAGCCAAGGATAATAGAGACATCGAAAGCTCTTGAGTTTATTAAGCTATTGAAAGACCATTAAGAACCGCAAATTATAGCTGAGCGTCCTGAAAAACTATTCACGAACGCAAACTGCATAACCAAATTCAATCTGAGGATCCAGAGCAGGGAAGACCAGCAGGATTACAAATAAGTCCCATCTTGATCAGTCGTGGCGTAGTCAAATCCAACCCTAAGAAAACATAAAATAAAAAGAGCAACCAAAACGACCAAGAAAGAAGACGAAAAACATGTCAAAAGACAGATATTAACATGCTACAAAGATAGAGAAAAACGTGTAACAAATGTAGCTCTTATTAAAAATTAAAAGAAAAAAAAGAAAGAGAATCAAAGGTCGGCGACTAGCATCAAAATCGGTACTGTCGTTGGCTAAACAAAGTTGAAAAAGAAAACGTTGCGGTGCTATATAAAAAATGTCGCTAGAAAATTGTTTTAACAACCATAAAATGTGGTTGCCCAAATTTTCATGCAACAATAATAACGTAGTTGTTTAACTTTTTACTAACGATATCTATTTAGATGCAAATATTAATTTATAATGATATTAGTTTTTTCTTTGAAAAAATGTAATATCAATCAAGACACATGATTCTCTTATCAATACACCACAAACTTAATCAATATAACAACATTATATCGGTTACATCTTATGTTGCACAAATGTCATTAGATAAAGCTAATTTTAACAGTCATACTATTTGGTTGGTAATAATAACAGATAACAACAAACCGTTATTCACCGATTGTTTATTTTTGGTTTCTCAAGGTATTCACTAGAGCGAACTCAGAGATTAATATAATAGTTCAAATTTCACAGCTAAAATAGAAACAAACCATAAAACTTGAAGTTTAAACAGTGCGAAAACAATATCTAACCTGTTATAATAAGCACACTAAACACAATGCAAGTATCATGAAACCTATATGTTCTCATCATCTAAACTATAAAGAAGTTCGATCTTATTAATTCATGTCTGAATTTGGTTTTATGTTTAATACATGTTGAACACAGGAGAAACATATCCAATCACTTGTTCAACTCTCACTAAGCAGCAGTGTATTGCTAATCACAAATAATCAAACAGAAACTGTCTATAACCCCTTTTTTCGCAAAACTAAAACTAAAACATGTTCCAAGTGAAACCTTAACTATCATTTGTCTAGCTTGTAAATATTGTCATCAACTTGATCTCCACAAACCTTCTCCAAAACCAGTGTTCTTTCCACAGTTGTTCCATTTTCTCGATCGGTACATTTTTAGTCTCCGGCAACAAGAAGTATACAAATGTAGTCATCTCAGCCACCCATCCACCGAAAAAGAAGAAAATCCCTGCCTTCATGTGGCAAAGCATGGCTAGAAAAGTTTGGCCAATAAGGAAACAAAAGAAAAAACTGACTGCTACCGTAATACTTTGGCCTGCCGAACGAATCTCCAATGGATAAATCTCACTAGGGACTAACCATCCCAAAGGACCCCAAGATAATCCGAACCTGGAAATGTATATACATACCAGAACTAAAACCACATAAGCACTAGCCTTGCTCAATGCACCATGGTTACCTAATAAAGCTGTCATAAACCCTCCGATTGTTATTTGTGTCGCAAGCATTTGAATTCCGCCTAGCATAAACAGTACTCTTCGGCCATACTTATCGACTACAAACATTGATATGAATATACAGCTAACGTTGAAACAACGGATCACAACTGCAGACAATAGTGAAGCACTTTCACGTTGACCAATTGTCCTGAATAGTACTGGAGCATAGAATGTAATGACATTAATCCCTGTCATCTGTGCGAAAAACGGTATCACTGCTGCCATTACTAGTTGAGGCCTATACTTCCTTTGCATGATTTTCTTGAATGGGTCTTTGACTGCTTTTGAGATCGAACTTGCTTTGATGAGATCATCAAATTCTTTTTGGACATCATTAGTCCCTCTTATACGCCGAAGCACACATTTGGCCTTTTCCTGGTTATTGTTATTTTCGATCAAACTGTTTGGTGTGTCTGGAAGAAGAATTGCACCTAAGGTCAGGATTGAGGTTGGAACTGCAGCCATGGATAGGGAGATACGCCAGCCCCAACCACCATCAATCTTTTCCGTGAAAAAGTTGACAACGTTAGCTATTAGTACTCCAATGCCAACTCCACCATCAAAGATAAAATTCATTGCTCCTCTGTGTTTCGGTAGCGCCATTTCAGAGATGTAGACCGGGATTGACTGCAAAGCAAGTAAATTGGAGCATAAATAACTAGTAGATAGATTTAGAGCTATGTATGTAACTTATCATTGAACATGTTTTATCACTATATTTGGTCACACCCTAGAATAAGCAGAAATTGATTGTGTAGTATGCTTAATATTAGTGTTTGTGAAACTTTTATGGTCAGACTGGTTTAACAATTAATTAGTGTTTCACTTGCTTCTAGTTGAAACAAACCAGACTTGGGATGAAAGTCAACTATAGCCTATAGGTACAATTCTTTTGTATGTTTTTCTCATTTATTCAGACGATCTCTATACTCGCGTTTCACGCATAGGTGTCGAATGTATATACTTTAGTAAAAATATGAAAAGTTCGAGTAGCATAGACTATTGATTTCAAGATTTATTGTAGCAATATTTTTTCACTAATTCAATGAAAGCCAATTCTTAACTGTTGTTACTACATGTTTTACTCTTTTTTTACCGTGTTTTCTTTGAATTCAACAAGTATATTAGCCAGTTTCAGTCCATTTCCACAAGATTTTGCATAAGATGAAGAAAGAACAAAGTATACTGTAGTACCTGGTTTCCAAATCCAAGTCCAATGCCAAGAAAAATACGACCAAACACAATCATGTAGAGGTTAGAAGCAGCCCCACCAAGGGCTGAACCAATAAGGACAGCAACCCCTGCAACAAGCATCGAAGCCTTTCGTCCAAAGGTTCGAGTCACAGTCGATGCAAAGAAGGAAGAAATAAGGCCAGATAGGTAGAGTGAAGACGTAAACAAGGTCAATAGTTGGCTATCAAATTTGCAGTAATTGCTAATTTGGTATCTTCTTTCATCCTTCGATACACATCTGGGAAGAATTTTCTGAGGAAAGGGTCCATAGAAGTTACTCCCCCTTCAAAACAAGAGTAAGATAATTGGTGTTAATGGCGGAAATTTAGGGACGAGAGCATGAAACAGTAGGTTATTCTTAAAAAAACATAGCCGTAGAACTTGGATGGATAAATCAGACAGACCTGAAACTCCAAGATCGTAGCCGAAGATAAGTCCACCAGTGGCAGCCACCATACATGAGAAAACAACAAGCAGTGTAATTCGGCCATTGTATTGCCCTCTTTCATCTGTTGTTCCCTCTGGAAACGCCATTGCTAAGAGGAACGCTAAGCTGATAACTATGCGATGGAGATTATAAATGAATAAATCAGCAAGGGTGGATCCTACAGTTGAAAAAGGAGCCTTACGGTTAACTGGCTAGTGGATGACTTTTTGCCATAAATTAAATAATATCTCCATCTTCGTGTGGACAAAAAGGAAGCATGCAGTTGTGGAGTTCGTAACTGTGCCTGTGGGGTGGGGTTTGATTAAGCACGGTTTGTTGAATTTGTTTAATGAAATTCCATGAGGGTATGCAAGAACAGAACATTAAAAGGACACTAGACTTGAGTTTCTGAAAACAGTGTTTCAAGTGTGGGGAAAACGATAAATTGGGTAAGGTTTTAATGTGTATTGATTCTTTACCTTAGAAAAAGATTCAATTTGATTTTCTTTCCTTCTATTATTATTAGGTTAATATTTTATGCACAGAGTGGAAAACTTTTTCTTTTTACAAGCATGAATAATTTCATTCGAAAACTTAAAAGGAAAAATATTAGATGCTCTGTCAGTTTAAAAACTTTAGTTTAAACATGCAGAGTTATTTTAGGGGTTTAGTTTAGTGTTTTGAATTTAGGGTTTAAGGGTTTAATGTTAGAGTTTAAAGGTTGAATAGGCATCCTTGTGGAAAAAAAATTCACTGTCTATGCATCAAATATTAACCCAAACTCAAATCTAAACCTCTAACCCTAAAACCCTAAATCTTAAACTATACCCTTCAAACCCTGACCTAAAATTTTAATCATAAATCTTAAAAACTAAACACTACAATCTAAAACCCTAAACTCTAAACTAAACTTTTAAGCCTTAAATTGGACTTGTGAAAAATAAATTTTTCACCGTCGGTGCATAAAATATTATTATTATTATTATTATTATTATATGTAAATGTAAGATACTCTCCATTTAATTGTAGATTTGATAATAAATTTGTCACTTTTTTCTAAAAATCACAAAGATGTCATCCAATTAAAAATATTGTTATAAATAGTCACTAGTCATTAAATATTAGATAATAATAACGATGTTGTATGCTATAATAATAGTTTTAATCCTAAAAATTTATACAGTAATTTGTTGTTAAAACTTCATCGTTTTAGTCTTTATTTCTACTAAATTATTTGTTTTTCTCCTATAAATGTTATATTACTCTAATGTTAGTTACTTACTATAATAACAATTTAACAGTAATTTATTGTTGTTATACGACAGAAAGTAATTATCCAATTACTTCTTTGATTTGATGTGCTCGGACAGTATCACAGCAAAAGAAATAATTGATTAAAATTTTTAAATATAAAAGATTAAATTTATTGAATTATTTTAAATTAAAATAAAATTAATAAAATGTATAAATTTTAGATAATAAAATGACACAACATATATCCGTTTTAATTTTAACAACATAGTGACATTCGTAATAATATTTTAATACAGTACCATATTCGTAATTTTATTAGAAAAGTACTTTATTTTTTTATCAAACCCATAATTAAGCGAAATTGGATGTAATTTACCCCTTTAAGCAGGTGATTATTATGGGGCCACACTTTAATGTTACAGCTAAAGGTCAAATTTGTAAGAATATTTACCCCTTTAACCATAATTTAGTGTTCGACCGTACAAGTGGAATATTCACTGTTCTATTAATCTTTTTTCTTTGCTATTATAGCATTGATGTGACAACCATTAACTAATTGTTGAATAATTCTCCAACAGTTGTGGAAGTCTTCACACGTTGGTTTTAAGAAAGTTGTCAAGAACGAGATTGCTCCTTTTCCTTGTTCATACTGCTTTAGTTTTGAAGACGTTAGCATATTATCTCGGGCCACCAGCCCATGACCGAGAAGGCCGCTCACTAAAGGGCCTGTCCAAGCACACCACGTGCTTTACCCGATCGAGAGACCCGAGTTTACACCAACGTTGCACACTATAGGGCCGAGACAAGCACTTCATGTGCTGCCCATGAGAAAGAGACCTGAGGGAGCACTCTATATGCACTCAAGGGGGCCCAAGCGAGCATCCTCCATGTTGCCCATACCATGAAGCCCGAATCAGCACCCATTGTGCACACCTAAGGGCCCAGATGATCCCCATTCGAGTTGCCCATGACTCTAAGGCCCAAAACAACATCAAGCATGCTGCCAATGAGGTTTTGGCCAAGAGAACTGGGCCTATCAATGCCCAATTCGTCCAAGAGACCAAGACCAATTGAGGAAGAGCATCTTTTGACCAACACACATGGAAAGATATCATCTTTTGAGCCATACATGGGGAAAGTATCATTTGCCAACCCAAGTAGGATATTATGAGTGATTGTTGTCTTTTTACTTTAGGCAACTATGTAATAGAATGTTATTGTTTCCTTAGTTAGGAGATAACAATCTTGAGGATGATCCTTAGCCCTTGGATTAATCCAATCTAGACCGTTAGATATTAGGAGGTAAGCCTATAAATAGAGCCCCACTCTCACCATTGTAATTCATTCCCTCATTTTTTCATTCTTGAGTTTTTTGAGTATTTGAGTAAAGAGTTACTTTTTCTCTTCATTCTTTCTCTAGTTTTCCTTGCTTGCTTTGCCTTAGCAATTTTCCCACAAAGCTTCCGCCGTTCTAAGTATTCTTGCTTAGTGATTGTGAAGACTGACTTAGTCTTCGATTAAGATCGTCAACTAGGGCCGCATGGATCAGCTAGTCAAACTCTAGCCCTGTGATAAGTGGTATCAGAGCCATTTTTCTGCACACAATCGAGTAAGAGATGGTAGGCAACAACAGATCTGACTCCGAGTATGAGGGCCGCCATGTGACACGACAAACGAAAAAATCCAAGAGAGTTAGTTCCAAGGAGTGACTTACAACACTTGTGGACAAGGTTACCCGCCTTAAGGATGCCACGAACGAGACGAGAGAGAGGCTCGGCGTGGTTTATGTCTGCTTAGAGGAGCTGGACACGAGGGGTGAAAACTCAAGGATGAGTTCCAAGGAACAATCAACGAGATCGTGGAGCATGTCGATCAACAAGGCGGTTCCCTCAAAGACGAGATGATCGCACTTAAAAAGATCGTGGATGATCTTGTTCATCAAGTCGAGGTAACAGCTTATCAAGATGATATGACGACACTCAAGAAGGAGATTGAAGAGCTCAAAGGGGAGCTGCACGTGTACAAGGCAGCGGTGGCTAGTGGCATGATCACCAGTGCACTA
Source organism: Hibiscus mutabilis (assembly GCA_019671005.1). Lineage (NCBI taxonomy): Eukaryota > Viridiplantae > Streptophyta > Magnoliopsida > Malvales > Malvaceae > Hibiscus > Hibiscus mutabilis. The sequence goes on along the minus strand of CM033723.1, from coordinate 5,702,172 downwards.
AAAATCCAAGTTGAAATCCCAAAACCAAAAGAGTTCAAGGGAACAAGAAATGCCCGGAATGTCAAGAACTTTATGTGGGGATTGGAACAGTACTCCAATGCTGTGGGTATCGAGGAGGATACTGAAAAGGTAAATACTACGCCAATTTATTTAACTGATGTTGCTCTTTTGTGGTGGCGTCGTTCATGCGTTGATGAAAAGAGAGGTGGCATCGCAATCCAAACTTAAAGCGAGTTCCAAGCTGAGTTAAAAGTGCAGTTTTACCCCGAGTACACGGAGGATGAATCTCATTCCAAATTGAGACAACTTAGACATATGGGCAGTATTCGAGACTATGTATAGGAGTTCAGTGAGTTGCAACTCTAAATTCATGAGATGAATTGCACTTTTTGCATTCCTAGATGGCTTAAAGCCTTGGGCCAAGAATGAATTGCAGCAGAGAGGAGTAACGGAGCTCTCCAAGGCGATAGTTGCCTCCGAGTCATTACCCAAACACCAAAGGATGGAGTCACCCAAGTCAAAAACAAAATACAACGACAATGGTTGGGGAGATCGAGAGAGATCGAACAGAGTTGGAAACGGAAAGTCTTCAAGTGGCGAGGAAAGGCCATCGAACGAAAAATCCAACAAGTTCACTAAGCTATGGGATAATCATAGACCAGTAAAGTGTTTCCATTGCGATGGACCACACTACATCAAATATTGCCCGAAAAGGCAAGTCTTTCTACCATCCAAGGAGACGTTGAAGCAGAAGAGGAGTTTCTACAACTTGGTTCAATTGTAAGCTCGCTTCAAGCCAAAAGTGGTCATAAGAAGAAGGGGCTTATGTTCGTAGACGTTGTATTTATAGGCAAGAAGTTGAAAGTACTAGTTGACACTGGTGCATCCGAGCTATTCTTGCTAAAGCAAGCTGCCGAACGCTTTAACCTTAGAGTTGAGAAGGTAAGTGGGTGGATCAAAACCGTCAATTCCAAGGAAGAGCCAATTGCGGGAGTTGCAAATGGAGTGGATCTTCAAATTGGAGATTGGCACGGTAAAGTATCCATCAAGGTAATACCTCTTAATGATTACGATTGTGTTATTAGATTATCTTTTTTGATCGGATTAATGCATTTTTCTTGCCTTATGCCGATGTAATGTATATTCATGACCCACACCAACAATGCGTCATACCGGTGAGCCATGAGGCAGGCCTAAAGACCAAGGTGTTGTCAATAATCCGATTTGCCAAGAGAGTGTGCAAAGAAAAGATAGCCAATGATGACGAGACCATGGTGACCATAAAGTCCTCAAGGCAATGGGACAAGTCCTTAAAGAGTTCGAGGACGTGAAGCCTTTCGAGTTTTCGAAGGCATTGCCACCAAAGAGCGAGGTGGTTTGAGAGGTTGAGCCTCATCTGAATGTTGTGCCACCACCTAAAGCCCAACATTAGATAGCTCTACCAAGGTTTGAAGAGTTGAAGCAAGCTGAGGCAAGTGAGCCAGAGTTGGTGCTGGCAGATCACACCAAATTATTCGAGGCCCGCACCGAGGCATCAGACAGTGTCATCAAAGAGTTGTTGATACAAGTGGCTACATGGAAAGATCCTATGGAAGAGTTTGACGAACCCATAGAACCCAAGCCAAGAAAGGCAAGCACTATGGTGAATGGAGCAAGCCAAGAGTCTCCAACTGAAACCATCATCCAACCCGAGGGAAAAATGCTTGAGAACACCAAAGAGGGCCCATCCTACGACCCTTTTGCCAATAACACTCGTCTTGATTGCCAACAAGAAGTGGTGGAGACCAAGAAGTGAACAGACCAAGAAGTGGTGGGTAAGCAATCCAGCTTTTGAAGAAGTGTGACTAACTTATGGTGGTTTTGTCCACAGGTCACTTGTGAAACTATACGAGAGACCGCACTAGTAAAGAAGCAAGTAGGATATGTTAACTCATCCCTATTAGATGAGTTACTTAACTAACAAATAAGCAAACATTTATGACTTATCATGTAAGAAATTTTATCTTTTGTTTACAAGACACAATAGGTTTCCAAACAATTGATCAATCAAGGTTAATATCATCTTACAACTATCATTCGAATATCCTAAGAGCAATCATGTTTCCATTTTATTTCATTTTTCCTTAACTTGATACATGTAATATTTCATGCATAACTCACTAAACATGATCTATTGTACATACCTTGATTCCAAGCTAGCCATATGCCAAGCCTTACCATTCGGCATTTACCATACAAGTATATAAAACACTTATGACATGATATGATCACACAAGTGACTACCTTATTTCACAAGACATTCAAATTGCACAAAGCTAGACCAATTACTTTGAATACATTCAATATATAACCATATGCACAACAAATACTTACAATACATAGAATTTAAATTCATTACTTGATTCATATTAATAACCAAGTTCACAAAATAGTAAGCTCATTCAAGAACATTTACATATACAAGTTTTCAAGTATTCAAGATGCATGCACTAGTTCATTATATACAACCTAAGTGCCACCAACTAGGGGAGTACAAAACAAGTATGAATCATACTTTAGCTATGCTTATGTCTTGCTTCGAGCTCAAGAAATCAGGCTTCAGGATCAAGCAATGATCGAATCGTTTATCCTATGGTTGGGAAGAATGAAAACAAGACTGATAAGTACAAGAATGTGCTTAGTGAGGTAGTAACTAGTTCTAACCAATTAACAAGACATGTATCAATTAGCTAAGTTTGAACCTAGTCAAGGTTGTAATCATTCGAATTCAAGCTTTACTAAAACTTCATTTCAAGTCAAATAACATACTCAAGCAATATACACATTTCAATTCAAGTCAAGTACATATCCAGATAATATACATACATCTCAAGTCAAGTAACAATTAGTTCAAGTTTACATATTTGTCATTTCAAGAATACATATCAAGTAGTCCAAGTAGCAAGTTTACATGTCAAGTAATTCAAGTAGCAAGTTCACATGTCAAGAAATTCAAGTAACAAATAGTTCAAGACAAGTATTTAAACAATTCATACTTATTAGCTCATTTATATTCTTTTGAAACAATCCTTGGTTTATAGTTTGACATTTCAAGAATACAAGTCAAGTAATCCAAGTAGCAAGTTTATATTATTTCAGTTATTATCTTTTAACACAATCCTTGGTTCATAGTTTGACATTTCAAGAATACAAGTCAAGTAATCCAAGTAGCAAGTTTATATTAGTTCATTTATTATCTTTTAACACAATCCTTGGTTCATAGTTTGTCTAGGTAATAAAGTCTCCAACCAATTATCGCCACAAGATGTACCGTAGTACTGGTCAACCCTTCTACTGTCGCCAAAGACCACATACGTACCTTCTGTCTGTCGCCAATTAGGGGCCTTAGCCCTGGACCGTAGACCACCCTGACTCAATGAGCTCTAGACTCTAAGGCATGCCCTTCTACCTATTCAACTAGCAACCAAGGTTGTTTGATTACACTTTATTTATTTAAGAATTATCAAGCTTTCCAAGTTCAAGATCATGTCTCATTCAAGATTTAATTCAAGCAAGGTATATCAAGGTCAAGCTTAGCCCTTAGGCCAATTGAGCCTTAGCTCATCATTTTGCAATATAACTTGTTATTCAAGTAAACATTTTACATATGCCATCTTAGGCATCAAGCAAGGTCTTTATTTCATGTCTTAATTCATGTTATCAAGTATTTTCATCATAGAAATCCATACAAGCAAGCATTCGATGGTTCACACCCAAGGCATCAAGAATCAAGCATTTACACCATAGAGCACTATCAAGCAAGCATTATAATAAGCCATATCCAAGGCATGGAATCATACATTTGTTTTCACTTTTATTTTTAATTAATTTATCAATTTGCATGCTATTACTTACTCACAATTTTAGTTTAGTTCAATCATCCCTTTTTTCATATTCAAGTTAAATTAAGATCATTAACATGGCATATCAATAGCAAGAAGATAGTCATGCATATTTGGTTAGGACCTAAGCCCTAACCCTATTATAAACTACACTCACAATACTCCAAGCTTAGCTAGTCTTGGATGCAAACTCCTTTGTATTTGCCACTATCTTGGTCACTCATTTCTTCTTCCACAAGATTTACTCATTGCTCTAACAATTCATACAATTAAATCAAGGTCAAGACAAGGTACATTCATTTCTTCAAAACAAGGCAGCAATACACACAATTCATTCATTTCAAAACATCAAGGCTGCTGATGTCAGGCATCTTGTGAACTATTTACTAAAACGTGCATAAGTTTCATTCTGTACGTCAGAATTTCAATTGGTTTAAACCGTTGGAAAGATAACTTAATTTTCTTTCTAACCATATAGGCCTTGCATTTTAGTTCTTTGTCAGTTAATACAGTTTTTAGCTTAAAGACATGCAGTTTACAACATTGGATAATTTACGCTGTCCCTAGTGTTTCTTTTCTACAATTCATTCTACAATCCAGAATTCAGTTATGTTTTCTCCTAATGAATTTAGACATGTTAAGGCATTTTCCATAAAATTTTCAGCCTTAAATTCCTTTTATACAATTTATGGTGATTTTTCAAAGTTACTGCCCAGAACAGAGTTTTCTGGGCAAATTTCACTAGGCTAGATTTTTAGCTTCATTACTCACTTAGATGATGCTTCTAACATGTTAATTCAACTTATATACATACTCATACAAGTTTAGGTCAGTTCAATTCACTTATCAATGTGACCAAAATAGGGCATTATATAAAATCAACGTGTTTACACAATCTTCAACTAGCAAAACAGTCCCTAATCAAAGCTAGTTTCAACCATGATCCCTGTTCTAAATTTACAGCATTGATTATCTTTCTAATGTATCAAACTTTTGCTTAATTTACCACAATCAAAATTCATGAAATCAACCATGGATCTACTTGAAATCTTAAAACCGAAACTATCCTATCATTCTCAATTTCAATCAAAATTCATCACTATAATGTACACAACTTTCATCCTATTCAAATTAGGCAACAAGAACATCAAAATTTCCAGATTCAAGCATGTAATTGAAGTGAGGAATCAAGCATTTACCTTCCTCCTAATATTAACCAAATGGGTGATTGCAATATCACTTTAATTCTAAACTTATCTCTTCATTTTCATGGAAGAACAAAGCTTTCTCTCATTCCCTCTCTAGCTCTCGGTTGAAGAAGATGAAAACAATGTTTTCATTGTTTTGTTAATATAAATCTTGATGAATAATCAAGAGAATAAGAGTGGACCGACCATGTGGCATGAATCATGCATTGGGGTTTAATAACCATGCAAACACTCAACTTTTAATTTCTATATATAATGGTCACTTTTAATTTGGCACTATACTTGTTGGCTATAACATTTTAGTCCTTTCGATAGCTATCTTTTCTTTCTTTTATTTCAATTTGGTCATGGACTTAATTAGTCTCATAAGGGTAATTCTATAACAATTTAACTAATAGCTCCATGTCACATACTCCTAAGCTTAAGTTTGTTTTATTACATTAACATAACATTCTATTTAACTCCCAATTCTTTTAATTTGATTAGCACATGACTCAATTAGTCAATAGCTTAAATAGTGGTAATCTTCCTAGGACCAATTTAGGGTGTTACAATTCTCCCCCCTTAAAATAAATTCACCCTCGAATTTACCTAAGTTGAACAAGTGAGGATATTGATCTCTCATCGTAGCCTCAAGTTCCCAAGTTGCCTCTTCCATTTTATGATTCCTCCATGACATTTTCACCAAGGGAACATTCTTATTTCGGAGTCTTCTAACTTCTTTGTCAAGTATTCGTATTGGCTCTTCTTCATATGATAGGTCGGGATTCAACTCAACTTCTTCAGGTTCTAGAACATGGGATGGATCAGATCGATATTTTCTAAGCATCAAAACATGGAAGACATTGTGGATCTTATCAAATTCGCTAGGGAGTGCCAATCGATAAGCCACTGCCCTATCCTTTCAATGATTTCAAACGGACCAATAAATCGGGGACTGAGTTTCCCTGTTCTTCCAAACCGAAAGACTTTCTTCCAAGGGGATACTTTCAAGAAGACTTTGTCTCCAGCATTGTATTGTATGTCTCTCATTTTCAAGTCTGCATAGGCTTTTTGTCTATCGAAAGCTTACTTCAATCGATCATGTATGATTTGAACTTGTTCCTCAGTTTCTCTAAGTAATTGAGGTCCCAGTATTTTGTTTTCTCCCAGTTCAAACCAGCACAAGGGAGTTCTATATTTCCTTCCGTATAGAGCTTCGAAGGGAGCCATCTGGATAGATGTCTGGTAGCTATTGTTGTAAGCAAACTCTACTAGGGGTAGAGATTTCTCCTAGTTCTTTCCGAAGTCTATAACACAAGCACGTAGCATGTCTTCAAGTACTTGTATGATTCTTTTAGATTAGCCATCTGATTGAGGACGAAAGGCTGTGCTCAAATGCACTTTGGTTCTAAGGGCTTTTTGCAATGAATTCCAGAATCGAGAAGCAAATCTAGGGTCTCGATCGGAGATTATAGCTATAGGTACACCGTGTAATCGAATCACTTCATGGATGTATAGCTCGACTAAGGTTTCCAAGCTCATGTTCATTCGATCATGGATGAAATGAGCAGACTTTTTGAATCTATCTACAATCACCCACACAACATCGTTCTTTCTTGGAGTGGAAAGAAGACCAGTAACGAAGTCCATTGTAATCCGATCCTATTTCCACTGAGGGAATTCGACTGGTTCGAGCAATCCAGTGGGGACTTGATGTTCGACTTTGACCCTTTGACAAGTTAAACACTTTGAAACAAAATCTGTGATAGCCGATTCATGCCTGGCCACCAGTATAGTGGCTTTAGGTCCTTGTACATCTTAACCGATCTAGGGTGAATCGAGAAAGAGCTTTGGTGAGCTTCTTGCAACATCTCATGTTTTAGTTCCTCGTTGTTAGGAACACATACTCTATCTTTGAAATAGAGGAGTCCATTCGACTTGAGGGAGAAGTCAGAATTAGACTCAAAGTCTAGCTTGGACATGATCTTGTGAAGATCTGAATCAATTTGTTGGAGTTCTTTGATTCTCGAGATTAGACTAGATTGAACTTGAAGTTCAGACAAGAATTTCCGTCCTTTGGATAAACTAAAATGAGCATTGATATCCAATGAAGCTATAAACGAATGGAAAAGATCATTAAGGGAGATTTTTGAATAATTACTTGTAAGTCAAGAAATGTCTAAATCGAAATGTTCATTTGATGAATTATTCTAGGATTTAGATTTAAGGGTTTACCCGAGTATGGTCTGTGACTAAGGGAATCAACAACCACGTTTGCTTTCCCTGGATGGTAGTCGATAACCAAATCGTAATTTTTAAGTAACTCTAGCCATCCCTTTTGCCTCAAGTTCAAGTCTTTCTGAGTTAAGAGGTATTTGAGGCTCTTGTGGTCTGTGAGCAAGTTACATTTCTCCCCGTACAAGTAATGTCTCCAAACTTTGAGTGCAAACACGATAGCTGCCAATTCTAGATCGTGAGTAGGGTAGTTTGACTCGTGTGGTTTTAGTTGTCTTGAAGCGTAAGCTACCACATTTCCATCTTGCATTAGGATACATCATAAACCCAAATGAGATGCATCATTGTAAACAGTGTACTCCGTGCCCGATACCGGTTGGATGAGAACCGGAGCATGAGTCAGAGCTTGTTTAAGCTGATCGAAACTTCATTGTTGGTTCTCCGACCAAGCAAATGGTGTATCTTTGCGAGTTAGCTTAGTTAAACTTGCTGCTATGGATGAGAATCCCTTGACAAAACATCGATAATATATGGCTAAACCGAGAAAGCTTCTAACCTCACAAACATTCTTCAGAGGTCTCCAATCCAGGATGGATTGAATTTTGCTCGGGTCTACTTTAATCCCTTCTACCGAAATGACATGGCAAAGGAACGACACTTTCGATAGCCAAAATTTGCATTTAGAGAACTTTGCAAACAATTTACGTTCTCGGAGAGTTTGCAATACAATTTGAAGGTGTTCAGAATGTTCTTCCTTATTCTGAGAATACACTAGAATGTCATCAATAAAGACGACAACTTGTCAAGATAGGGCTTGGATATACGGTTCGTGAGATCCATAAAAGTAGTTGGAGCATTCGTTAACCCAAATGGCATTACAAGGAATTCAAAATGGCCATATCGAATATGAAAGGTTGTCTTAGGCACATCTTCTTCTTTTACCCTCATTTGGTAGTATCACGGTCATAGATTGATCTTTGAGAATACTGCAGAATCTTTGAGTTGATCGAAAAGATCTTCAATCCTTGGGAGAGGATATCTATTCTTGATAGTAAGCTTGTTCAATTGTCTATAGTCAATACAGAGTCTCATAGTCCCGTCTTTCTTCTTCACGAACAAGACTGGAGCACCCTAGGGAGACTAGCTAGGCATAATGAAACCCTTGTCTTGTAGCTCTTGGGGTTGCTTCTTGAGTTCTTTCAACTCAATAGGTGTCATTCGATAAGGTGTGATGGACACAAGAGTTGTTCCAGGTTGGACATCGATCCCGAACTCTACTTCTCTGGTTGGAGGGAGACCATGGAGTTCCTCGGGAAAAACATTGAGATATTCAGATACAATAGGCACACTAGGTAAGCCGAATTCAAGTTCATCTTGTAAGACCATAGTAGCAAAGATTGAGGTCAGTTTCTTGTCAATTAGAAGAATTGATTCCTTTCCTAAACCCCGGAGGTAAAGTCTCCTATTTAGGCAATCTACCCAGGCTTCATGCTTGCTTAACCAATATAGTCTCAGTGCTAGATCGAACTCACAAGTTGGTAGTACATATAGATTAACAAGAAATGGTACATTTCGAATGAATAAGGGACAATCTCTACAGATAAAACTTATGTTTGTAATTCCCCCTATAGGGTTCGATACTACAAGGCTTTGTTTTACAATTTCAGGCTTTAAGTTCAACTTTTCAGTCAAGGTTGAGCATACAAAAGAATGAGTGGATCCCGAGTCTTTTAAAGCATAAACATGAGTCGAATTTAACTCAACTATACATGCTATAACATCGGGTGATTCTTCATCTTCTTTTCCTCGGATATGATAGATTCGTGCAAGAGCCCGAGATTCTTGGTGAGTAGGGGCATTCGAATGTTGTCCTTTGCCCTTTCCCTAATTTCGAGACTGAGCTTGTCTGGGACCTTTGTTTCGAATGAAAGGAGCTGAGCTAGCATTTGGAGGAGTTCGATTCGAAACCTTGTTAGGATTCTGAGGACAATCCCTGATATAGTGATCGGAGGCTCCATATAAGTAACATAGATTCTGTTGAGTTCTACACTGACCAGTGTGGTGTTTCTGACAAAACTTGCAAGTAGGATATTGAGTAGCTTTACCAAAATTTCCCATACTATCAACAGAGATGATCGGGGCTGAAAGCTTGGTTACCGATTGAGGTCTTGGTAGGAAATTGCTTTTCTGAGTAGGAGTGTAATTCGAAGAGTGGTCCTTAGAATATTTGGGCTTCTTTGACTGCCAGTGAGGCTTGTCATCATTCCTTGATCGTTTTTCTTTCCAGGAGTTTCCACTTTTGCATTTCTCAGAGGCTTTCATCTTCACCTCGGTTGCAATGGCCCGGTTCACCAAATTCTGGAAGTCAGTGATACCCAGGGCAGTGAATATTGGACTTAATTCATCATTCAATCCATCAATAAACATCCTACACTTCTCAGCATCAGTCTTGATGTATTCCGACCCGTATTTGCAATACTTGCAGAAGTCACTCACGTACTGTTCGATAGGTCGACCACCTTGCTTGAGGCACAAGAAACGCTTCCGGGGCTCGGCCAAGTATTGTTCACTGATGTATTTCTTCTTGAATTCCTCGACGAAGAATTTCCAAGTTACAGCTTCAGCAGGAGCAGTCAGGGCAGTGGTTTTCCACCAGCTCAGAGCTTCGTCTGCCAACAGGGCTATAGCACATTCGAGTTTGTGTTCATCAGAACAAGGCAGTTGTTTGGTCAGGGTTCGAGTAGTGGCCTCTAACCAATACTTAACTATTCCGGGATTGGCTTCATCAGTACCGGTGAAGGTATAAGCTCGATGTTGAGCCAGTTTGTCAATACGGGCTCTAGTTAGAGTAGTAGAAGGAGAATAAATATGATGGTCTCGTTTCAAGGTAGTTACAAGATGATCGAACATCTCCTTCATGCTCAGGAGACATTTCTGCTGCACAAGATTTATAGTAGGAGCTTCCTGTTGAGCAGCAACTTGGGCTCTAGGTTCAGCTCGTTGCTGTGAGGATTATGTTCCATCCTCACACTCTCTCCTTCATTTGAGGAGCCTACGAGACTTTCATCATCCCGGCCAAGCCGTGTTTCAGATATTCTACGTTCAAATAGAACAATTAGGAATTTGGTTTAGTTAAGGAAAGACACAAGCTAAACAATACAAGTCTCCTAGGTGGCACAAGTATCCTATATGATGCAAGAGAGCCCAGTTCAGTCCTAGAACTGACTAAAAAGCTCTAATTACCAATAAATGTAACACCCCTACCCTGGGATAGTAGTAAACCAGTTCGGGAGCGTTACCAAGTACATTACAGGCAAGAACAACGCAAGAATATGTTAACTCATCCCTATTAGATGAGTTACTTTACTAACAAATAAGCAAACATTTATGACTTATCATGTAAGAAATTTTATCTTTTCTTTACAAGACATAATAGGTTTCCAAACAATTGATCAATCAAGGTTAATATCATCTTACAACTATCATTCGAATATCCTAAGAACAATCATGTTTCCATTTTATTTCATTTTTCCTTAACTTGATACATGTAACATTTCATGCATAACTCACTAAACATGATCTATTGTACATACCTTGATTCCAAGCTAGTCATATGCCAAGCCTTACCATTCGGCATTTACCATACAAGCTTATAAAACACTTATGACATGATATGATCACACAAGTGACTACCTTATTTCACAAGACATTCGAATGGCACAAAGCTAGATCAATTACTTTGAATACATTCAATATCTATAACCATATGCACAGCAAATACTTACAATACATAGAATTTAAGTTCATTACTTGATTCATATTAATAACCAAGTTCACAAGATGGTAAGCTCATTCAAGAACATTTACATATACAAGTTTTCAAGTATTCAAGATGCATGCACTAGTTCATTATATACAACCTAAGTGCCACCAACTAGGGGAGTACAAAACAAGTATGAATCATACTTTAGTTATGCTTATGTCTTGCTTCGAGATCAAGAAATCAGGCTTCAGGAACAAGCAACGATCGAATCATTTATCCTGTGGTTGGGAAGAATGAAAACAAGACTGATAAGTACAAGAATGTACTTAGTGAGGTAGTAACTAGTTCTAACCAATTAATAAGACATGTATCAATTAGCTAAGTTTGAACCTATTCAAGGTTGGAATCATTCGAATTCAAGCTTTACTAAAACTTCATTTCAAGTCAAATAACATACTCAAGAAATATACACATTTCAATTCAAGTCAAGTACATATCCAAGCAATATACATACATCTCAAGTCAAGTAACAATTAGTTCAAGTTTACATATTTGTCATTTCAAGAATACATATCAAGTAGTCCAAGTAGCAAGTTTACATGTCAAGTAATTCAAGTAGCAAGTTCACATGTCAAGAAATTCAAGTAACAAATAGTTCAAGACAAGTATTTAAACAATTCATACTTATTAGCTCATTTATATTCTTTTGAAACAATCATTGGTTTATAGTTTGACATTTCAAGAATACAAGTAGCAAGTTTATATTAGTTCATTTATTATCTATTAACACAAACCTTGTTTCATAGTTTGACATTTCAAGAATACAAGTCAAGTAATCCAAGTAGCAAGTTTAAATTAGTTCATTTATTATCTTTTAACACATTCCTTGGTTCATAGTTTGACATTTCAAGAATACAAGTCAAGTAATCCAAGTAGTAAGTTTATATTAGTTCATTTATTATCTTTTAACACAATCCTTGGTTCATAGTTTATATAGGTAATCGAGTCTCCAACCAACTGTCGCCATAAGATGTATCGTAGTAATGGTCAACCCTCATACTGTCGCCAAAGACCACATACGTACCCTCCGCCTGTCGCCAATTAGGGGCCTTAGCCCTAGACCGTAGTCCACCCTGACACAATGAGCTCTAGACTCTAAGGCATGCCCTTCTACCTATTCAACTAGCAACCAATGTTGTTTGATTACACTTTATTTATTCAAGAATTATCAAGCTTTTCAAGTTCAAGATCATGTATCATTCAAGATTTAATTCAAGCAAGGTATATCAAGGTCAAGCTTAGCCCTTAGGCCAATTGAGCCTTAGCTCATCATTTTGCAATATAACTTGTTATTCAAGTAAACATTTTACATATTCCATCTTAGGCATCAAGCAAGGTCTTTATTTCATGTATTAATTCATGTTATCAAGTATTTTCATCATAGAAATCCATACAAACAAACATTCGATGGTTCACACTGAAGGCATCAAGAATCAAACATTTACACCACAGAGCACTATCAAGCAGGCATTATAATAAGTCATATCCAAGACATGGAATCATACATTTGTTTTCACTTTTCTTTCTATTTAATTTATCAATTTGCATGCTATTACTTGCTCACAATTTTAGTTTAGTTCAATATTCCCTTTTTTTCATATTCAAGTTAAATTAAGATCATTAACATGGCATATCAATAGCAAGAAGATAGTCATGCATATTTGGTTAGGACCTAAGTCCTAACCCTATTGTAAAGTACACTCACAATACTCCAAGCTTAGCTAGTCTCGGATCCAAACTCCTTTTGTGTTTGCCACTAGCTTGGCTACTCCTTTCTTCTTCCACTAGATTTACTTCTTGCTCTAACAACTCATATAATTAAATAAAGGTCAAGACAAGGTACATTCATTTCTTCAAAACAAGGCATCAATACACATAATTCATTCATTTCAAAACATCAAGGTTGCAGCTGCCAGGCAGCTTGTGCACAGTTTACTAAAACATGCATAACTTTCATTTCGTATGTCGGAATTTCAATTGGTTTATACCGTTGGAAAGGTAACTTATTGTATTTCTAACAATATAGGCCTTGCATTTTAGTTATTTGTTAGTTAATACAGTTTTTAGCTTAAAGACAGGGCAGTTTACAACACTGGATAGTTTGTGTTGTCCCTAGTGTTTCTTTTCTACAATTCATTATACAATCCAGAATTCAGTTCTGTTTTCTTCTAGTGAATTTAGACATGTTAAGGCATTGTCCATAAAAATTTCAGCCTTAAATTCCTTTTATACAATTTATGGTGATTTTTCAAAATTACTGCCCAGAACAGAGTTTTCTGGGCAGATTTCACTAGGCTAGATTTTTAGCTTCATTACTCACTTAGATGATACTTCTAACATGTTAATTCAACTTATATACATACTCATACAAGTTTAGGTCAGTTCAATTCACCTATCAATGTGATCAAAATATGGCATTATATAAAATCAAACATGTTTACACAATCTTCAACCAGCAAAACAGACCCTAATCAAAGCTAGTTTCAACCATGATCCCTATTCTAAATTTCCAGAATTGATTATCTTTCTAATGTATCAAACTTTTTCTTAAGTTACCACAATCAAAATTCATGAAATCAACCATGGATCTACTTGAAAGCTCAAAACCGAAACTATCCTATCATTCTCAATTTCAATCAAAATTCATCACTATAATATGCACAACTTTCATCCTATTCAAATTAGGCAACAAGAACATCAAAATTTCCAGATTCAAGCATGTAATTGAAGTGAGGAATCAAGCATTTACCTTCCTCCTAATGTTAACCGAATGGGTGATTGCAATATCACTTTAATTCTAAGCTTATCTCTTCATTTTGATGGAAGAACAAAGCTTTCTCTCATTCCCTCTCTAGCTCTCGGTTGAAGAAGATGAAAACAATGTTTTCATTGTTTTGTTAATATAAATCTTGATGAATAACCAAGAGAAGATGAGTTGACCGACCATGTGGCATGAATCATGCATTGGGGTTTAATAACCATGCAAACACTCAACTTTTAATTTCTATATATAATGGTCACTTTTAATTTGGCACTATACTTGTTGGCTATAACATTTAGTCCTTTCGACATTAGCTATATTTTCTTCCTTTTATTTCAATTTGGTCCTGGACTTAATTAGTCTAATAAGGGTAATTCTATAAAAAATTAACTAATAGCTCCATGTTTCATACTCCTATGCTTAAGTTTGTTTTATTACAGTAACATAACATTCGATTTAACTCCCAATAATTTTAATTTGATTAGCACATGACTCAATTAGTCAATAGCTTAAATAGTGGTAATCTTCCTAGGCCCAGTTTAGGGTGTTACACTTTCTACCATAGCTTTATTATGTTACAATGCTAATGCCTTATTTTGCTTTATCCATATACGATTCATCATCAAAACCGATTACTTATCTATCCTTTAGTCTAATTTAATGCATCATACTCTACTAGCAATTAAATAATTACATGCCCACTAGAGATTATCATAAGCTAGAATATCTTACTGATGTTTTGCATATTGAAGCTTGATATGCATGCTCGACTCCTCTTCAAATACTCCATCTTAATCTACGTGTGAAACAAACACACGCTAAGTACGAACTTAGTGAGGCAAAACTTATAAATCAAAGTAAAGCACTTTAATTTTATTAAAAATTGCATAATAAATAAAATATTGAATATAACATATAAGAATTTAGAATCGTATAGAATGACTTATCGAAGTCGTTCTTCTGTCGTGTAACCTGTAAAAATTAACATCTCATATACATATATAAAGCAATTTCATGTCAAATCAAATATCCAATAAATCACATGTTTTCATTTGAATCATATCACTTTCACTTTTCACTTTCCTTTAGATCACTTATACTTGTTACTTTTTATTCAATTCATAGCCCAATGTAATGTAATTGAGAATGTATGGTATGCGAGTCACTATTGAGTATGCACATGTCTATTGAGTATGCACATGTGCGACATCAACTAATATGTTGTGCCATAATAAATCACTGTATCACTTTATAATTGCTGTAGACTTATACAACATCACTGTATCACTAGGTCACAGCTGTAGAAACACAGCATCACTGTTTCACTTTATAACTGTTGTACACTTATACAATATCACTGTATCACTAGGTCATAGCTGTAGAACACAGCGTCACTATATCATTATATCACTATACTCCACCTCAATGGCATGCCAATTATACCAAGAATCTCAATAATCATACAATGGGATTTTAACCAATTCACTATTATGATCTCTTTAACAGTACTCAAATTCCAATTTAGATTTTGCATGTCTGTTCTTGACATCTGATTCAAATTCAAGATTGACCACCTTCTGAATTCTCAGATAATCTGCTTTAACAGTACTCGATAAATAACATTTACGGGCTTCTCAGCAAGATTGTCACACACATTCTTCTTTGGAGATCTATCCTTTGCAAGATCAACTTGTTTAGTGGAACCTAATTCTTAAAGAATTACTTTATATATACCATTGTAAAAGTCCCAAAATATAGTAAAATAATTGGTTTAATAGGTAAATTGCCCCCTAAAATATTCTTGAAATTTCATTTTGGCCCTGAATTATTTTTGTCAAAATTAACATTTAATGTTTCGTTCTGTCACCACCTTAAGCTTTTCTGTCTGACATTGTTTAAAAAACGATGTGATCTTTTCCACCAATTAATAAGTAACACATGGAGGTCCAAATTGGTAATAAGACATTGTTTAAGTGCGGAAAACAACTTAAAACTATTTTACATTAAATTTTTTCTTTTATTTTTCCTCATGATTCTATGTCTCTTCGGCGTCTACTTTGTATTTTAATATATTTGAAGGGCTTCAAGATCATTTGTTTGATACGGAAAGAAATGAAACTACTTAACGCCTAAATATTACAATCATTCTGCAGATGAAGCAAAACTCTCTCTGGAGGAGATAGAAATCGTTAACACAACAAATCGCGAAATGAAGCATTCTTGGCCATACAATCAGCGACCTGGTTACCTTCACGGAATGAAGCATTCTTGGCCATACAATCATTCCGCAGATGAAGCAAAACTCCTATCTTTTTCGAGAAACCGATCAACCAGCGGCCTTCATCATTGCGGACAGCACCTCCACAAAAAGCTTCATCGGTCTCCACATCAGCGGCACCATCCGAGTTTATTACACCAACCCATGGAAGGTTTCTGCCATCGAACTAAATCCCTCGAAATTGATGTCCCATCAGCAGGACCACCCGAGGAAGTCAAAATCGCTACACAACATTCCTGTTCCAATCTTGTACTCTGCTGCAAATGGATTCATGCCTCACATTAGTTGAATCAAAAATTGTCTCATTGCGCCGTCGCCAAAGAAACCAAAGGAGCGAACCAAACATAATATCCTATGCTACACTGTCTCTCGCAAAGCTACTTGCTTTGGTAAGATTCACATAGAGCCAATCCTTAATATTCAATGCGAAAAAAATCCTGAAACTTATCGATTCGAATCAAAGAGGAACATAGCGTATATGCTATCGGACATAACCATAAAACATGATCAATATCTCCTAACCCTTTCCACATTAGTTAGAATCTTCCAATGGCATACCAACCATAAAAAAATGTTCTGATTCGTGGACTTCCTTTGAATCTAGCTATTACTTTCCAAATGGGTTCATCAGGCCCAAACTGTACCCCAAACGGACATTATAAGCCTAACTCACCTTGAATTGTTTGTCAGCAGTATGTTTCCAACCCGGTGTATCTTGCAAACTTCGAATACTAGGAGCCTTCACTGCTGCTAACAGGAGGAAAACCGCCTGAGAAACTAAATGTTCAAACTCATACCAACGCCACTGCCCAAATTCATCAACTATATCAGCCACCTTCGCTTCCACATTAGCGATACTCGCCCCAACAACTAGATTCGAGGCAATTGGACCAATTTCTCCAAGCCATGGATCCTTCCAGAACCTAATGTTAGCACCATTACCAAGCTGCCAAACCATATTCTCCTTAATGTCCTCCCATACCATGCACACCCCCCACCAAAGCCGATAGCACCGTTGATCAGATAAGGGGCTAACATTGGTGATCATACTATTTATACTTTGCTCGCAATAACTGAACCCATAATTGGTCACCTAAGCTCTTGAGCTGAAACGTTACCTTCATTAAAAAGGCTTCAAGATATTTTTTTGACAAATCAAAACAATCAAAACGTGTTTATGGACATGGTTAAGCCAAAATAAGATTTTCAATCCCATTCAATAGCCAGATTTGAAGTTCGAAATTTGTGTATCCAAAACAAATCTTTATTCCATGATTTTTAAGAGATTTCTATTATAAAAATTAATGTCAATTTAGAATTGAGAAGAAAACGAGGACAATTTTGGTGTAAAATTGCCACCATGACAAGAGCATTATTTTTTCCATTTATAATATCATTATTTAAATGAGTTGTGATATAGTCTTTTAGTTTGTAAAATTGCAAATAGAAGGCACTTACTCCGTGTTGGAACACGCATAGTTCAAAATCGCTATTGCGAAAAGTAGCGGTTTGCAATGACCACAATATCATTTTTTATGTCCGCAATCACGATAAAATATCATAATCGAAAATGAGGTCAAACCACAATTAAAATCCCTGATCACGATGCCATAAAAGTTGAGCCTTGACTTGGCTGTGTCGCCAAGAGAGCGTTGAGATATGATAGTCGACAGTAAACCATTAGCTTTTGTCCCTTGTAGCCATGGACAAAGATGTTGCAAGCTTATGGGGTTGTTGCCCCTCCCAATTTATTTTACATTTAAAAATACAATGAAAAAATTTTCCTATTTCAACCTCAAATTTTCAATTTATTTGAACTTTGCCCCCTCATTTTATAACTATTTATACTTACCCATTAACTTTGAATCCTGACTTTGTCCATACTTGTACAAAGTCTTTATGTCATGGTTCCAGTATCTATTATGGTAAATTTTAGCTATATAATTACTTCACTTATTGGCCTATCGATGTCTTGTTTTCATAGTCAGCTAATTTTGTTTGCCTTTGCTACTTAATACTTTATTGATCTTTGTTATACCCTGCTTGGGCCTCAGAAATCAGTAGCCTCTGAAAAGATACGTCCATCTCCGGAACACGTAGCATTCGCACTACGCCTCAGCAAGAAAAGCCTTGTGACTTGGCCTGAAGTCTCCCTCCTCAAGACTACTCTACTATCAACATAACAACCATCGAGTCTATCTGACCAACCAACTAAGCCTACTATCTGGCAACCAAAAATCAGACTGAAAAAACTATTGGCTGAAGACTATGTCCCATCCTGACAACTCATCAATAGCCGTCACTAGACCTGGCTCAGTCCTATCAAATAGTGCCTCTTACCTATAAATATCCCCTAACCAGAGAACAACACGACAACCAAAACTACATACTCGAGACCTCTGCCCCTTCTCTCTCATCATCCTCAATGGCTCTTCGCCCACATCACAATGGGTGAACCACCACCAATTGCCATCAACCACTGTCTCCACCTCCATGTCTGGTTCCTAATCTTCCTGCCATCAATAATTGGTGTGGTGAGCGTGAAGATATTCCCAATCGAAAGAATCAACTGTGACCTCAATCCCATTTTGAGTTATTCCAATCACGAAAAAAGATGGGCTACCAACATCTTACCACCAACAAAAAGTGGCAGGGGCGCGGGCTTGGCAAGATATCAATACCTTACCATGCATGCTAATGGTGACAAGCCGAGCAATGGTGAATATTCGCTATCCAGTCAAAGCCCAAAATTGATTGGAACCAATGAGTAGAGATAGCTTAAAGAAGCTATGCTCCTTATCAGGCTCTACAAAGTCGTGCCCTTGACATCACCACTGGCACGAGCAAGCAACAACACCTCGCGTACAGCCACCAACAATTTGTGCTATGTGTACGTGGGGTGTGCACATAGAAAGAGTGCCAACCCTCAAGCCCCATGAACGTCCCAAAGAGTATTGGCAAAAGCTACTTTCTATATTAATGATACACTCCGTCAAACAAGAAAGTCGCGAGAATCAACCTCGAGAGGAAAGGTTCTTCAGACAGTTGCGTCCAACATGAGCGAGGAGCACCACCAACCGAAGACTTTTCATTTAATTGTAATTTTAGTTTGAAATGTAGACATCCCCAAAGCAAAAGTCTCCCAATGTAAATGTAATTTTTACAAGTTAAAGGGTAACCCCCTTTAGAGCTGTCCATGCGCACAAGAAATATTGAGATTCCCAATAGAAGAGTAGATAGAGGAATTTACACAATGTTGAGATCTTTGCCAATGATGTCATCTGCTACAAGTATCTCCGTCTCAAATCCACTTCCTCCAAACCTCTAGGTATCAGGGGAAAACCTATTGCTAACCGAAAACACCTTAGATACTTGATACAACACTAAAAAAATGCTTGAACTGTCATAAATGTATGGATGAACACTTGGATGAATGTCTGGATAAATGTTTGGGGTGAATGAGTGAACATATGGATAGTTGACTGCATATTAGTAAAATTGCTCTATCCATTCAATGGTATTTGCATTGTGTCTCTCCAATACATTGAGATGTCCATGTTCTATGCCAGTTAAGGCATGTGGTTGCAACGAGCACATGGATGCCTCTGAGTTCCTCTCTCAATCGTTGCGGGCCATTGTAGACTTTTGAGGAACAAAGATGCCTTTGTCTACCCAGTACTACCCGCATTAATAATATTCAAGGTTATAAAGATGCTCGTGCTTTTATTCCAAAAGAAAAGTTTTGCTACGAACACATGGTTGCCTCCGACGATGAGATGTCTCCGCATTACTCATGACCGCTGGTATGTGAATGCAGAAATGCCTCTACTCACTTAGCGTTCGTTTCTACAAGAGTGTCAAGAATAACTGCACTCTTTAGTGCTTGCTTCTCCAAGGGTGAGAGTTGCCTCAATCCTATCTACGATCGTTTCTCCAAGGGTATGAGATGCCTCCAGACAAGAGATGCCTATACTCCATCCACACTTGTTCTTACAAGAGCACAAAATTTTCTGCACTACCTATATTTAACTCTCAAAGGGTGTCGAGATACTTCCGCCCATAATTATTTTTATCTCTCAAAGAGTGTCAAGATACTTCAACCCATAATTATATTTAACTCTCTAAGGCTATCGAGATACTTCCATCTATAATTATATTTAATTATCCAAGGGTGTCGAGATACTTCCACCCATAATTATATTTAACTCTCCAATGGTGTTAAGCTATGATCGGGTGTTGAATCCGTCGAAAATAAACACCTACTTATTCTTAAGGATTTGTAGTAGTGGCAAGTAGGGTCTTACCCACAGAGAGTGGTCAAAAGGTATAAGTTTGCTAACTAATACTAGTGCGTATGAAAAAAGGGGTTTATTTTGTTGTGTAGTTTGCAAAGAGATCAAGAGCAATAATTGAAAGGGTTTGTGCTAATGGTTTGGTGATGTCTAGCCAAGTCATTTGCAGTGTTTCAATCCAATTTATTAGATCATAGACTTCAAAAGATAACCTGCATAATTACTCAACTAGCTTGGTTTTTAAGTTAGATGATAATCTACAAATAACCTAAGAATTCTCTTCTTTTTATTAGCTAACAACCTAATAGTCTATAAGTTGTTTAACACTTATTATCTAGGTTAAATCCTTAGATAGTCCACTTTAGATAAAACCTATCAAATAGCATTAAGTGATTAAGAGACCAAAGCACATATATTCAAAAAGCGATAATCCACACAAGCTAAATATATGATTTTGTACCTTCAAAAACCATAGTCCAGGTATTCTTACCACTTGTATTAATAATCCACGATCGGTTGATTGTGCATGTATACTCCAATACACACAATTGAATGAGCCTGAAAGATATACAAATAATTTGAATCATGAAGAATATTTAAGAACAAGTAGTCTAACTAATAAATGTATTGAAAACCTAGAAACAAACTTGACTAG
The DNA here is from genome assembly GCA_019671005.1 of Hibiscus mutabilis. Lineage (NCBI taxonomy): Eukaryota > Viridiplantae > Streptophyta > Magnoliopsida > Malvales > Malvaceae > Hibiscus > Hibiscus mutabilis. Next base: position 5,681,057 of record CM033723.1, on the reverse strand, counting down.
AAGTAAGGGTTTAGCTACTCATAGAGTAGATGGAAGCCAGTAGTGTTTATAGGGTAAATTGTGTGTTCCTTCTTTTCTTCCCCTATGATCTTATTTATAGATGAGGAATTATACATCAAGTAGGGGAAGGAGTTACAATAAAGTACAAATCCTAATCTTACATTAAATGTAATTTAATATAAAGCGGAAGTCTAATTATATAGGATTTCTTCTCTTCTAAGCAACCACGGTAGCATAAGATTCCAGGCTTGCGTACGCTTCTGCCTCTAGCGTCTGCATGGCGTACACGTTAGCGTCCATTTTGCATGGTTCTTTCATTTTACGTCTGTTGAAATGTTCGCACAAGTGGACACTTCAGTGTTCGCAGCCAGCGTTAGCAGCTGTCGTTCACGCTCTAAGGTTTGCAGATTTTATCATCATTGCACTCTGTTCGTCCACATCATTATTCAGCTTTTTCTTGTAATGTTTCAAGTGCTCGCAACCAACACTCACATTTAATTGCATGTCAGCGTTCGTATGTACTGGTCTACAACTCTGCTTCTGTGTCTCTTTGCATAGTCTTTATTGGTGCTTTCGCACTCAGATGTTTGCATCTCCGTACTGAATTCTGGATGCTCACAACCCTCGTTCATAGGATAATTTCCAATGTGTAAAATACGTGCTAATATCCTCTTTTTATACATGAAATGTTCATTAGCCGCTTAAACACCTGGAAAATCAAATATGAGCAAAAACAAAGACTTGAAGATAGATTAGTATTCTAAAACATAAGGAATTATATAAGAAAAACATACAAATATACGACTTATCATATACCCCCACACTTACATTTTTTTCTTATCCTCAAGCAAATCAAGCTTCAAAACCTAGGGTCTATTCGGTAAATAGAAAGGATAAGAACAATAATAAATCGTGATTGCAATTTAGCACAAGGAAATAGTCATCCAATTAATTTTATGAAGTCAAGGGTGGAACAGAATCAAACACACTCGCATAAGATTCACTATTTTTCACTCAATGTGTTTAAGGGATAACAACACTCAAGTTAAAGCATGTAAAAGAGTCTTACCATTGGCTTGCAAATATATCACATCTCCTCCACTGTTTGGATCGAATCACAAGATCAAAAGGTAGGGGATTAAGATAGGTAGGAGATTAGGATAGGTATGGTAAGAAAGACTTTTGGGCTCTTGGAATTTGAAAAACTTTATACTTCCTTTTTTCTTTTCTTGTGTATCAAGCGTTTGCATAATTAATCTTTAGGAGAACAAGGATTCATCTCTATTCCCACAACTTGTCTTTTCTCTCTTTTTTTCAAGACAAGAATTTATTTATTTTTCCTTGTTTTTTCTTTTCTCTTTTTTCTTTTTCTCTTTTTGCTTGATCTCTCTTTATTTTTAGAAAGATATATGGTTCTCAAATTCAAAAGTAATTGGGAAATCAACAAAAATGATTTAGGCTTGTAATGCGGTTAATTTCCAAACAAAAGGTTTAGGCTCAAAAGTGGTTATCTAAGGGTCAAATATACCAGGGTAGGCTTTTTGGCTCGTGGTTCATACCTAAGTGCCTTAATTATCTCAAGTAATTCAATCATGTATGGCCTCAACATGTATAACAATGCAAGTTCTAGAAGAAACTAATCATGCTTGGCAAACACTCAATGAAAGAAAAATATGAAGCATAAAAGATATATGCTTAGTAAGGCTCAAGTATCACAAAAAAGTTTATATTGTGTATAGTTGTATCCATCCGACTATCAAATCAATTAATCAAACAAGATTTGCAAGGCTAAAAATTTATCAATTCTAGTTTACTACCCATATCAGTCTTAGTTTTACTTTAGGATCTCAAGTTTCAAAAATTTTAGCATGTTGGTCCAAAGCAAAAATTTTATGCAAAAGTATGTCTAAGTCATTAATAAGCACGAAATTATCATATTAGACCATATATCTAGTATTCGCATAATGCCCTCCCCTACACTTAAATCGAACATTGTCCTCAATGTTCACTACGCATGTGAACATAAATATGCAATTAAAAGCTTAAAGGGATAAGAGTGCTCCCTTGTTCGCAAGGTGGCTATGTAAGGTGCGGATGGTTTGGGCGTGGAGTCATGTTCTAGATGCTGTGAACTTTTCTTGTGCGAAGGGCAAGGCTACCTCCCCCACACTTAGATTCTATCATGATTTGCGATGGAAAGTGTATGAAAAATTACAGTCTTATATGGCATATCAGTATTTCGTACGGACAAATTACTCAGGCGAACAGTCTGGGTACGTCTGTCTGATGATGCAAACATGAGATTACGAATGTTTTCCTGTGAAGACCTATTTCACAAAGCCTTTTTTGATGCGGATGCTCATGTATCCACGGTGCAAGGCTGCGTCTATGAGTGCTATCCCCTGTTTCCTAAAATAAACAAAGAAAAACATAAAAGCTCCTAAAAGAAATTAATTTATTATTAAATTGTAAACTAAAAAATTAAATCATGGGTTGCCTCTCATGCAGTATTTTTCTTTAACATCTTTGGCTAGACGTGACTCCCTTAGTCATGTTACGGTGATGAGGTATTCGTCAGGAGGTTTGTCTTTGATTGATTTAAACATTTTCTTCTGCCATGGTAGTTGCATTGCAAGTTTATAGGGAGGTTTGACATTGATTGGTGGTACAAAACTCTTTGTACCAGCTTTGTTCTTCATGAGCTCTAGATTTTTGGGGTTGCTATCTTCGTCAAGAAAAGGTGTGAGCCAAAAAATTGGAAGGTTTACTAGCTTTCGCACTTTCCTATTCGCCAAGCACATTTGGTAGATTCTCCTTTACAATCTCATGTGCATCATTTGCGGAAAGCTCATAAACCTTCATTTTATCACCATCCGTATAAGATGGCTTGCATTCATATCCTCCTATTCTTGTTCTTCCTTCTTGGTTTGTGTGAACCGTTGAGGGAAGGAAGGTGGAATCATAATAGGGTAGACGTTCTTCTGTTCACTAGTTTTACCCTTCACAGGTTTAGCGTCTGTAAAAGGCTGATTAGTTTTTGTACCATTCTATTCATTGTCTTCAGAACCTTCGCTCACACTTTGCCCATTCGTAAGTGGCATGAGAGATGGTGCGCTCTTCACTTTCTCTATTGCGTACGCATTGGGCTTGGAAGATTTCTGCAAGTTTTTGCCACTGCTCAAAGTAATAACACTTACATTTTATGTAGGATTTATAATAGTTTTGAGAGGGCAACTTACCTCGCGACTCGGTCTAGATAAGAGACAAGGCGATTTGACTTACCTGGGTGTTGAGATTCTTAACACTCAAACTTCTCTCTTGTTGGAATTGCTCTAGGTTGCTCACAATTTTGTTCTTGGTGACTTTTAAGGAAGGATCTATTGGTGCAAACGGTTTAGGTTCACAAAAACACTTTGTCTGTAGAAAGGATCTTGTTCGCGGAAGGCATATTGTGCGAAGCTTGATTTGGATGGTAAGCTTCTTACTGATTTCCTTGCCCATAACGCATGTTGGAATGGTCTTTCCACTCGGAGTTGTATGTATGTGCGTTTAGATTGTGCTTCCATTGACCGTATTGTCCTCCTGTAGTGTTAGCATCCTTTATACGTTTGTGTGCTGTCAATCTTTCAACAAGAGAGGTAAATTTGAAATCTTATCCTTAAGGGAATAGATATTTACCTTGTTCATGCTTGGAGAGATGGTGTTTTTAGTGGCCCGGGTATTGTTACGCGTTCATAGCCATAATGTTGATCTGTTCCTTGGCTTGGGTAGGAGTTTTGTCCATGATCGTTCCTCCGCTTTCGCAACATCCATCATCCTTCGCTCAATGGGTAACAAGCCCTCATCAAAGTTTAGGATGAGTAATTATTTAGATATTCTATGTTGCGGACAGCTCGCGCGATAGTTGCTTGAACCGTTCTAGTATGCGTGTAGCATCTCACGATCTCTTTCTTTGAGTCCCACAGATTTCCTTGCGAATGTGGTAAACTCTTGAAGCGGGGAAGTACTTTTCAAGGAAAGGCTTTGCCATGTCCATCAATGTTTCAATCAAGTCGGACGGTATGTAGTAAAACCATCTCTTCGTATAGTCTGCGGCGAGAATGGGAAGGCTTACAGATTTAAGCTGATCGAGTGCGACATTCTAAGGCTTTATGTTTGATCACACCACATGGAATTCTTTAATTTCTTGTACGAATTCTCATTCCCCAGACCCCTGAAAGTAGGAAGAAGATGTATTACACCAGATTTTAATGTGAATGATACCTCAAGGTCTTCAAAATCAATGCACATAGGTTGTGGAACAAATTTTAGGGTGTAAAGTTGGTGAATAGTTTGTTCTACCATGTCGCAAATGTGTGGTTGTTCACTGGGGACGTTCGTAGGGTATTCTTGTGCTTGGGCATTCGCCTGGGTATGTTCATAGACACCTTTAGTAGTGTCTGTCTCGGATTATTGTTTTCCCTTCTTTGTTTCTTGCTTTAGTCTTTGCAGAGTACGTTCAATCTCCATATCAAATAATAAATTTGTATCGCACTCTTGGAAGACCGGAGCATAAAATAAGAAAAAAGAAATAAACAAAAAATAAAATAAAATTAACTAAAATTAACTTAACCTCTTTGGCACCACTTCTTGGCAATGGTGTCAATTTTTTGATAGGGTGTCGAATTCGTCAAAAATAAAATACCTACTTGTTCTTAGGGATTTGTAATAGTGGAAAGTAGAGTCTTACCCTTAGAGAGTGGTCAAAAGGTATAAGTTTGCTAAGTAATACTAGTGTAGATGAAAAAAGGGGGTTTGTTTTGTTGTGTAGTTTGCAAAGAGATCAAGATCAATAATTAAAAGGGTTTGTGTGAATGTTTGATGATGTCTAGCCAAGTTGCTTGTGGTGTTTCAATCCAATTTATTAGATCATAGACTTCAAAAGATAACTTGCATAATTAATCAAGTAGCTTGGTTTTTAAGTTAGATGATAATCTACAAATAACCTAAGAGTTCTCTTCTTTTTATTAGCTAACAACCTAATAGTCTATAAGTTGTTTAAAAATTATTATCTAGTTTAAATTCTTAGATAGTCCACTTTAGATAAAACCTATCAAATAGCATTAAGTGATTAAGAGACCAAAGCACATATATTCAAAAAAGCGATAATCCACACAAGTTAAATATATGATTTTGTACCTTCAAAAACCATAGTCCAGGTTTTCTTACCACTTGTATTAATAATCCATGATCGGTTGATTGTGCATGTATAATAATGGTTGATTATCCGTATAATCTAACACACACAATTGAATGAGCCTGAAAGATATAAAAATAATTTGAATCATGAAGAATATTTAAGAACAAGTAGTCTAACTAATAAATGTATTGAAAACCTAGAAACAAAACTTGACTAGAACTAAAGGTTTAAGCTACTCATAGAGTAGATGGAAGCAAGAAGTGTTTATAGGGTAAATTGTGTGTTCCTTCTTTTCTTCCCTATGATCTTATTTATAGATGAGGAATTATACATCAAGTAGGGAAAGAGTTACAATAAATTACAAACCCTAATCTTACATTAAATGTAATTTAATATAAAGTGAAAGTCTAATTATGTATGATTTCTTCTCTTCTAAGCAACCATGGTAGCATAAGATTCTAGGCTTGCGTGCGTTTCGCCTCTAGCGTCTGCATGGCGTACGCATTAGCGTCCATTTTGCATGGTTCTTTCATTTTACGCATCTATTGAAACGTTTGCACCAATGGAAACTTCGGTGTTCGCAGCCAGCAGCGTTAGCACTATGTCGTTCACGCTCTAAGGTTTCAGATTTTATCATCATTGCACTTTATTCGTCCACATCATTATTCAGCTTTTTCTTGTAATGTTTCAAGTGCTCGTAACCAACACTCACATTTAATTGCATGTCAGCATTTGTATGTCTTGGTCTACAACTCTGCTTCTGTGTCTCTTTGCATAGTCTTTATTGGTGCTTTCGCACTCAGATGTTTGCATCTCCGTACTGAATTCTGGATGCTCACAACCCTCGTTCATAGGATAATTTCCAATGTGTAAAATACGTGCTAATATCCTCTTTTTATACATGAAATGTTCATTAGCCGCTTAAACACCTGGAAAATCAAATATGAGCAAAAACAAAGACTTGAAGATAGATTAGTATTCTAAAACATAAGGAATTATATAAGAAAAACATACAAATATACGACTTATCATATACCCCCACACTTACATTTTTTCTTATCCTCAAGCAAACTGAAGCTTCAAAACCTAGGGTCTATTCGGTAAATAGAAAGGATAAGAACAATAATAAATCGTGATTGCAATTTAGCACAAGGAAATAGTCATCCAATTAATTTTATGAAGTCAAGGGTGGAACAGAATCAAACACACTCGCATAAGATTCACTATTTTTCACTCAATGTGTTTAAGGGATAACAACACTCAAGTTAAAGCATGTAAAAGAGTCTTACCATTGGCTTGCAAATATATCACATCTCCTCCACTGTTTGGATCGAATCACAAGATCAAAAGGTAGGGGATTAAGATAGGTAGGAGATTAGGATAGGTATGGTAAGAAAGACTTTTGGGCTCTTGGAATTTGAAAAACTTTATACTTCCTTTTTTCTTTTCTTGTGTATCAAGCGTTTGCATAATTAATCTTTAGGAGAACAAGGATTCATCTCTATTCCCACAACTTGTCTTTTCTCTCTTTTTTTCAAGACAAGAATTTATTTATTTTTCCTTGTTTTTTCTTTTCTCTTTTTTCTTTTTCTCTTTTTGCTTGATCTCTCTTTATTTTTAGAAAGATATATGGTTCTCAAATTCGGGTGCGAATTGGGGAAATCAACAAAAATGATTTAGGCTTGTAATGCGGTTAATTTCCAAACAAAAGGTTTAGGCTCAAAAGTGGTTATCTAAGGGTCAAATATACCAGGGTAGGCTTTTTGGCTCGTGGTTCATACCTAAGTGCCTTAATTATCTCAAGTAATTCAATCATGTATGGCCTCAACATGTATAACAATGCAAGTTCTAGAAGAAACTAATCATGCTTGGCAAACACTCAATGAAAGAAAAATATGAAGCATAAAAGATATATGCTTAGTAAGGCTCAAGTATCACAAAAAAGTTTATATTGTGTATAGTTGTATCCATCCGACTATCAAATCAATTAATCAAACAAGATTTGCAAGGCTAAAAATTTATCAATTCTAGTTTACTACCCATATCAGTCTTAGTTTTACTTTAGGATCTCAAGTTTCAAAAATTTTAGCATGTTGGTCCAAAGCAAAAATTTTATGCAAAAGTATGTCTAAGTCATTAATAAGCACGAAATTATCATATTAGACCATATATCTAGTATTCGCATAATGCCCTCCCCTACACTTAAATCGAACATTGTCCTCAATGTTCACTACGCATGTGAACATAAATATGCAATTAAAAGCTTAAGGGATAAGAGTGCTCCCTTGTTCGCAAGGTGGCTATGTAAGGTGCGGATGGTTTGGGCGTGGAGTCATGTTCTAGATGCTGTGAACTTTTCTTGTGCGAAGGGCAAGGCTACCTCCCCCACACTTAGATTCTATCATGATTTGCGATGGAAAGTGTATGAAAAATTACAGTCTTATATGGCATATCAGTATTTCGTACGGACAAATTACTCAGGCGAACAGTCTGGGTACGTCTGTCTGATGATGCAAACATGAGATTACGAATGTTTTCCTGTGAAGACCTATTTCACAAAGCCTTTTTTGATGCGGATGCTCATGTATCCACGGTGCAAGGCTGCGTCTATGAGTGCTATCCCCTGTTTCCTAAAATAAACAAAGAAAAACATAAAAGCTCCTAAAAGAAATTAATTTATTATTAAATTGTAAACTAAAAAATTAAATCATGGGTTGCCTCTCATGCAGTATTTTTCTTTAACATCTTTGGCTAGACGTGACTCCCTTAGTCATGTTACGGTGATGAGGTATTCGTCAGGAGGTTTGTCTTTGATTGATTTAAACATTTTCTTCTGCCATGGTAGTTGCATTGCAAGTTTATAGGGAGGTTTGACATTGATTGGTGGTACAAAACTCTTTGTACCAGCTTTGTTCTTCGCAGGCTCTAGATTTTTGGGGTTGCTATCTTCGTCAAGAAAAGGTGTGAGCCAAAAAATTGGAAGGTTTACTAGCTTTCGCACTTTCCTATTCGCCAAGCACATTTGGTAGATTCTCCTTTACAATCTCATGTGCATCATTTGCGGAAAGCTCATAAACCTTCATTTTATCACCATCCGTATAAGATGGCTTGCATTCATATCCTCCTATTCTTGTTCTTCCTTCTTGGTTTGTGTGAACCGTTGAGGGAAGGAAGGTGGAATCATAATAGGGTAGACGTTCTTCTGTTCACTAGTTTTACCCTTCACAGGTTTAGCGTCTGTAAAAGGCTGATTAGTTTTTGTACCATTCTATTCATTGTCTTCAGAACCTTCGCTCACACTTTGCCCATTCGTAAGTGGCATGAGAGATGGTGCGCTCTTCACTTTCTCTATTGCGTACGCATTGGGCTTGGAAGATTTCTGCAAGTTTTTGCCACTGCTCAAAGTAATAACACTTACATTTTATGTAGGATTTATAATAGTTTTGAGAGGGCAACTTACCTCGCGACTCGGTCTAGATAAGAGACAAGGCGATTTGACTTACCTGGGTGTTGAGATTCTTAACACTCAAACTTCTCTCTTGTTGGAATTGCTCTAGGTTGCTCACAATTTTGTTCTTGGTGACTTTTAAGGAAGGATCTATTGGTGCAAACGGTTTAGGTTCACAAAAACACTTTGTCTGTAGAAAGGATCTTGTTCGCGGAAGGCATATTGTGCAGAAGCTTGGACTGGATGGTAAGCTTCTTACTGATTTCCTTGCCCATAACGCATGTTGGAATGGTCTTTCCACTCGGAGTTGTATGTATGTGCGTTTAGATTGTGCTTCCATTGACCGTATTGTCCTCCTGTAGTGTTAGCATCCTTTATACGTTTGTGTGCTGTCAATCTTTCAACAAGAGAGGTAAATTTGAAATCTTATCCTTAAGGGAATAGATATTTACCTTGTTCATGCTTGGAGAGATGGTGTTTTTAGTGGCCCGAATTGTTACGCGTTCATAGCCATAATGTTGATCTGTTCCTTGGCTTGGGTAGGAGTTTTGTCCATGATCGTTCCTCCGCTCGCAACATCCATCATCCTTCGCTCAATGGGTAACAAGCCCTCATCAAAGTTTAGGATGAGTAATTATTTAGATATTCTATGTTGCGGACAGCTCGCGCATAGTTGCTTGAACCGTTCCTAGTATGCGTGTAGCATCTCACAGTCTCTTTGCTGAGTCCCACAGATTTCCTTGCGAATGTGGTAAACTCTTGAAGCGGGGAAGTACTTTTCAAGGAAAGGCTTTGCCATGTCTGTCAATGTTTCAATCAAGTCGGACGGTATGTAGTAAAACCAGTCTTTCGTATAGTCTGCGAGCGAGAATGGGAAGGCTTACAGTTTAAGCTGATCGAGTGCGACATTCTAAGGCTTTATGTTTGATCACACCACATGGAATTCTTTAATTTCTTGTACGAATTCTCATTCCCCAGACCCCTGAAAGTAGGAAGAAGATGTATTACACCAGATTTTAATGTGAATGATACCTCAAGGTCTTCAAAATCAATGCACATAGGTTGTGGAACAAATTTTAGGGTGTAAAGTTGGTGAATAGTTTGTTCTACCATGTCGCAAATGTGTGGTTGTTCACTGGGGACGTTCGTAGGGTATTCTTGTGCTTGGGCATTCGCCTGGGTATGTTCATAGACACCTTTAGTAGTGTCTGTCTCGGATTATTGTTTTCCCTTCTTTGTTTCTTGCTTTAGTCTTTGCAGAGTACGTTCAATCTCCATATCAAATAATAAATTTGTATCGCACTCTTGGAAGACCGGAGCATAAAATAAGAAAAAAGAAATAAACAAAAAATAAAATAAAATTAACTAAAATTAACTTAACCTCTTTGGCACCACTTCTTGGCAATGGTGTCAATTTTTTGATAGGGTGTCGAATTCGTCAAAAATAAAATACCTACTTGTTCTTAGGGATTTGTAATAGTGGAAAGTAGAGTCTTACCCTTAGAGAGTGGTCAAAAGGTATAAGTTTGCTAAGTAATACTAGTGTAGATGAAAAAAGGGGGTTTGTTTTGTTGTGTAGTTTGCGAAGAGATCAAGATCAATAATTAAAAGGGTTTGTGTGAATGCTTTGATGATGTCTAGCCAAGTTGCTTGTGGTGTTTCAATCCAATTTATTAGATCATAGACTTCAAAAGATAACTTGCATAATTAATCAAGTAGCTTGGTTCTTAAGTTAGATGATAATTCACAAATAACCTAAGAGTTCTCTTCTTTTTATTAGCTAACAACCTAATAGTCCATAAGTTGTTTAAAAATTATTATCTAGTTTAAATTCTTAGATAGTCCACTTTAGATAAAACCTATCAAATAGCATTAAGTGATTAAGAGACCAAAGCACATATATTCAAAAAGCGATAATCCACACAAGTTAAATATACGATTTCATACCTTCAAAAACCATAGTCCAGGTTTTCTTACCGCTAGTATCAATAATCCATGATCGGTTGATTGTGCACGTATAATAATGGTTGATTATGCACGTATAATCTAACACACACAATTGGATAAGCCTGAAAGATATAAAAATAATTTGAATTATGAAGAATATTTAAGAACAAGAAGTCTCACTAATAAATGTATTGAGAACCTAGAAACAAATTTGACTAGAACTAAAGGTTTAACTACTCATAGAGTAGATGGAAGCAAGAAGGGCCTCTAGGGTAAATCGGTCGTCCCTTCCTCTCTTCCTCTATGATCCTATTTATAGATGAGGAATTATACATCAAGTAGGGGAAAGAGTTACAATAAATTACAAACCCTAATCTTACATTAAATGTAATTTAATATAAAGTGAAAGTCTAATTAATGTATGATTTCTTCTCTTCCAAGCAACCATGGAAGCATAGGATTCTAGGCTTGCGTACGTTTCTGCCTCCAGTGTCCGTATGGCGTACGCATTAGCGTCCGCTCCACATAGTTCCTTCGCGTTGCATCTATTGAAACGTTTGCACCAATGGAAACTTCAGTGTTCGCAGCCAGCGTTAGCAGCTGTCGTTCATGCTCTAAGGTTCGCGAATGGTATCATTATTGCACTTTATTCGTCTGCGTCGACATTCAGCTTCTGCTTGCAATGTTTCTAGTGTTCGTAACCAACGCTTGAGTTTAATTGCATGTCAGCATTTGCATGTACTGGTCTGTAACTCTGCTTCTGTGTCTATTCGCATAGTCTTTATTGGTGCGTTCGCACTCGGAGTTTTGCATCTCCGTACTAAATTTTGGATGTTCGCAGCCCTCGTTCGTATGATAATTTCCAATGTGTAAAATACGTGCTAATATCCTCTTTTTATGCATAGAATGATCATTGTCCGCTTAAACACCTTGAAAATCAAATATGAACCAAAATAAGGACTTGGAGATAGATTAGTGTGCTAAAACATAAGGAATTATATAAGAAAACATGCAAATATATGACTTATCAAGATACTTCCACCTATAATTATATTTATCTCTCCAATGGTGTCGAGATACTTCTACCCATAATTATATTTAACTCTCCAAGGGTGTCGAGATACTTCCACTCATAATTATATTTAACTCTCCAAAGGTGTCGAGCTACCTCCACCCATAACTACAATTCATCCTTCAAGGGTATCGAGATACCTCCACCCAAAATTACATTTAATCCTCCAGGAGTGTCGAGATACTTTTACCTATAATCACATCTAATCCTCCAAGGGTGTCGAGCTACTTTTACCCATAATTACAGTTCATCCTCCAAGGGTGTCGAGATACCTCCATCCATAATCACATTTAATTCTCCAAGGGTGTTGAGCTACCTCCACCCATAATTATAGTTCATCCTCCAAGGGTGTCGAGATACCTCCACCCATGATTGCATTTGACCCCCAAGGGTATCGAGGTACCTCCACCCATGATTATGTTTGATCCTTCAAGGCTGTTGAGTTACCTCTATGCATGATTACATTTAACCTTCGAGCGCGTCAAGATACCTCTACCCATACCATCTCTGGAAGTGAGATGCGAACATACATGATGAAACATGATAGAGAAGTTAAAACTTTAACAACGTGCATACCCAAAGATTTGAAGAGCAAAATCAAAACACAGTCAAATAGAAATTTCATTCAAATATCAGCAAATTACAGTAGCTCTATGCTATAGTACAAAGGTTAAACAACTAGAGGATTCATTATCACAATCTTTGGAGATTCTTCGATTTCAGCTCCCAAGAAACTCTTTGCCACAACCATAGAAAGATTCCCACGTCCGCCTCGATAGCATTTCCAGCTCCTCCCCCTTGAGGATCTCTTAACTCGGCTACTAAAATGACCTTATGTGCAAACTTTGGAGGTCCTTTTGACTCAACCATCACGAGATAATATGGCATAACCTCCGAAAGAGTCTCTCTAGCAACCTTTAAATGGTCTCTCACCTTAGAGCATGAGACCTCAACCATTAGAGTAGAAGGCAAGCCATCTACCTTAAGACGGACATAAGCTAGAAACCCCACACAAATACCTTCCCAAAACTCACCTAAGGGGTTATAGACGTCAAAGTTCACCTCTACCCCCACAATCTTCCAGTAGCAACAGAGGTTTAAACCAATTAAATTGAGTGACACTATAACCACTTGAACAATACAAACAAGGTTACGTTTGTATTGATCCACATAACTATCAAACCCTCGTAGTTCCTCTTCAATAGCAAGCCTAAAAGCTCTCTCCATCTTAACGTCCTTTTTAAGCATTTGAATCCTCTGCTCTAGGTCCTCTTTTAGTTCTTACTTCTCTCCTTGAATGCGAGCTAAGGCCCTATTCATCTCATCTACTTTCGCAATAGTCCTCACAACTAATTTCCTTTGCAGATCAGTATCTGCCTAGACAAGTTCACACTTCTTCCGCTCATTAACAACTTTTATCTTGGCCCCTCTTAGGCTGTCATGGGCCACCAAAAGCTCATGTTTCAGGGCTTCAATCTCATCGTCTATTGAAGTAACCTTGTTGCTCGGCTCAGAAAGCTCTTATTCTTTGTCAACCAACTTCTCTTATTAACGAGCGCAAGTCACCCCAACATTAACAAAAGCCAAATTTATCTCCTTGTCTACCTCCCTGAGAGCGTACTGTAGCTCAATAGCCAATTGAACAACCTCAGTATAGCAGACTCTAGAAATATTAGGAGAAAGATCTACGACATCGTTTTTAGCCCCCGCATACTGCACAACTAGGTCTCCCGCTAATGTCGATGCTGCTCCTTCAGTAGACCGAACCACAGGGTCTGTGCGGATCCTTTTAGAACCTGTCACCAACACAAACATTACTCACTAAACGTAGTAAAACAACCGAAGAGACAGACTATATAACATACCTATAATACCTAAAATGGTGGGCGTAGTAGTGGTTGAAGCTTTGACCCCTCATACGAGGTAATGATCCCAAAAGTCGACCTTCCTTTACCTATAGCAAGCTTCAGGACTAGAAGTACATCTGTCGGTACCCCTGTTGCAGCAGACCATATCTCTTCGACCACCTTAACCCTTTTTCCCTTCCGAAGCACCCACCTCTCCTTTAAAATTCTTCAACAGGGGCATCTTCCTCTTCTTATCCCCCAAAAATGCAACATTCTTGCTTAATCACCCCTAAGGCTTAGACCCCATAGACGTTCTCATACCAACCCTCTCTTCAACTAGAAGGTCTAGCCCTTCCTCCTGCAAGTGACACAAGGGGTTGCTGACCGAAAATCTCTCGGACACCCCTGCCACTAAAGTCCTAGTGGGCACAACCCCAACATCTATAAACAATATATCAAAGTGTTAAGCAAGATCAGTAAGCATAGTTGTGGTAAATCCCCGCCCACTAATATTACAAGTTATCACCTGCACCAAGCTGGAAGCAATCGATACCAAGCCTTCTCTCACATCCCATGGGTATTGCGAAAATCACACTAACCAATGTTGGGTCACTCTACACCTCTAATAAATAAACATTACGCACTCTCACTCCCTTACTCACGGAGGTCGCAATATTTCTCTCAACTAAAGAATCATCGGTATGATAGAGCAGACTTCTCTCTATGTCAACCTTTGGAGCCAAGCTCCTATCGCCTTTTACCCTGTGAGGAGCTAGGGTAATCAACCACTTCATACGAGGACAATAACCATAGGTGATCAATCAGTCACCCACTTCTAGCTTATCCCCAACAAGCCCTTGGGCTAACTCTTGCTTCCCTTAATATGGTCAAGCAGCTCTACCTGTCAATGCGCTAGAAGAAGGTGAATACTCATTTGCCAACTGCGAATCCTTATAGCCATTAAGGCTCTGCTCGAGGAGGCACACCCCGAATATACTCCACTAAGTGATGTGCTTCTTCACATTCAGCCATTTACCCTTTCGCAAAACGGTAAATTACTTTTCTTCTGTCTTTGATAGCACGTGAATAGACGCTCTCGTATCCTATTTAGGCACCCTTCATTTAAGAAGAAACCCGAAGACTTCGACCAATCTTCACATTACCTTTATACACTTCGCGCGATCTACCCTAGATTATCAGAGCTACTCCACCCTTCAATCGGATCTCCAATAGACTCATTTTTCCATGACGCTCTATAAAACTCATTAACCCTGTAAAACTCTATGAAGCAGCTAGACTAAAAGTAAACAACCTCCTCAAAACCTTCATAGAGGGTTTCCACTTCTCTCTCGTACACTTAAGCATGTAGCTAATGATAAGCCACCAAGATACTCTCGTCAATTGCCTCGGAGCAACTCCGTGATTCGTAAGCAATTCATGAGCATACTTATGTAGTGGCGAATAGAACCCAACCTCAAACAGATACAGTGGCAAGTAGTATCACTCCATAGACCCATCTTCCCTCATCTCTGTAATCGCTTAGGCGAGCAATCTCGATCGAAACCTCAAACTCAACCTTAAAGTTTAACCACAATAACCCACGACACGTTAGCAGTATTACTACCTTATCTTGATTCATTATACATTCCAATTCACTCCCAATTACATCCATCGGCCGGTTTGCTTCAATTTCCTTTGTTATCGCCTTCACACCTTTTACCATCTCAACAACAATAAACAAACAAAAACGAAGCAAAGCAGAGACAAAGCTTGCCAAAATTGAAATAGAAGAACCTGAAGAGGGGCAAAAGATATGATTTTCCTATACATATAGCCCGCCAAAACGGCGCTTTAAAAACTACAATTTGTATCCCTTACTCCGAACCACTCATGTAATAACCTAAATTTTGGGTTAGCGAATCGGGTCTCAAACCAGGGTTTTAGGCCTTTATTTTGGGAGTCTAAATTAAGAATAATTAAATTCCAGGCTAGTGAAAAAAAAGAAGAAGATGTGTGTTTATTAAATTATTTTATCTAT
The DNA here is from genome assembly GCA_019671005.1 of Hibiscus mutabilis. Taxonomy (NCBI): domain Eukaryota; kingdom Viridiplantae; phylum Streptophyta; class Magnoliopsida; order Malvales; family Malvaceae; genus Hibiscus; species Hibiscus mutabilis. The sequence goes on along the minus strand of CM033723.1, from coordinate 5,665,526 downwards.
AAGGGTTTTGAATTTTAAAAAGGATTGGTGTATGGTTGAAAAATAGGAAGACATTATTGAAGAGAGAGAAAAAGTAAAGAGATGAGTTTTGAACCTCATTTTGCATTCGTCGGAGACATTGTGGGTTACACTATTACCGTCATCGGGTAGAACTTACCGAGATGTGTATATCAATGATTGCCACGTTGCAGTCATCGTCACTCGTCAGGTTGGGAAGAGGGAAGTTTTGGGAGAACTCAAACATCCATGCCCGCCACCCTCAGCTATGTTCCAACACCATCTTTGGACTCCATGTCGCCTGAAGTACAATTTTGGAGCTGGCCATCGTCGTTTGGCCGTTGCATGCGCTGCCGCCTGCGCATGAGCCAGCTGCACGAGTGGGTGCACAATGCTTGTTGTGTACTATGCCACACCTAATTAGCCACCTCGAGTGCACCTACACTTGCGCATACCGGATCTTGCACTTAGGGTGCATCATGGCTACCATGGTCTGCGTCGTACTAGATCACCAGCACGTTGACTGCCGCCATTGACCGACATTAACAGTTGACTTTTTGAGGGGCTCTACTCGAGGGTTTTTGACGTTCTGAGTCTGTTGGCATAGTCTATTTTGCCAAATTCAAACCCAATAACTATTTTATGCATTTTATTCCCTAAAGTAGTTAGATAGTGTAATTGCTTATATAGTTATATTTGTTGTTATTCGAGGATTATTATGGACTCGAATGTTAAATTCAAAAGGATGATCTGAGGAGCTCGAGTAGGGATTCAGTATTAATTGCTTGTGAATGGTATACCTCGAGCTCCGAAATACTTCATGAGAATCATAAGTGTAATTGCCTTGCTTGTTATTGTTTGTAAAATAGGTAGATGAAACAAGCATTTGTGACACCGGTATTACGAGACTTGGTAATTATGAAATGCCTGGTGAGTTTGAGAATATTTTGAGACTCGTATGAGCTTTAGAGACTGTAAATGGTCATTTGAATATTCATATAATTATCTTATTGGTGAATTTACATGTTGGGTTGCTTGTGTGCTTAAGATATGAAATTGGCATGTTCGATGGTAATGGACTGATAACTGGTAATATTGAAATAAATGATCATAAAGTCAAGAATTGATATTAAATGATTAAATGCGTTAGTGAACAAGCCCTAATGACTTTCATAAGCTTTAGGGGCCGAATAAAGCCTCATAACTCCGTAATTCGCTACTATGGTTTGAGCTCATGACTAGGGTATTAGTACGGGTTTCGGTTGTACTGATATGCTATTCAACATTGTATTGGTATGGGTCGACCCATACTGGTACTCGAGGAAATTGAGATTTCTAGTAAGCAATTTCAGTATCAATACGCGTGTGCGTACTGGTACCCAAGGGTACTGTATCGATACTTGTATTCGAGTACCGATACCCAATACGCTAAATAATCCATAAATGCAAATTAAAGATGAGAATTGATGTGTATAATTAATAATTGATTTATGCCTTAATAAATAAGATAGCATGGATTAATGGAGATGCTAAATGGGATTAATTACATATTTCTCTATAATGTATTAACAACTCAGTATAGTATAATGGTTAGAATATGGTATATTCTAGGAGCGACAGTTTGTACCAACTCTCGTCGTATGTATTGGGAGACAGTAAGGAAATATAAGTTGAGTTCGTTGATGAGTGTTTAACCGTCATCAGTTAGAAGTCAACCATTGAGTCGTGCAGAGTTGTTTGAGATGCTTCAAGAGTCCCTCAATAGAAAATAGATAGAACAATCATAGATTTTTTAAAAGGGTTTTTTAGTACGTATTTTCGATGGGATCGTGTTTTGAATAATGATAACCTTCTTAGTGAGCATCACACGTGTATCTTTGGTGAACAAGAAATCCGAGTGGAAGGTCTACTTGGACTGAGCATAGCGTGGGTCGTACGACACTACAACGTGTATATCCCTATCTCTCGATACAAGATTTGAGTTTTTTAGTGAAACTTTCTCCTTTGGTAGGATTTCACGTGATGACAGATCTCGATGAGCGCTTGGATAAACATCTTCCAAGATGTGATATAGTTGCAAGCATAACCCTCAATGGCGTGGAATAAAGTTTGTAAGAGCTTTACTAGTTGTACAAGTTGATAGACTAGCTGAGGGTTAAGGTCAGTACTTGAGACAAGTTGAGACGTCTTTCACTTTCAAAGGTCTGGTGACGGACAAGCAAGTGTATTAATAAAGGTCATTATCAAAGTTAGAGACTCCTTCGAGGAGTCACCACGAGAGGAATCATTTCATTTTGTTTGTGACAGCTGTTTAACCTCGTGTTCTTTCAAATCGTACAAAGTTGTGGAAAGATTTTGTTGTACATCAACCTTCTAGGTTTTATCGCATAAGTTAAGTTTTTTTATGACGTATTTGTGTGACGTTTTTGGCGAGATACGTTGGGTTATTGCATACCTTCAATAATGTATCAGGAGAAGATAAATTCCTTTAAAGGAGAGAGAATCAATTAAGATTTTGGTTGTACTATTAAAAAATAAGAGTTATAATTGCTAAGTGTATTGAAAGATCAGGGTAGCGCATCAAGATACATATGAGGGCCTATAAGAGTTAATAAATTTTATGTAACACCTTAAAAACAAGTCTAGTTGAAATTGAATTCCGATGATCTAAAATCTAATATCAGAAAGTCAAATTATTGCATTGACCTTTGACCAAGTGGTCAATTGTTCAAGTATTGAACCCTAATTAAGCATAGTTATTGATTAAGGACCATATTGAAACTATTCAAACTTGGTTTAGTGACCTAATAGTAAAAATTGAAACTACTAGGCCAAAAGTACAAAGTATGAGAAGTTGAAGGAATAACCTCGCGATTAGCCCCTCTCAAGCTTTGTCACCACCCACGTGGGATAAAAGGATTGAATTCCTTCATATGAAGGAAATCCTAAGAATTAAAATTGAAAAGGATTGAAAAGAAAGAAAGGTTACCAATTTATGTTTTCAAACAAGCTTCACCATCTTCATCTTCTTCCTTTAGCAAAACTAAGCAAGAACCTCCATTGTTGTTCATGCAAAGCTTAAACTTTCCTTAATTTATTGATCTCATCTCATTCCTATTGATCGGGTAAGAAAAAGCCATCTATTAATCCATTGATTTCATGGTTCAATAATGTCTAATTCCATGTTCAAGGGTCATGAAATCTAAAAAAAATCTACATGGATTCCCTAGTTTAATCCCTATTGTTTCTACAATTAAATGAAAATAAGGATAAGGGTATGGTTATTGGAATTATTGAAACTATTGTAATCCTTGTTCCATAATGTTTGTTATCTCAAGAGCAACAAGGTGAGGAATCGCCTATTCCACCAGAATCCAACAATCTAAGTAACAAGAGAATCAATATCCAGGAGCCTTGAAAGTCTTAAAAGTTTCAGTGTGTAGTCAAAGTCTCAGGAGTGGCTAGGTGCCTTCCCAGTTTCATTGATTACTGTTTATTGCATTACTAATATGTTGCAAGGTCAAGTTATAGTAAAAACCTCATAGGAGGATTATTGGTAAGCATTGGTAAGCTCGCTGCATTGAATTATTGACTATCGAATCATTGTATTATCATAGATATAATTAAATCATTGCAAGGATATATTGATCATTGATATTGAATCATTGAAAGCATTGTTATTGATATTTTCATTGTTATTGTTATTGGCTTAATTCACCAAACCTTGGATTCGAATGGAAATTGGATACAATTGGCATGCCATAGAATTCATGAGCTCATTGGTATGGAGTGGACTACGGTCCTTGAGCTAAAGCTCATATTGGCAATGTTGGCGGGATGTATGTGGTATTGGTCTTTTGGCAATGTTGACGGGATTTGACCATTCATTGATTTTGGCGATGTTGGTTGGGAATTCGCGTACCACTATCTCATATCGATCCAAGGGTTAAGATTATTGATATTATTGTTAAAGCATGATTTGAGATGCATTTACATTGATTTGTTACCATGGCTACCATCGACATTCATTGTATTGCTAATTGCACTGTTATTGACTACCTCACTAGGCTAAATAAGCCTAATGCATCTCATTTTCATGCATTTCAAGTTAAGGAATATAAACTATGAGGATCAGGGAAATGACAAGTTTTGCAAGTCACGCTATAAGCTCATGTAATGTTCCTTTCCTTTATAAACTCTTAGAATGGCGGCATAGGGTCTAAACACGTTTAAAAGGCCCATTTTGATGTGTATGTTTGATCACTATATGCATGTTTCTAATTAAGGTAAAATAGACTTATAAGGCTAATGGAATACTAGTAGAAATGGCATATTTGGCACTCATATTGGAAAACATGGTAAATGGATTCGGTTTGTCATAAAATTTTACACATTATAAGATATATATACCAGAATATTGTCTGTAAAATTTCATGGACATTGGACATGGTTTAGGTGCCTAAAATGGATAAAAACCAGACATAATTTGTCCTTCCAGACCCAGTCGTACCGATACGGGTAGTGACGTATCGGTACGAGCATGCATAATTGGACCAGATTAACAAGCCGTATCGATACGGCCTTAGGCGTATTGGCACAAATTTTTGACAATAGAATTTTACTGTAGCAGGGTATTGATACGGGCAGATCGGAATCGATACCCTATTTGGCTCAATTTAGGGATTAGGGCACACATATCGGTACGACTCGACCTGTATCGATACTGATTTTAGGTTTAAAAGGAAATTAGATGCTAGAGTATCAGTCCGTCTTAGCCTGTATCAATACGAGTTTTCAATTTGAAAGAAATATAATTATTGGCGTATTGGTACGACCTTCTCACGTATTGATACTGATACAGGTAAGTTAGTTAAAAGAGCCAGAACAAGTTTTGAATCATGGCTATTAAGTCACCAAAATTGTAAGGACTAATTAAGAGCTTCAATGAACTCTGAATCTACTAAAAATTCATAGGTAAGCTATTGGAACATTGAATTTCCTATTGTCAAGGTTATTTACTAATAAGGATCTAGAAATCTTAGAATTTACAGTTTAGTATTCAAACTTGAGAATTTACAGAATGGTTCCTTAAAATATTTATTATTGCTTGTACCGGTCTATTCACATTATTGTATCAATTAAGCACTATTGAACCATTGTATTGTATCATCGAAACATCGCTAAATCTTTGGAATCACTATATCAATCACTGTTGTCGTTCACCGGTAACATTTCTGACTCGATTCTCTACTAGACCAGGAAGGGGTGTTACAGTTTCATCATCTATGGATGAGTAATGGATACAAATTTTGAGGATGAAATTTCTTTTAAAGAAGGGGGAGTTGTAATGACCCAAATTTTGGGTTAGAAAATTGGGTCTCGGACCCGAATTTTGGGCCTTTATGTTGGGAGTCTAAATTAAGAATAATTAAACTTGGGCCTAGTGAAAAGAAGAAGATGTGTGTTTATTAAATTATTTTATCCAAATGTTGGGATAAGGGTTTTGAATTTTAAAAAGGGTTGGTGGTTGGTTGGAAAATGGAGGAAGACATTATTGGAGAGAGAGAAAAATGGTGAAAGAGAAAAAAAGTAAGGGGAGGAGTTTTGAACCTCATTTTGCCATCGTCAGAGCCGTCGTGGGTTACACCACCACTGCCATCAGGTAGAGCTCGCCAAGACTAGTCCACTGGTGGTCGCCACGTCGTCGTCATCGCCACCACTTGTTGGGGTGAGAAGAGGGAAATTTTGGGAGAACTCAAACGCCTATGTCCACTGCCCTTAGTCGTGTCCCAGCACTACCATTGGACTCCCTGTCACCTAAAGTGTGGTTCTAGAGCTGTTCGTCGCCGTCTGGCCACTTAAGGTCACCGCATGCACCGCTGCCTGCGCACGGGCGTGTGCCAGCTGTAAGGGCAGGTGCACAATGCTTGATGTGCACTGCTCCGCCCGATCAGCCACCCTAGGTGCACCTACGCTTGCGTACACTGTTCCCCTACCTAGGGTGCACCATGGCTACCATGGCTTGTGTCGCACCAGATCACCAGCGCGTTGACTACCGCAGTTGATCGATGTTGACTGTTGACTTTTTTGAGTGACCCTACCCGAGGTTTTTTACGTTCTGAGTCTGTTGAGGCAATCTATTTTGTCAAATTCAAACCCAGTAAATTGTTTTTATGCATTTTATTCCCTAAAGTAGTTCGATAGTGCAATTGCTTATATAGTTATACTTGTTGTTATTTGAGGATTATTACAGACCCGAATGTTGATTAAAAATGATAATTTGAGGAGATCGAATAGGGATTCAAAGTTAATTGCTTGAGGTTAGTACATCTCGGACTCTAAAATGCTTCATAAGCATCACAAGTGTAATTGTATTGCTTGTTAGTGTTTGTAAAATAGGTAGATGAAAATAAGCATGCGTGAGACTAGTATTACAAGACTTGGTAATTATGAGGTGCTTGATGAGTTTGAGAATATTTCGAGACTCCTATGAGCTTTAGAGACTGTGTAGGGTCATTTGAATATTCGTATAATTATCTTATTGGTAGATTTACATGTTGTGTTGCTTGAGTTATTGGGATATGATATTGGCATGTTCGATGGAAATTATACTTAATAGACTGATAATTGGTAATATTCGGATAAATGATCATAAAGTCAAAATTTGATATTAATTGATTAAATATATTAGTGAACAAACCCTAATAACTTTCATAAGCTTTAGGGACCGAATAAAGCCTCGTAACTTCATAATTCGCTAATATGGTTTGAGCTCGTGATTAGGGTATCGATACAGGCTTCGACTGTACAGTAAACTATTCAACGTCTTATCGGTACAGGTCAACCTATACCAATACTCGGGGAAATTAAAATTTCTAGCAAGCAACTTCAATATCGGTACGCGTGTGAGTACCGGTACCGAGGGAACCGTATCATTACTCGTGTTCAAGTACCGATACGTAATACGCTAAACAATCTATAAATGCAAATTAAAGGTGAGAATTGATGTGTATAATTAATAATTGATTTATGCCTTAATAAATAAGATAACATGGATTAATGGAGACAATAAATGAGATTAATTATATACTTCTCTATAATGTATTAATAACTCGGTAATGTAAAATAAATGATGTGATGACGATTAGCAACGATAGGGAGATCCTTGGGATCACGTTGCTTGCATGTCGAGTAGGCATTTGATTGGTTGAGTCATTTGATTAATGGGATCCGGATACCCAGTGAGAGTGTTGCAACACCATGGTCATTGATGTCGAATTTACGTTCCCAACGTTGTGTAGCACTGGGTCTCATTCGAAGATGCTCAAGGGGGATTTAGAATATAGAGTGTACGTTCCTGATGCTGTGTGGCCCCAAGTCTCACTAAGGTATTTTAGAGTATAGAGCGTATTTTACTGATACTGTGTGGCCCTAGGTCTCTCTCAGAGTATATGTTTTCGATACTATGTGGCCCCGGGTCTAACTCCAGGTTTGTGGTTCTACTTTGTTTGTTTTTGCCTAGATGATCTAATGAGATCCTGGGTATGGTTGGGCCTTGTGTGCCTTATATGATGACTTGCATGATTTGAGTATGTATTTAGACGACTAGTGGTAGCGTCACATATTTATTATTCTTATCTTATTACTCGTACTAGCTTGCATGCTTATGTTTATGATTAGCATGAAGTATAGTAGAGTAGATGTGTACCATTGAGCTTTGTAAGCTTAACTCTCAGAATCGTTGTTTCTATGCGTAGGTTGATCGTTGGATGGTGGGATCAAGGAGCGCTATCAGTTCAAGATTCCAGCAAGAGGTGTTTACCAGAGTACAATACTTGTATTTTATGGGCTGAGTATTCAAAGGACCTTATGTGGCCGAGTCTGTAACTTTATTTTGAAATATTATTTTGATTTACAACGTATAAACTTGGAGCTCCTATTTTGTAACGCGATTTATACTTCTTATTTATTTACACGAATTATGACTGGTTTAATGTTTTTATATGATGGCTAAATCTATTATTTAAAAATGGAATTTTGTGGGTCGATTTTTGGGTGACCCGAATGTGGCGCTTCGAATCCGGATTGAGATGTTTCAACTCATGAAGGGCCACGGGTACAAGTCCCCAAAGCTATCTACATTCATTCCAATGATAGCCTATATTCTCGAAAAATGGCTCCGCCAAAAGCGCACAATTAATATGGTGGTTACGAGCACGACCTTTCATTCTAGTATCCACTTGTGCCACTTTATAGCGCTCCATCGATTAAGGGGGCAAGTGTTATACCCCCACTCGGGCCTCCGGAATTAGTAGCCTCCGAAAATATATGTCCATCTCTAGAACACTTAACATCCGCACTACGCCTCAGCAAGCAAAGCTTGTGACCTGGCCCAAAGTCTCCCTCCTCAAGACTACTCTGCCATCGACATGAAAGCCATTGAGTCCATCTGACTGGCCAGCTAAGCCTACTATCTGGCAACTAAAGATCAAACTGAAAAGCCTATTGGTTGAAGACCAAGTCCCATCCTGACAACCCATCAATAGCCGTCACTAGACCTAGCTCAGTCCCATGGAACAATGCCTCTCACCTATAAATACCCCCAGACCATAGAGGAACACGACGACCAACACTACATACTCGAGACCTCCACCCCATCTCTTTCATCATCCTCAGTGGCTCCCCGTCCACATCAAAATGGGTGAACCACCACCAATCATTGTCAACCACCGCCTTCCTACCATCTTTACCACCGTCTCCACCTCCTTGTCTGGAGCCCGATCTTCCTGGCATCAACAATCTTGATTATAGTTTCTAAAATGGGAGGACAGGAAGATGGATGCCAGTTCCACACAAATTGCAATGATGTTTTGTTCAGCTAGTTTCTTTGCACTTCAATGTTCATTTCTGGTGCAGCCACTACACCTAACTTCAGGATGAATCTATGTTATTGAACCTAGCCTTTAAAGAATTTAGGATATCCGCAGATAGCGCAAATAGTATGTTTTTTTGAGTAGCTTCAGTGACTTGTGGCCTGAGAATTTTATTTTACTTTTTGCACAGATCCACCAGGCCTCTTGTCTGCATTCTTAAGCTTTGTTTAGGCTGCACTTACAGCAAAATCTTTGTTCTTGACCGGGCCTTCTACGATACAATACACCTTACCTCAAGATGAGCTGCTCGAAACTGCTGTGGGTGTTTGCTAATGTTGCATCAGGCGTTTTCCAGGTCCATGGGAATCACAAGTACCCTTTGTGTCAAGCGGCATAGGCACGTGAAGAACTTGAGAATCATAGAACATATGGGTCAGTTGTGCTGATTCAATGAGGCATAAGAAGAAAGCACTTGACTGTATTCTGATTTTCCTTTGAACTCTCGTTTTCACACTTGTAATGTGTGGGGGATTAGAACTTAAACGGGTGTGTCTCCTGTTCTGTCCATTTACAGCATAAACATACAGGTAGGATCAGAGGTGATTTACTAAAAGCCTTTGGTTTAATATATATTTCTTTTTTACTATTGCTTTCATAGGTCAAATGGCAGCATTACTTTCAAAATCAGTAAATTGATGTTTTCATGTAGTGATAAATCTCATGATATAACATAGTATGCTTATATTAAACCTCAATAAGGCGCACACATTCAACAGCGAGCAAACTTACTTTACCTTTCGAATTAAATCCTAATCATATCAATTTATCTTCATGAAATTGTTTGTTAACCTAGAAGATGACTGCCATAACGCAACACCTTCTTACCCTTCCAATCTCCCAAGTAAAGACAGACTAAACCTTTGTAATCCTTCACAATTATCTAATCCTATAGCTTAGAATGTATGACAAGACTAGTTCTGTCAATATCATGAAAGTTGATGTAACTGGAGAGTGCGAATGTGAGCTTCTTCAAATCATCAGTCGTATGTGCTGCACTCAAGGTGATTCGCAACCTAAGGTCAAAGTGAAAAGACTGTCAGTTCACATTGAAATGAACATGGTTTCCATCATTCAGGCATGATTAAGAACATCCACAGTGATTTCTGCCAAAGATTTGGTAACATCTTTATGCTACATTCCCGATTTCATGGGAGGTTTAAACTTATGAGTGCCCAATGTATTCTACTAACTAATAGATGAATATGGGTAATGTTTCCACAAAACTGAACATCAACAAAATGGATGATAATAATAAAGTGCAAACCTGCAAGAGTTGGTGGGCACTGTTGGTGGTCTGATTGCGGTCACATGGAAACCTGATTTCAGCAATTGCCTGTCATGAGAGAAGGAATGGTTAGAAGCAATGCGTGTAAAAATTAGTACAGTCAGCCATAAGGGGGATGGATGGGGGATGAGAGAAGAAACCTGCTAGCTTTCAAGGCTTTCTCTTCACTTCCTACAATAAGAGAGATTGTCGGACTGGAAATAGCAATTCCAGTCAAAGCACGGAAATCCTGCACCCGGTTCCAAAGTTCTTTTCTACGCCACATCTCTCTTTTAGCCACAATAACAGCAGCTGCTAAGTTGCATTTATTTTGTTAGCAAGAAGCAAATGCTACAATTACATCTGCGCATAAGGCCAAAAAGAGAATTCACTTCTAACATTGTACAATAGATGCTCAATTTTGTTTTAGGTGTATGATTCCTAGTAGTCAACAGACACCCTGAATGTATCTGTTTGTAGTGAAGTCTAAAGACATCAACAATTAGGACAATAACAAAAAGAATGGCTCGTTGAAAGGATTTTGAACTTTACCATGTGCAGCAGCAGTTATAGGAATCGGTGTTGCTGTAGAAAATATGAAAGAACTGCCCCTTGATTGGATAAGTTGTTTCCACCTTTTACTGTTCACATGGTATTCAGACTGGTGTGAAAAAATGAATACGATATATTCACAAAAAAGAACATGAAACATTCAATTAAGGGTACTTTCTATACTACGAGCATTTAGGTGACTTGAAATATTAAGATATGAATGAACCTAGAAGCCAAAATACATTGTGAGCTGAAATTCCTATGCCTAAAAGGGAGAGACGAAAGGGTAGTGGGCAGAGGGTGGAGTGCGACAAGAATGACTCTCTGGTCTCTCCTCTCCTACGCCTCTTCCCCGCCAAATGCTGCTCTATTGCCTTCTATTCTTCTCCATGTTAGAAAAGCACACAAAAGAAAACTATAAATTATCTGCAGACAATAAATCCACCATGACAACCTGCTGCCTTGCTCAAAGTTCCAATGCATATATCAACATCTCTTTCACAATCAAATTCCTCTGCCACTCCTCCACCACTCTTGCCACAAACAAACGTTCCATGTGCCTGAAAAGCGTGGGAACAGCACTTCTTAGTTATTGATGGTATACACCAGAAACAAATCATGTGAAGAGAAAGAAGCTATCTTCTCTATACTATGCACAACCTCAATAAAGTCTCAGCTAGGCACTTTAGCTAATGACTGATAACAAATGGAGAATGATTAATAAGATCAAGTTCATTGTCTTAAATTAGATCTTTCCTTTTCCCTAGAATAAATTATATGGAGTACAAACGACAAAAGGACAAATTCTTAATAGATTGGAACTTGAAAGGCTACATAAAATCCTGCAAAAGTTCTCTATATAGTAGACAACTAATAGCTTCTTGGAGTTTTATAAACGTCAATGCAAACTCACATCATCAATGACTAACAAAAAAACTATGCTTTCGGCTTAGCTCTACAAGCTCCAGCATTGGGGCAAAGTCTCCATCCATGCTAAACAAGCTGTAGACGAGAATAAAGAATAATAGCCGTAGAACAAATAGATAAAGAAATTGGATTTTCAGCCATAAATTCCTAAAACATGAATAGTAGTAATTTGCAATATATGTAGTAGATAATACCTCATTCATAAATGAACACAACTGCAAAAATCTAGTTATATTCATAACACATATTTGTTTGATAAGGCACAAAACATGCAAGTTAATTAAATGCAAACGTAAAATCTTCTTGGACATCTAGAAAGCATGAAAACAAAGGAGAAAGATTGGTTATCGATTTATTTATTTTCATAGGATAGGGAAACGGCAATGTAACAAACAGTTGTACAAAAAAATGACTAACCTATCAGTCGCAACCACCTTTCGCTTCATTTTGCAACTTGATCTGTAAAAATTTGAAAATGTTGTCATTAAATGGCATGGTTGGACAAAGTCCTAGAAAGATAACAATCATAGAAAATCTAAGTCGAAAGTAAAAACCTACAACAGTTGGCTGAGATGGGACATGTCACAGTGTTTATATACAAAGAATTCTACACTTCGTTGTCTTGCTGTGAATACCATCAATTATTGATGCATGGTTTAGTTCATCAGAAAAAATGGCAATTTTTTCATCCTTCAAAGGCTTGTTGCCTGCGGCAAGGAGCAATGCAATGTTTCCAAGTGCTACCATCAATGCCATATTGGCTGAAAACCCTGTAGGGCAAAGAAGACAGTCCTAAAGCATAAATTAGGAAGATAAAAGAAAACATCAGCCTTCAGTTAAAAAGTTTAGAATAGAATATCAATGGTCAAAAGAATAAATACTGAAAGAACAAGAATACCACATTGACTATAATCAAGATAATAGATCTTGATTTAAAAAGAAAAAAATACAGTTTAAAACCCAAAATCCCAATCTAGACAAAATTATCTCTTGTATCATTCAAGCTTTCTCATCAACTATCATTTCCCAAACATGTTTAAGAAACTAATGAATTGAGCATACCAGCAAATGGCTTAAACAACAGCCAAAAAGACAACAATAGAAGTAAAGTCTAATCCAAGGTCTATACCTCCTTATTCTTTAAACTTGCCAAGCTTGACTCCAGTAATCTATGGTGGTAAGTGTATCTGCAGATTAAGGGATAGCCCCTTGGGCCCATTCCATACTCTTGAACTGCCTGTTAGGAAATTAAGTTGGCAAAACAAAATTACTTAAACAACAAATATGGCCGAAAGTTAAGGGGAGAAGTTGTAAACCTTTGCAGCTGCTTTTCATACTGTTGGATGTGAACTCAAGCCCAAATAATCATTTCCAGAAAACAAAAGTAGCTGCTTGAATTGCTGTTGGCCAATGCCAAAATTATCATCAGATAAGCTCTCTCCATGAACAATATCATCTCCTATAAGCCCAATGAACAAAATTCAATAAAAGAACTCAAAAAGCCGATCTTGTTGGGAGCAAAGTTCACTCATTTCCCAATCAAAGAAGAATGAAACAGGGGCTATCAACATCCACATTCATTCAGTAATCATTTACCATTTCCAAAACTATAAAAACAAAATAAAAGAGAACCCATTTTTATTGGTTGGAAAAATTATCAAAACTTGGAATCTCGAGAAGCCATTTACGGTAAGTGGATTCAGAAATAGAGACTTTAACAGAGGAACGATCCCACCGAACACCTCGTATTCTTCTTCACTGGAAATTCCGGCATTGGTCACTTCCTGCTGTTCGTAAGAAGGATAAAGGGGTCTTAAAGATCGAAGCAGTTTAAAAGATTCGAGCTTGGAAAGCGCTTCTGAAACCCATTTGTCCCATAAGTTGTTCGCCTCCATTTTCAACAGCGAAGAAAACAATGCGCCTTTGAGAGATAAAAGTAGTTAAAAAAAGGTGAGTATTGCCTTCTACAAAGTACAAAAAATTAGTAAGATAAAATTTACAAATCTCACTAAATTATTTTAAAATATGTTTTATAACCTGCTTACGACTCGGGATGTATCTTCAAGTTCTATTTTCTTTGTCCGCGTAATTACCGATTTCTCATCAAAATTATAAATGTTAGAATATGTCTTGATCAAACGAGAGACGAACTTCGTAGTTGATTTTCTTTTCAAATTCCAACCTGTCTCGGATAGTTCCACCTCCATTTTCTCTGATGCTCCGGCATCTTTAGTGCCTATTCTTGTAAGGGACTTATATGGCCCTCCATATTCTAGACACTGTAATCCTATGATATAAGGTTATGTTTTCTTATTATTCAAAAAAAAAAAAAACGGTGGATTGACTAGGTATGTCCACCTAGTTAAAGTGATATACCAATTATTATAAAATAATTATTGATAAAATTATTTAATTGATATAAAATAATAAATTCCTGTTTAATTATTTTAAAATATCATTGAACTTTGTTGTATGTGATCGTATATATGATTGAGAATGAGTGTATTTTGCTTCCATAATTAATATAGTTAATTAATATTTAGCTTTATTGCACTAATATAAAAAAAATACATAGTTTAGAGGTTAATTTTTTATTTAAACAAAAAAATTATATTAATTATTTAAAAATATTTAAAAGTTTATATTATATATATAAATTACTAATGAATTATCACGATTTTTATATTTTTATTATAATTTAAGTTGATATATTTCATATATAATAATGTTAATAAACTTTATGATAAAAAAATTTAAACATCATTTACGTTCATTTATTTTACTTTACAATATAATGTATAAAATAAATATTTTATCTTTTCAAAAATACTTCCGACAGTAATGTCAAATACTAAAATCTTACAAATAACATTTTCAAAATTACTTTTTAAAATTACTTTCTAACAACACTTATAAAAGCAATTTTCAAAAGAAATGTCAAACTGACACTTAAAATGTGATTTTCCACCCAATCTTAAAAGCTAAGACTTTTAGCTTTTGAGAGAAAAATTACTTTTAGGAGTGAAGTTACTTTTTTACCCTTAATTATTTAACACTAATATTAATATTAATATATTATTATTAAAATAATATTAAATATAATAATTATTAATATAGTAAATTAATAATTTAATATTAAATATGTTAAATATAATAATTATTAAAATAATATTAAGAATTTAATATTTTCAATATTTTAAATAATAATAAATAATTAATATTATAAGATAATATTAAATATAATAATTATTAATATATTAAATTAATATTTAGTTATATTACACTAATATAAAAAGTACATAGTTTAGAGGCTAATTTTTTATTTAATCCAAAAATTTATATTAATTATTTAGAAATATTTAAAATTTATATTTTTATATAAAAAATTACTAATGAAATGGAATGATTTTTATATTTTATTATAGTTTAAGTAGATTCATTTCATATACAATGTTAATAAATTTTATGATAACGAATTTAAACATATTTATGTTCATTTAATTTTACTTACAATTTCATGTCTAAAATGAATATTTTATCTTTTTAAAACATACTTTTTAACAGCAATGTCAAATATTAAATAATTTCAAAAATACTTTTTCATATCACTTTTAAAAACATTTGTGAAAAACAATACCAAACTAGCACTAAGACAATGTTGAATTAGAAACCTCTGAAAATGTGTATGAGGTTTAAAGTTTCCTCGCGCTTGTCAGATACTACTGATGATTTGTAAAAGGATTCTCAACATACCCATAACCAAGTTATTGTAAAAACGATGTTTAATTTGAATGGAATGAGAAACGTGAGTAAAGCTTTAAACAAATTAAGACTTTTTTTTTTACTAAAGTGTCAGTTTTGACTCGATCAGAACTAAGGAGAGACTATGTGATGTTTAATGGTGCTTCACTAAAGGGGCCTGGATGTTGTTGATGCAAGATGAGAATTTGTCGCTTATGCTTCTAGGCAACTAAAATCGCATGAACATAACTATGTCACTCATGAGTTAGAGTTAGTCTCAGTAATAGCAACACTCCGATCCTGATCCTGATCCAAATCCGAAGTACTACATTCAGGTCACCCAAAATTCGACCCAAAAAGTTTTCGTTTAAAAATTATAGATTTAGCCTTTATTCAAAACATTATAACATCAAATACTTCATATAATTAAATAAACAACATAAATCAATTTACAAAATAGGAGCTCCAAGTTTATACATTGTATATCAAAATAATATTTTAAAATAATGTTACAGACTTGTCCACGTAAGGTCTTATGAATACTGAGCCCACTAAATACAAGTATCGTACTCTGGCAATCACCGTTTGCTGGAATCCTGAGCTGGTAGTGCTTCTCGAGCTCCTGATCAATCTACCGATCTACGCACAAAAATAACGATTCCGAGCGTTGAGCTTACAAAGCTCAGTGGAACACATCTACTCTATTATACTTCATGCTAATCATGAACATAAGCATGCAAACTAGTATGAGCAATAAGGAGAGATAAATAAACACGTGGCACTACCTCTAGTCGCCTAAACACATGATATTATCATGCAAGTCATCATACATGGCACACAAGGTTCAACCATACCCAGGATTTCACCAAATCATCCAGGCAAAAGCACACAAAGTCATAACCATAAACCTGGAGTGAGGCCTGATAAGTGTTCAAAAGTACTATTTTTCTTACCCTTTTTACTCATATTATTGTTAGACTTAGGCTCATATTAGTTGCATAATTAGCTATTCATGCATTAATCCATGTTTCCTTCCATCGTTGAGCTTGATTACATAACTTGGTAGTTTTTGTGGAAAAGATGCTGCTTTGGTGTGCTTTGTGTGTGTATGTGCAGGATCACTTGCCAAAGCAATGCCGAGCTAGTTGCCAGGGCAATGCATGAAGGAGACGCCGAGCCAGTTGCCATGGCAATTGCCGACAAAGAGAAAATGCAATAGGGATGTCGAAATTAATGACTTTACAAGCCCAAGATGACATGGAGCAAGGCCCAAGCCCAAAGGAATTTGATTGCCATGCAGAGATTAAAGAAGAATTAAATTCCAAGAAGATAGGAGAAGTTCTAATAGGAATAAAATTATAATAAAGAATTATATTCTTTAAAGATAATTTAATTCCAACTCAAACTCCTCCTCAAAGAAGGACTTTGGCCTAGCCCTATAAATAGCAAGGAGATTTCGACAACTTGGAGGGAGAGCAAGAGGGCAAATTTCGACAAGTCCAAGGGAGAAGGCAAGGGGAATTTTCGACAAGCATCTAGGGCAAGGGATTTTCGACAAGCTTCATCTTTTCTTCCTTGTTCGATTGGGTTCATGCTAGGGATTAATTATCTTGTGTTTCTTTGGAACCTAGCCATGAACTAAATCTACTTGGCTATGGTTATTGTGTTTTGTGGTTGTGAGAAACTATTGGTTTTTGTTTAGGTAATAAGAGCTTGCACTTTTCTATTTCAAGGTTTATTCATTCTTAGTTCTTATTCTTGTTTGCGAGTGAATTGGGAGAGGATCTCGTGATTTCATCTATTTATCTAATATCGGGAGAGTTAGATTCAAGAAACGAATGAATATGATCTTTATGCAATCTATTGATGGTGAAGATTAATCCGGCTTAGGAATAAGTTAAGGATTTCAACGGCTAAGAGGAGCGCAAGATTGGTTGTTGTTCACCCTTGATTCACGCAGGGATGTATTATCAAGGCATGCACAAGTAGCTAGAGTTTCGACTTAGGGATAAGAAGAAACCATTGAAGAACGTTCTGCCGAACCTTGAAGGTTGCTGCCCAGACGCCCAAGAAGTTGCCCAACTAGTTGCCCAGGCAACCATCGATTAGTTGCCAAGGCAACCCCGTTGTACAAGTTTCCACGGCAACTGAGTTGCCCGTGCACTCTTTTACCAAAACGATCCAATCGGCTATCACACCTCAACTCACGATAACCTGGCCTATCTCTCTCTCATTCGATCTCATATTTTCATTTACTTAATTGCTTTCTAGATTAGTTATTAGTTAAAACTTCTATAATCCTTTACTTGTGTTTTTACTTTTTACAGTGCAAGAGACCAGATTCTTGAAGTGGCACCAATCCCTGTGGAGACGATATCTTTTATACTATAACTTGCGACGTGTATACTTGCACATTTGCATAGCACTTATTACGCGCAACAAGTTTTTGGCGCCGTTGCCGGGGATTGGCAATAACGACTTTGTTTTTATTTTCTTGCACTTTCTTTTTATTTTTCTTGTTTAAAATTCAAAGGGCTAACAAATTTTGGTTTTGCATTGGTATATGACCAGGGCAAGACCGACTTCACCAGAATATCCCTTTGATCCAGAAATCGAACGAACCTTACAAAGACTTAGATGAAGGATAAGAGAAGCAATGGCAAATCAATATGGCAATATGAATCAAGATGTTCGAGTAGGAGGATGAGTGATTCTTGCATGAAACAGAACTATTCGAGACTATCTTGAAGAAGATCTTGATGGACTTAACCCAGGAGTTGTCGCACCTGAAATTGAAGCCGACCACTTTGAGTTGAAACCGGTAATGTTTAATATGATCAACACAATTGGTCAATTTGGCGGCTCAGCAACTGAAGATGCACGGCAACATCTGAAATCTTTCCTCGAGATTTGCAACTCGTTCAAGATACACGGAGTCACCCCCGATGTTTTACGATTAAGATTATTCCCCTATTCACTGAGGGATAGGGCGAAAGCATGGTTGAATAGCATTCCTGCCGGATCAATAGCATCTTGGACTGATCTTTGTCGTGATTTCCTTGCTAGATTTAATCCTACAAATTTGACTGATAAGCTTCGTAACGACATTACTTCTTTTCAGCAGGCAGATGATGAATCCATGTACGAGGCTTGGGAGCGATATAGAGAACTTCTACACAAATGCCCTTTACACGGATTCCCGGTGTGGACTCAAGTAACAATGTTTTACAACGCCGTGAATACACCAACAAGGATGATGCTAGATGCCTCGGCAAACGGCATACTCCTAGATAAGTCACCGGAAGAAGCAATGCAAATTTTAAATAGGCTGGCCAAGAAGAGGATGAGTTAGACGCCAAGCCACAATACATGAACTAGGATCATCAGACTCAATTTCGGCACAATTGGCCGCTTTAACCAAGATGGTCCAGAACATGCAAAAACCAAACAACACACATGAAGTCAAGGTAATGGATTTTTTTTGTGAGTTATGTGGTGATAACCATAATTCTTCTAAATGTATGCAGAATCCAGAATCCAGCTTCTATGTGGGGAATTACAATCGAAACAACAATGTGATGTCCAATACATACAATCCAGCTTGGAAGAAGCACCCAAATTTTTCATGGAGTAATCCCAACAATGCTCTAAACCAGAACAATCAGAATGCACAAGCATCGTGATTCCAGCAGAATATGCCACGGCAACAGATGCCGCAGCAACAACCGACGACATCTAGTTCTTTGGAAAATTCTCTAAATGCTTTTATGATGAAAACTGAATCTTATATAGTTGAGAATAGTAATTTCATAAAAAGAACTGATGCTTTTATTAACAGGACCGAGATGAGATTGCAAAACCAAGAGGCGGCAATCAAATTATTGGAAAATCAAGTCGGACAGTTTGCTCAAAATCTGAATACTAGACCACAAGGAGGTTTACCTAGCGATACTGAAGTCGCAAGAGGAACTGGCCATTAGCAATGTAAGGCGATCACCACTAGAAGTGGCCAACAACTTAGAGAGGTTCAAACTCGCTCATCAAACAAAACTCCACAAAAAGATCAAGACGAACCTAGCGGCAAAGCCTCAGATGCTGAACCAGGAATTGCCGCGGCAACCGACAATAAGCATGCCTCGGCAACCGACGATAAAGACGCCTCGACAACTTGCGATAAACATGCCTCGACAACACCAGTTGATAATGTCTCGGCAACTCCAGATGTCCCAGCAATGTCGTCAATCAGGTTTCAAACCAATGAGAGGATCGAAGATATCCGACTTCCACCACCATTCCCACAAAGGTTGAAGCGACAAAAGCAAGAATACCAATTCAAGAAATTTCTTGATATCCTCAAGCAAGTCCACATCAACTTGCCATTGGTGGAAGCAATTGAACAAATGCCAAACTATGCCAAGTTTCTTAAAGACATTGTGTCCAAAAGAACAAGGCTAGGAGAGTTTGAAACAGTTGCCGCGACGGAGGGATACATGGCAATGTTGCACAATCGTATGCCACCCAAGTTGAAGGATCCCAGAAGTTTCACAATACCCTGTTCCATTGGAAATCACTATGTCGGGAAAGCATTATGCGACCTTGGGGCTAGCATAAACTTGATGCCTAAATCGGTTTTCCAAAAACTAGGAATCGGGAAGGCAAGACCTACAACAGTTATGCTGCAGCTAGCCGACAGATCCTATGTGCATCCAGAGGGAAAAATCGAGGACATACTGGTAAAAGTTGATAAATTTATTTTTCCCGCTGACTTTATTGTTTTGGATTGTGAAGCAGATGAGCATGCACCCATCATTCTCGGGAGACCATTCCTAGCAACAGGGAGAACCTTGATTGATGTTGAAAAGGGAGAACTCACAATGAGGGTGAATGACCAGCAGGTCAAACTAAATGTGTTCCAAACACTAAGGCATGCCGATGATCCAGAAGAATGCCAACTACTTCATGCCACGGTAGAGTTTAACTTCGATGAGGAATTTAGTTGCCTTGGCAACTACATTGCCGATCAAGAGGAACATGAGGAGTATGAAGAACCGATCGATGAGGAACAACCAGAAGAGGCAAATTGGCTAGTCAATCGACCAGGTACATACTTTGAACCACTGGACTACTCAGGTAAGGAAGGTAAGCTACCATCTATTGAACAACCACCAATTCTTGAGTTGAAACAATTGCCAGAGCAACTAAAATATGTATACTTAGGGACCGATAATACATTGCCTGTAATTATTTCTTCTAAGTTACAGCCTGAGCAGGAAAAGAAGCTGATCAAGATGTTGAAGCTACACAAAAAGGCAATAGGGTGGACAATTGCCGACTTGAAGGGAATTAGCCCGGCGGTGTGCATGCACAAGATCTTGTTGGAAGATGATCACAAACCTTCAATTGAAGCCCAGAGGAGACTGAATCATGCCATGAAAGGGGTTGTAATGAAAGAAATCATCAAGTGGCTTGACGCCGACATTATATACCCTATCTCTGATAGTACGTGGGTAAGTCCGATACAATGTGTACCGAAAAAGGGAGGTATAACAGTGGTAAGCAATGAAAATAATGAACTTATCCCAACCAGGACTGTGACTGGTTGGAGGGTTTGTATGGACTATCGAAAGCTAAACAAAGCTACTAGGAAAGATCACTTCCCATTACCCTTTATTGATCAAATGCTTGACCGTCTTGCAGGTAAACCCTTTTATTGTTTTCTTGATGGTTATTCATGTTACAATCAGATTGCCATAGCACCAGAAGATCAAGAAAAGACAACCTTCACATGCCCATACGATACTTATGCCTTCCGAAGGATGCCGTTCGGATTGAGTAACGCCCCGGCAACCTTCTAAAGATGCATGATGGCACTCTTTTCAGACATGGTCGAAGATTTCCTTGAGATCTTCATGGATGATTTTTCGGTTTTTGGTAATGACTTCGATGGCTGTCTCGGCAATTTAGAGAGGGTGTTAGCAAGATGCGAAGAAACGGATTTAGTCGTCAATTGGGAGAAATGCCACTTTATGGTAGATGAAGGAATAGTGCTCGGCCACAAGATTTCATCCAAGGGAATTGAAGTAGACAAAGCCAAGGTGGACGTGATCGAGAGATTACCCCCACCAAGTTCGGTTAAAGGAATTTGAAGTTTTCTCGGACATGCAGGTTTTTATAGGAGGTCCATTCATAATTTTTCTAAAATCACTAAACCCTTGTGTAATCTGCTTGAACAGGATAAAGTCTTCGATTTTGATGATTCTTGCACCCAAGCATTCGAAACTCTAAAGAAAAAGCTTGCCTCGGTACCCATTGTCGTTCCACCAGATTGGACGCTACCTTTTGAGCTCATGTGTGATGCAAGTGATTTCGCGGTAGGAGCAGTCCTAGGCCAACGCACAGGTAAGACCTTCCATGTGATATACTACGCTAGTAAAACTCTTAATGGTGCTCAAGTGAATTACACAACAACGAAGAAAGAGTTACTAGCTGTAGTTTTCGCATTTGACAAATTTCGATCCTATTTAATTGGTACAAAGGTAATTGTTCATACGGACCATTCGGCAATCAAATACTTATTTGCTAAAAAGGATGCTAAACCTCGTTTGATTCGTTGGATATTACTTTTACAAGAATTTGATATTGAAATTAAGGACAGGAAAGGAACAGAAAATCAAGTGGCCGATCACTTATCACGTTTGGAACGCAATACGGAGGAGGACGCGGATCTTGAGATATGCGATGCATTTCTGGATGAACAAATTTTAGTTGCCTCGGCAACCCTTGACGCCTCGACAACCTTCGACGCCTCGGCAACCATGGATGCACACGCCTCGGCAACTCTCGACACCGCAGCAGCCTTTGACGCGCACGCCTCGGCAATCTTGGGAGCAGTCGCCACGGCAGCACATGCCTCGGCAATACCCTGGTATGAGGATTTAGTTAACTTCCTTGTTTGTGGTATTTTTCCTTATGGCATTACTCACCAAGGGAAGAAGCGGTTCTGCCATGATGCTAAGCATTACTTTTGGGACGAGCCTCTTTTGTTTAAACAATGTGCAGACCAGGTTATACGCCGATGTGTCCCTGAAGAAGAGCAACAGAATGTACTCTGGCAATGCCATTCTTCACCCTATGGAGGACATTTTGGAGGAACTCGTACCGCGGCCAAAGTCTTGCAATCCGGTTTGTATTGGCCAACATTGTACAAAGATGCCCAAGACTTTTACAAGCAATGTGATCATTGCCAGAGGACGGGCAATATCTCTAGACGACATGAGATGCCACTCCAGAACATCATCGAGGTGGAACTGTTCGATGTATGGGGGATCGACTTTATGGGACCTTTCCCATCTTCATTCGGCAACCTCTACATCTTACTTGCCGTCGACTATGTGTCTAAATGGGTAGAGGCAGCTGCAGTTCCCAACAACGATTCCAAGACCGTGCAACGATTCCTGCAGAAAAACATATTTACACGGTTTGGGATGCCGAGAGCAATTATCAGCGACGAAGGTAAGCATTTTGACAACAGACTAATTGCCAAGATGTTGCAACGGTTCGGCATATCACACAAGATCGCCACGGCATATCACCCACAAACCAACGGGCAAGCAGAAATTTCCAACCGGGAATTGAAGGGTATACTCGAGAAAGTTGTAAATCCCTCAAGGAAGGATTGGTCATTAAGACTAGATGACGCACTTTGGGCATATCGCACTGCATTCAAAACACCCTTAGGTATGTCCCCCTTCTGACTTGTCTATGGTAAAACATGTCATCTACCGGTGGAAATCGAGCACAAGGCGTACTGGGAAATCAAGACCGTGAATATGGATTAGGAAAGTGCCGGACAAAAGTGCTTGATGGATCTCAATGAGATAGAAGAATTTCGTGCACTCGCCTATAACAATGCACGAATCTACAAGGAGAAAACAAAGCGATGGCACGACAAGAAACTATTGCCACGGTAATTCACGCCAGGGCAACTAGTTCTCCTATTCAATTCTCGGCTAAAACTTTTCCCGGGAAAGCTGAAATCAAGATGGTCGGGACCATTTGAAGTCGTCAAACCATTCTCCCATGGCGCCGTGATAATCAAGTCCATCTCTGACAACCATGAATTCAAAGTTAATGGACAAAGATTGAAGCACTACAATGGTGCCCATGTGGAACGTAACAAGGAAGTGGTCAACTTAGGAGATGCATGAGCATGCTCTCCCTTTTGATATTTTTATTTTTATTTATTTATTTTTATTTTTCGATTAATTAGTTATTTTATTTTATTTTTTATATATATTTCCGATTATTAGTAGTTTTTAGGATAGATTTTTTTATTTAAGTTTGAGAATCCTATTACACGTCTTTATTTATTTTCTTTATTAGTTTATCTTTAATTTTAATCCTTATTTGATTTGTCTTTGAATTGTAGGAAAAGAAGTTTAAGATAAAGAGGAATTTTAAACCAAATAGGAAAACATCTTCAACAAGGAAACTAATGGGCTGAATCTAAGGCTTATATAAAGCCTCAAATTCATCCTAACCAAAACCCCTTGTCGACAACTTCTACCAAACTTTAAACCCTTTTTCGTTTTCCCCTAATCCCACCCACCTATCTTTTCTATAAAACCCATCACCCTTAACCTATTCCTACTTTCTATCTTGCAACTTTTTAGTTTCTTTTCTTTTCTTTGTTTTTACTCACAACCAAGATCATCCATGGCATCCAAGATTAAATTTTAGTTCATCCAAGTTCCACCAAAGAACCAAGATACAAGAAGTTTGCTACACCGGTGGTTCAAGAAAGATTTCAATCCAAGTTTGAAAGCCGGAAGATTCATGAAGAACAAGGCTTTGAATACTCCAACTCTCATCAAGATTTCGGCCTTGAACCATTCATCTTCAAGAGGATTGCACATCAAAAGTGGCAAATCTTTTGCCATCAACCGGAACCGGGTAACATCTCATGGGTAAGAGAATTCTATGCTCACTCACCTAACCCGGATAATCCTTATGTTTTTGTTCGTGACAAGGCCATACTTATAAGTCCCGAAAGCATCAACACCTTTTACGGACTTTACATTGAGAAGGACGAGCATCAAGCCTTCATTGACCAAATCAATCCCAAGCAACTCGACAAGGTGCTTCAAGAACTCACTCAACCGGGAACTCATTGGAACGACGGTAAATACAAAGGCACGGTAAATCGCCTTCGGCTTAAACCCGAGGCAAAACTATGGAATAAGTTTGTTAAAACTTCTTTAATGCCCTCAACACACAATACTACCGTTGATATACCACGTCTTTTGCTCATACATTCTATTTTGCATAATCGCATCATTAACATTGGAAAAATTATTTGTGATGAGATTTTTGTATGCAGCTCAAAAGATAAGGGTTCTCTTTTCTTCCCTTGCTTAATTTCTAATCTTTACAAGGAGATGCATGTCCCGAATGAGTCCACCGATGAAAAGGCCCTACCCAAGTCTGGTTGGAATCAAGCACTAATCCGAAAGCTAATGGGAGAGGCACCGGGAGATTCTTCAAGGCCTCCAATCGCCACGGCAACCCCTGCCGCCGCGGCAATCCCTAATGCCCAAGCACCTAAAGCCAGGGCAACTCGGCCATTAATCTCGGGACACTTTGAAGCACTTCTGCACCCATTGGCAAGCCGCCTAAGGCAAATTGAAAATCGGCAACTAATGTTCATGCGGTACATGAAGGAGCACAACAATGCCATCACCCAAGTCATCCTAGAAAAGTACCCGGACAATCGCGTGCAGTTCCCAAACTTTCTCGCCGAGATCCTTACCCCGGCAACCAATGAAGCAGTCGCCACGGCAACCAAGGAAGCTGACGCCACGACAACCAACCCTGAAGATGCCACGACAACCAAAGCTAAAGACATCCCGGCAACCACTGCAAAAGCCAAAGGTAAAGCACCTATGCCCGAATTAACTCCTATGGAATCATTTTCTGATTTTTCAGATTCGGACGAGTCCTCCATTGAACCAATAAAGACCGCACCAATTGAATCCTCCAAGCGAAAAGCCATTGACATTGATGAAGAGGACGATGAGGACAACCCCGTACGAGGATCGATTCCACCACCGGCAACAAGAAAACAACCATCACGTTCAAGCAAGAGAATCAAGACACCGACTAGAAGGAAACTAATCATCTACGATGATGAACTCTCGGAGTAAGTCCTCGTATGAATTTTTATTTTTATTTTTTATTTTTATTTTTTCGGTATTTTTATGCATGCATTGAGGACAATGCCTCACTCGAGTTTGGGGGGGATTGTTATTAGTAGTTACCATGTTTAGTTACATTCACTTAAGTATTACATTTAGGATACATAAATTGCTTGCCATGCCTTTAATTGGAACAAGAATTGCTTAGATTTGATGAATATTCAATGATGACTTTGCCAATGCACTTAATTGATAGAATTTTTATTCTAGGATAACCATGGAAAAACTTAGAATTTTACTATGATGCTAATTTTGATGAAACACTGTTGTGGTTTAATTGATTTAAGGAATTCTAGTAAACTTAGGTTGATAATTAACAAATTGGGGGATTAGAATAAAAATTGGATGAATGCTAGAGGTGCCCGAAATTGGCTCTAGCATATGCTAAAAAAAATTTGATCACTAGAGGTGCCCGAAACTGGCTCTAGGATGTGTTAAATTTTTTTTTAACTAGAGGTGCCCGAAACCAGCTCTAGTCGATTAAATTAACTTAATAAAACTAAAAACCAAACACTAGAGGTGCCCAAAACTGGCTCTAGTTAAAACATGTTAAAAAGAACCCAATAAAGCAATTTGAAAACCTATTGTTTGCATAGAATCCGAAAAATCAACTTGCACACAACTCCGCACACACTCACAAGCATTATAGTTTGATTCCGAGTAACTCCTAAGTTTTCCGAAAAATAAAAAGCCAATCATACTTTGTGCCCCGGTTCAGAGAATTGAAATCAAGTTCAAAGCTAAGTTTGTGAAAATTGAAGTCTTGGCAGGTAATTATGAGTTTGCATTGCTTGAGGACAAGCAATAGTTCGAGTTTGGGGGTGTGATAAGTGTTCAAAAGTACTATTTTTCTTACCCTTTTTACTCATATTATTGTTAGACTTAGGCTCATATTAGTTGCATAATTAGCTATTCATGCATTAATCCATGTTTCCTTCCATCGTTGAGCTTGATTACATAACTTGGTAGTTTTTGTGGAAAAGATGCTGCTTTGGTGTGCTTTGTGTGTGTATGTGCAGGATCACTTGCCAAAGCAATGCCGAGCTAGTTGTCAGGGCAATGCATGAAGGATATGCTGAGCTAGTTGCCAGGGCAATGCATGAAGGAGATTTCGAGCCAGTTGCCATGGCAATTGTCGACAAAGAGAAAATGCAATAGGGATGTCAAAATTAATGACTTTACAAGCCCAAGATGACATGGAGCAAGGCCCAAGCCCAAAGCAATTTGATTGCCATGCAGAGATTAAAGAAGAATTAAATTCCAAGAAGATAGAAGAAGTTCTAATAGGAATAAAATTATAATAAAGAATTATATTCTTTAAAGATAATTTAATTCCAACTCAAACTCCTCCTCAAAAAAGGACTTTGGCCTAGCCCTATAAATAGCAAGGAGATTTCGACAACTTGGAGGGAGAGCAAGAGGGCAAATTTCGACAAGTCCAAGGGGAGAGCAAGAGGGCAAATTTCGACAAGTCCAAGGGAGAAGGCAAGGGGAATTTTCGACAAGCATCTAGGGCAAGGGATTTTCAACAAGCTTCATCTTTTCTTCCTTGTTCGATTGGGTTCATGCTAGGGATTAATTATCTTGTGTTTCTTTGGAACCTAGCCATGAACTAAATCTACTTGGCTATGGTTATTGTGTTTTGTGGTTGTGAGAAACTATTGGTTTTTGTTTAGGTAATAAGAGTTTGCACTTTTCTATTTCAAGGTTTATTCATTCTTGGTTCTTATTCTTGTTTGCGAGTGAATTGGGAGAGGATCTCGTGATTTCATCTATTTATCTAATATCGGGAGAGTTAGATTCAAGAAACGAATGAATATGATCTTTATGCAATCTATTGATGGTGAAGATTAATCCGGCTTAGGAATAAGTTATGGATTTCAACGGCTAAGAGGAGCGCAAGATTGGTTGTTGTTCACCCTTGATTCACGCAGGGATGTATTATCAAGGCATGCACAAGTAGCTAGAGTTTCGACTTAGGGATAAGAAGAAACCATTGAAGAACGTTCTGCCGTACCTTGAAGGTTGCTGCCCGGACGCCCAAGTAGTTGCCCAACTAGTTGCCCAGGCAACCATCGATTAGTTGCCAAGGCAACCCCCAGCAAGTTGCCACGGCAACCGAGTTGCCCGTGCACTCTTTTACCAAAACGATCCAATCGGCTATCACACCTCAACTCACGATAACCTGGCCTATCTCTCTCTCATTCGATCTCATCTTTTCATTTACTTAATTGCTTTCTAGATTAGTTATTAGTTAAAACTTCTATAATCCTTTACTTGTGTTTTTACTTTTTACAGTGCAAGAGACTAGATTCTTGAAGTGGCACCAATCCCTGTGGAGACGATATCTTTTATACTATAACTTGTGACGTGTATACTTGCACATTTGCGTAGCACTTATTATGCGCAACAAGGCCCGATGTCACATAGCCTCGGGGACGTACACCCTGAGTGAGGCCCGGTGTCACATAGCCTCAGGACATACACTCTCTCTGGGTGAGGCCCAGATTCACATAGCCTCAGGGACATACACCCATACTCGGTATCTCTCCTCGAGTATCTTTGAATGAGGCCTGGGTCACACAGCATCACTAACCTTCATTCGACATCTCTAACCATGGTGGTGCAACACTCTCTCTGGGTATTCGGATCTCATCAATCATCGACTCAACCAATTAAATGTCTACCCAGCATACAAGCAACGTGATCCTATGGATCCCCTATTGTTTCTAATCATCAACACATCATTTATTTTGCATTAACGAGTTGTTAATAGATTATGGAGTACATAATTGTTCTCATTAATTATCACCATTACTCCATATTATCTCATTAATTAAGGTATAAACCAATTATTAATTATACACGTCAATTTCCAATTTTAATTTGCTTTTAGAGATTATTCAGTTCAGTAGGTACCGGTACGGTACCATTGGGTACGGTTACTCACACACGTTCTGATACTAGCATTGCTTAATGGAAATCCTAAATTTCCATGAGTGTCGGTATGGGTCAACCCGTACAGGTATGACCCCCAATCGTGTACCTGAATGGTTGAAGCCTGTACCAATACCCTACTCACGGGTTTGCACCATTTTTATAAACTACGACGCTACAATGCTTTATTCGACCCCTAAAGCTTATGAAAGTCATTAGGGTTGGTTTACTAAGGCATTTAAATCAATTAATATTATTTACAGGCTTCATGATCATTTAATAGAGTAATTTTCGCTATTTATTCCTTAAGCACAATTTCCAAGAATCAAGTCAATTTATTCGAACTAGCAAACAAAACAACACAACTTACCAATCAATCAACAATCATCAATTAATTATACAAGCATTCTAAACGACCTTTCACGGTTTATAAAAGCCTTTTTGAGTCTTGACATATTCATAACATCACCAAGCATCTCATAATTATTGAGTCTTGCTATATCGGTCTTTAACATGCTTATTGCCCGTCTACCCATTTTGCAAACACTAACAAGCAAGGCATTTATATTTATGATTCTCATGAAGCATTCAGAGTTCGAGGTGTACTAACCTCAAGCCATAGCGATAAATCCTTATTCCAGCTCCTCCAATCATCTCCTTAAATCCAATATTCGAGTCTTCATAATCTAGGCTCGAATTTGGCAAAACGAACTACGCCAACAAACTCAGAACGTCAAAAGATATTGGGTAGGGTCTCTCAAAAAAAGTCAATGGCTGGTAAACGGTAGCAGCGGTCGGGCATGGCGGTACGGTCTGGTCTGGTTTTTCCAATATCGAACTGGCCTGGTTCAACCGGTACCACATGCGACATCTTCCGATGGTCAGACGATGATGGAAACCTCCAGATCTAAATTTCTTTGGGCGGTGGATCCATAGTGGTGGCGGTTTTCGGTGAAGGACGATGGACCTTGGTGTTTTGAGCTTCGCTGGTTCTTTTTTCCCTCACCCTAATGAAAGGTGGCGGTGACGGTAATGGGGCGACCATGGCTGGACTCGTCTTGGCAAGGCAGAGCTAATGGCGGTGGCGGTGGCATGCACGGCGGCTCTGACGGTAATAGATCGAGATTTAAAGCTCCCTCCCTCTCTTTTTCTTCTACTTTTCTTTTTTTTCTCTCTCTAACAAAAATATCTTCTTCCTTCTCCTTTGTATGCCACCCACACCTATTTAAAATTCAAACACCACTATCCCCAATAAAATAGGCAAAAATAATAATTAATTAATAAACACATGTCATCCTCCTTATTTTCATTTTAGACTCAACTTTAGATTTTTATTCAGATTAGTCTAATAATCCATTTAATGAGCTTCCAAATTTATTCTACCAATTTAAAAGATCTGAACCCAGATTTGAGGCCAATTTATTAACCCGAAAATTGGGTCGTTATAACTCTCTCCTCTTTAAAGAAAATTATGTCCTCAAATTAATTAAAAGGTGATGATGAAACTTTAATAACTCATTCAAGTCCTCATAGATTTCCCGCTACGCTACTTTGATATCTCAGAACACTTATCAATTATAACCCTTGTCTTCTAACATTACAAAAATATGTAAATAATAGAGGTTTTATCAAAGAGAAAAGTAGTTTCTCTTCGATTCAATTAATTGATAATTTACAGAAAAAAGAGTCCTATTTATAGGTCTTTTTAGAATACAACAAAGCCTATGTTAAACTAATTTCTAACTCTATCTTATAGGTAGATTAAATAAGTAGGACTTGTAACACTCTTACCAGTATTTAACATCCAATACTAGTCAGAGTGCCAAATAATGAATTGCTAACATTTCATAGTAGTTATTTATTTGAAAATCACAAATAATCCATTTGTCTATTTATCGCGTAATATCAGTTTTCAATTTTTAATCAACCAAATTAATTTCAATTTCAGGTAGCAACTTAGCAGTTTATATTTATGACCTATAAACAATATAACTACCTAAAACTGCCTAAATTAAAAATCTAATTGATTACTCAATTTATTCTTCTTCTAATAGTTACCTGATTTTTATACTAGTAATTCATTTAACCACTTTTAATTTTAATATAACTACTCACTATTCATTATCAACATAAACTAGATTATAAGTTATTACAAACCATATCTAGACTAGTTTAAAACCAACTAATATTAACATATGCATGCCATCTAGTAATATCAAAATACATCAAAAGATGTTATTACTGATACCAATTTTTGCTTTTTACCTACGCGTGAAAATTATCACACGTTAAGTTTACACTTAGTGAGGCAATAATAACATCCAGTGCAATACAACATGTCCATAAATATAAAGATGTAACAATAGTCATGCATCATGATCACTAGATATGTATTACCATCATGTTAATCATATATTAACATAATATAAACCGGATATAAATTTCTTACCAACATATATATACTTGCCATTTATTCCAAAAGCTCATAAGCTTATTCACCTGTTTATCTTTTATTAACCAATAAACCATAGCCCAAATATAAGCTTATGAGGACCCTAGGTACATGAGTCAAATATGCAACGAAGTGCTAATACACATAAGGTCGTGCCCACAATATACACTAAGTGTCCTTTATATACATTATAGTGCTAAACCGAATATGCAGTCTGCTGGTGGACTCTATGGCATGCCAACTATACCTTGTCCCTCAATAAAACACTTGGGCATATATTCCATATTTATTTCATCCATGGCCATGTATATCAACATAATTTAACATTGGGCAGTTCATACCCGAAATAACATTCATAATATAACATCATATATAACTAGTGATTCATGCATTTATATTCAACTTTTGAAATATTTAGAACATGTAAAATATATGATTAATGACATAAATATCATACCAATATAAACAAGGTAGACACATCGCAAGTCTTCCTAATGATGTATAAAACATCCATGTATCATGTTATGTATGAATTGCACTCGCCTTGACACTTTATATAAGTCAAAATTTAAATCCTCACTAAGCTTTAACTTTGATCCTTTTTCTTTCCTTGGTTGCTAGCTTGATCCTGGTTTTGATCACGACCTATATGTACATTATTTACAACACATGTATATTTCAAAAATACATGTTAGTATCATACTAACATAGGAACATAATAGGAAAAGAAATTCCTATAAATTTTTTTGATGTTTATTAGATACTAATCCATTTCATACAATTCTTACCAATCTCAACACTTCGAATTTCCTTTAATATCCAAATAAAAGAATGATTCATAAATCATTCCAACAATTATTCAAGCGCGATACCTCAATTTAACCAATTTCCACTTGAAACCCCTCAATTTCCTTAACATCTGATTTAATCCTCTAACCTTAACAAACTTCCAAATTGGTCCAAACAACACTCTAAAGCTTGTAGAATCATAAATTCCACAAATCTAACCTCAATAAATTTTCTCCATATTTTTTTTAAAAAAAAATTCACTTTGGCCGAATATGAAAGGCCATTATAGGTTTGATTTAGAACTTGATTCAAGTAAGAATTAAACTTCAAAACATCGTTTCTAAGCATAATTAATCATCCCCTTTCATCAACCAATACAAGAAATTAGGGTTTCAAACATGGAAAGCATGAACAAATGACATTAAATGATAGAGAATTTTATGTAGATCAATTTCATGTTTCATGCTTTCATCCAAATTCCAAATAAATTGGCTTGAAAATCAAAAAGAAAATATTTTTATACCTTAGGTAGAGGTCTTGGCACTATGGAGAAAAGTCTTGAATTTTCTATTTGTAGAGTCCCAGCCTGGATGTGAGCTCATCAAAGATAGTTCTTGGTATGCCTTGGTGAGTACATCAACAAGTTGTTGATGAGTTGGAACAAATTGATCCTGACTGTCCCATTTGCAACTTTTTTAGAAATAAAATGGATGTCAAGTTCCACATGCTTTGTTCTATTGTGGTGTACAGGGTTCTTTACAATACTTATTGCAGACTTACTGTCACATTGAAGTTTAAAAAATTTACTGAAATTTATTTTTAGTTCTGTTAACATCCTTTGAACCCAAATTCCTTCACAAATTCCTTGTGCCAAAGCTCTAAATTCTACCTCTACACTACTTCTTGATACTACCATTTGTTTCTTGCTTCTCCAAGTCACCAAGTTACCCTTAACTCGAGTACAATACCCACTAGTGGATCGTCTAGATGTAAGCTCTTTTGCCTAACTTGCATCTGTGAAAATCTCCACCTTTCATTCTCATTTTTGGTGAAAATTAGTCCATGTCCTAGTGTCATCTTCAAGTATCTCAAGATCCTTATTACTACTTCTAGGTGTTTATCTCTAGGATTATTCATGAACTATCTTACAATACTAACTGAGTAAGCAATGTCCGGTCTGGTTAGTGATATGTAAATCAGCTTACCTACCAACCTTTGATAGTGTTTCTCGTTAACAAGAACTCTATTGTTATCAATTATGAACTTTAGATTTCTCGCTATAGGTGTCTTGGCAGGTTTACACCCTAACAACCCTATTTTAGATAAAAAAATCCATAATATATTTGCTCTGATTATGACAATTCTAGTATTTAGACTAGCTACTTCCATCCCTAGGAAATATCTAAGTTGTCCCAGGTTTTTAGTCTCAAATTGAGTGGCCAAAAAACCTTTCAACCTTTCTATTTCTCGAGAATTGTCAGCTGTGATGATTATATCATCGACATAAACTATTAGGATAGCTTTCTTGTTTTTAGAGGAAGTTTTAATAAATATGGTGTGATCAGTTTGACATTGATAATAGCCACATTTTGAGATGACCTTATTAAATCTATCAAACCAAGCATTAGGAGATTTTTTGAGCCCATAGAAAGATTTTAATAACCCGCATACCTAACCAGTTTTAAAATTCCCATTCAAACTAGGGTTTTTTTTGCATATATACCTCTTCTTCCAATGTGTCATTTAGGAATGCATTCTTGATATCAAGTTGGTGAAAAGGCCATTCCTGATTGGCAGCAAGAGAAAATAGAATTTTGACTGTGTTAAGCTTTGCTACCGGAGCAAAAGTTACTTGATAATCAATCCCATAAGACTGAGTAAACCCCCTTGCAACTAACCTGGCCTTGTACCTTTCTATGATCCCATCTGCATTGTACTTAATTATAAACACCCATTTGTAGCTCATTGCCCTTTTATGGTGGAAAATCAGTCATCACCCAAGTTTTGTTTTTCTCTAGAGCTTTAAGTTCTTCCTCTACAGCCTTACACCGCTTAGGATCCTTCAAGGCTTCTAGCACAAATTTAGGAATCTGCTATTTGTCGATCTTGGCAGTAAAAGCTCTAAAAGAAGGCACTAGTTTCCTATAGGCTACATACCTTTATATTGGATGTTTAGTGCAAGCCCAGACACATTTCCTTTGAGCAATAGGTAAGTATATATCCAAATCAGAATTTTCAATTAAAGGAGCACCATCACTATTAACAGGTTCTATACCTTCATTACCTTCAAAGGATAGTGGAATCGGTTTTAGATTTTGAGTAGTTCTATGATGTGTAGTTTCCTGCAAAACAAACCTCTTTTTCTTCCTTGTGTAAATACTAAGTTCCTTTGTTCAAAGTTGGATCTCTGAAGTAGGTAGGTTTTGTAGAGTTTGAGGTAGATTTTCTAAAGGAGATTCAATGTGAGGTGAAGAAATAGGGTTATCGGATTCAATGTGAGATGAAAAAATAGGGTCATCAAGAAGAAGAGGTAGGTGAACTTGCTGAGGGTGAGACTAAAATTCATTCCAACTCTCCCCCTAAATTTTAGAATCCAAGAAAAAAAGGTGTTAGTTAAGAAAAAGTGATATCCATAGAAACATAAAATTTACGAGAATAAGGGAATAACTTGTATATCCCTTTTTAAGAGAAGAATACCCAAGAAAGATGCATTTCACTACCCTAGGATCAAACTTACTTCGATGCTATTTATGGATGCGAACAAAGACCGAGCATCCAAAAACCTTGATAGGTAAGGTACATGTCATAGGTTTAAAATGGAAATGCTTGAAGAAAGACTTCTTTAGGTGACTTAAATCCCAAAACCCAACTTAGTAACCTATTGATAAGTAGTTGTATGTAAGGCTTATCCCCAAAAGGATTTAGGTACTTGAGAGAGAAACAATAAAGAGCGAGTGACTTTTAAAAGGTGTTTATTTTTTCTCTCAGCCACTCTATTTGCTGAGGGATATCGACACAATAACTAATATGAATGACCCTTTGTCCTTAATAAATTTACTCAAGGTAGCTGTAGAAAACTCACTCCCATTATCACTTTTTAGAATCCTAATTTGACTGCCAGATTGAGTTTGAACCATCATAAAAAAATGCTTAAATATACCCTCAGTTTCAGACTTGTCTTTCATTAAAAAAGTCCAAGTGGTCCTTGAATGGTCATCAATAAAAGATATAAACCACCTTGCCCCATTTACATTCTTGACTCTAGAAGGCCCCCATATGTCACTATGGATGAGTGAAAAAGGTTGAGAAGGTGTATAAGGAGAATGAGGGTAAGGAGTCTTTTTATGTTTTGCAAATTGACATATATCATAAGTAAAATCTGTAGGACTTTTATTAATAAATAATCAGGAAAACAATTTCTGAAGATAAAAGAAATTTGGGTGGCCTAATCTATAATGCCATAACAAGACATCATTGTTTTTTAAAGTAGAGTATGGAAAAGGTGAACAAACAGATGAAAAATGCAAGTTGGTTGAACTTGTTTCTTAGGAAGAGTTTGGTCCTTGATGATATAGAGTCCTCTACATAGCTCAGCACTGCCAATCTCCTTCTCCGAAACCACTTCCTAAAAAACATAGGCAAAGGAACTAAATTTAGCAACACAATTAAAATCCCCACATAATTTTCTAACTGACAAGAGGTTGCATTGTAGGTGAGGAACATAGAGAACAGAGTTGAAGCATAATAACATCATTTATAACCACAGTGCCAACCCCTTTTACTGTTGTCAAGGATCCATCAACAGTTTTTATATTCCTTTGCTGAGGCTGTCGAGTAAAGCTGAGAAATAAATCTTTGTTACCTGTCTTATGGTCAGTAACATTAGAGTCCACTATTTAACAATTTTTAGTAACTATAGAAAGAAATGAAATACTACTAGTTGAGGTTGGACAAGTGGTATTTGGATCACCAGAAGAGGTTATTTGGCTGATCAACCTCTATAAATATTCAATCTGATGTTTACTAAAGCAGGCTAGATTTTCTGTAGTTGTTGTATGGGCTGTCAAATCTTTGTCGCCTCACTCTTTGAGGCTTCCAGTTTACTGGCTTGCCATGGAGTTTCCAGCAAATTTCTTTAAAGTGGCACATCTTGCGATAATGATCACACCATGGCTTTTCAGGCCTTGGTTTACTACTAGAGAAGACATGGGTCACAAGAGTAGATCCATTATGAGGGCTAGAGTCAACCAGCATTATGGTTTACTATAGTATATTTCATATGGCTTAAAATCTCCAACATAATCTCAAATGATTCTTTCTTTAGAATGAATTCATCCTCGATCAATGCATTACTGAAGGCATGCAATAAACCCAATATTACCCTAATAAAATTTTCACACGAATACATCATCATGGTGATCCAACTAATACGGTAAGACCCAAAAAGATTGGTGTACAACAAAATTTCTTTTACAACCTCGCACGATAAAAGAAACATAGGGGTCAAGCAAACGTTACAACCAAAATAAAATTATACTTCATACGGTGCCTCCCCATAGGTGACTCAATCTTTGATGTCGTCCTTTATCAATATCATTACTTTCTCGGCATAAGACTTTTGAAAGCAAATGATGTCTCAATTTGTCTCAGGCACTTACCTTAAACTCAGTATGATAACTAGCATCAGCAACTAGTATAGCTCTCACTAAGTCAGTTAATGAAATGGTGCCTCATACCTGAACGCTTACTACGATCTACCATTGCGTGAAACCCCATCAAAGAGAAAGTTCACCAAGAAACTCGAATCTCAATTCAAAAGATAGGATGTACACACCTTAGTGTCGTACGACCCAAACCAAAACCATTTCAAGTAGACTTTCTACTTGGATTTTGCCCTTATAGAAAAATAAGCGAACAATACTTACCAAGTATTATACCATTATTCAAAATGTAATCCCATCAAAACTGTGCACTCGCAAATTCTTTACAAAATCCACGATCGTTCTATTTAATTTCCACTAAGAAAATCTTGAAGCATCCCAAATAACTCTAAAGGAATCGATGGTTGACTCCCAACTGATGACAAGTCAAACACCTAGAAATGAACTCAGACTTACATTTCTTTATTGTCTCCAAATATATCCAGCGAGAGTTGGTACAACTGTCGCTCCCAGAATATACTATGTATTGACCATTATACTATACCAAAAAAAATCTCCTACATTGATACATCATTCTCTAAAGCACACTCAAGAAGATCTCATAGTCTATCGAAAACCACCAAACATATATTTAATCATAACACTGTACTCATTTAATTACAAACATATATTATTTCTCATGGCTTCTGAGCTAACCAATCCTCAACTCGAAGCTTAACAAATAAATAACACAAGTATTGGTATCGACTGGCTAGTACTGATACCAAATGAGTTGAATATCAGTACTGTATAGAGCTAGTATCAATACTCCCTCAAATGGTCGTCAGTTGAAATCATTGGTTAGTTCACACGAAAAACATAACACTCTAACTTGAACTGAACTCCGTACGATCCACCCCTTATCAAATTCACTTTACTTAGATGGTGACTAGTTACGCGATCAATGGTTCTCAAAAACTTTGACTCGCGTCGTTGTCCCAAATCTCAATTTCCTTAGCGAACAAGCACTCAAAATTTCTCGATGTTAAGGGTAGACACATCATTCCCTCTTTTCGCACAAAGTACACCATTGTCAAATAAAATGGTCTCGAGCAGCTCAAATCTCCATTAATATTCCTCGACTCGTTCCAAGGGAACTGTGATTTCAATCAAAAGCATTTACGTAGTCTTAAGCCTTAAATCCCACTAACTAATCATGTGGGTAATTATCTTTTCCAACATATAGGGTTATTTTGGTAATTACATTATCATCGCTCTCATTTCTGAATCCTCTTACATTCACACGTGTCACACAAAGCATTAAATTAATATTCGGGAGACAATCTGGTGGCATTATCCTAACATCGCTAAAATATCTCATACGTCAATGAACACATACAACGTTACTAAGATCTCATGGTCTATCGAAAACAATTAAACTTATATTTAATCATAACATTGTACTCATTTAATTACAAATATTATTTCTCATGACTTCTGAGCTAACCAATACTTAACTCGAAGCTTAACAAATAAATCACACGAGTATCGATACCGACTGGTCAGTACCGATACCAGAAGAGTCAAGTATCAGTACCATATAAAGCTAGTATCGGTACTCCCTCATGCGGTCATACTTGAAATTATTGGTCAGTTCACACGAAAAACATAATATTCTAACTGAACTGAACTTTGTACAATCCATCCCTTATCAAATTCACTTTACTTAGATGGTGCTAGTTACGCGATCAATGGTTCTCAAAAACTTTGACTCGCGTCGTTGTCCCAAATCTCAATTTCCTTAGCGAACAAGCACTCAAAATTTCTCGATGTTGGGGTAGACACACCATTCCCTCTTTTCGCACAAAGTACACCATTGTCAAGTAAAATGGTCTCGAGCAGCTCAAATCTCCACTAATATTCCTCGACTCGTTCCAAAGGAACTATGATTCTAATCAAAAGCATTTACCTAGTCTTAAGCCTTAAATTTCACTAGCTAATCATCTGGGCAATTAGTTTTTCCAATATATAGGGGTATTTTGGTAATTACATTATCATCACTCTCATTTCCTAATCCTCATACATTCACACGTGTCACGCAAAACATTAAATTGATATTCGAGAGACAATCTAGTGGCCCTATCCTAACATCGCTAAAATATCTCGTACGTCAATGCACAGATACAACGTTACTAAGATCTCATGGTCTATCGAAAATCATCAAGCTTATATTTAATCATAACACTGTACTCATTTAATTACAAACATATATTATTTCTTACGGCTTCTGAGCTAACCAATCCTCATCTCGAAGCTTAACAAATAAATTACACGAGTATCAGTACCGACTGGTCAGTACCGATACCAGATGAGTCGAGTATTAATACCGTATAGAGCTAGTATCGATACTCCATCATACGGTCATCACTTGAAATTATTGGTCAGTTCACACGAAAAGCATAATACTCTAACTTGAACTGAACTTCGTACAATCCATCCCTTAACAAATTCACTTTACTTAGATGGTGACTAGTTACGCGGTCAATGGTTCTCAAAAACTTTGACTCGCGTTGTTGTCTCAAATCTCAATTTCCTTAGTGAACAAGCACTCAAAATTTCTCGACGTTGGGGTAGACACACCATTCCCTCTTTTCGCACAAAGTACACCATTGTTAAATAAAACGGTCTCGAGCAACTCAAATCTCTACTAACATTCCTCGACTCATTCCAAGGGAACTATGATTCCAATCAAAAGTATTTACGTAGTCTTAAGCCTTAAATCTAACTATCTAATCATGTGGGTAATTAGCTTTTCCAACATATAGAGTCATTATTGTAATTACATTATCATCGCTCTCATTTCTGAATCCTCATACATTTACACGTGTCACGCAAAACATTAAATTGATATTCGGGAGATAATCTGGTGGCCCTATCCTAACATCGCTAAAATATCTCGTACGTCAATTCACACATACAATGTTACTAAGACACATTTTAGAGAGAAAACCTTATTCCTAAGATTATTTCAAATTTCTAGCATTTAACACATTAGCCTTAAGCATTTCATCTTCGAACTAACCTCGGAAAGCACACATGTACTCCAAAATCG
Organism: Hibiscus mutabilis; assembly: GCA_019671005.1. Lineage (NCBI taxonomy): Eukaryota > Viridiplantae > Streptophyta > Magnoliopsida > Malvales > Malvaceae > Hibiscus > Hibiscus mutabilis. Next base: position 5,625,929 of record CM033723.1, on the reverse strand, counting down.
GTCGAATAAATCATCCATCTTAAGGGGTAGATATAGCTACTAACGATTTAAGCATCACCTCCACGAACCAACTTCTCATTGGTACACGAGTCTAGTTCACCCATGGGCAAAACAGTTAGACAAAAGAAACCTTAATCGAGTTGCGCCCTCACAACTAAACCTCTAACTTTCTCAAATAGGCTGGTGTCTTCCGATAAGAGTGTTAAGCACCGATGCCAAACTCGGCCTTACTTTAACGTCTACTCACGTCCTTGATAGGGAGAAAGTCTTGATGACTCATCCAAAAAGCATAAACAAATACTCTAACAGTCTGAAAGCTCTCAAGCATCAAACTCTCTACATTGGCATCTATCGAACGATCAAACATGTCTCACAATCCCATTACTCCATTCTCAAAATGACCACTACAAAAATCACGATAAAAAGGCAATGGTTCAATATTCTTATTACCAAAGGTTTGGTTCTATCGAGGTCTCGAAGCCTCGAGCATATCTCTTGACATCACGGGCTAGTGTCGCGCTTGATTAACCAAATCAATTTCCAAGGTGCAACAACTCTCAAGAATGTAGCTCTATCATACCTGTAAAACGTTTAATTTCGGTCACACTTAAGTGAACTAGTGGATCCTGAATACACTATCTCCAAGAAATGCCCTTGAGAATGGCAATGATACTTCCCAAGTATCAACAAAATCCTTTCTAAGTTAACAAAATGGTCCTCCAACTAACATGCATCCACTGATCAACTTCGAAAGTGGGTTATACATACCCGTATCACATATGCTAATCACAAATAACAATGAAGATTCTATGCTGCAAATTCTCTTAAAACATTTGAAGGCTTCGAAACGACTACTACACACAACGAAGACACTATTTAGGTGGCGAGAGGAGGATACATCCTCAACTCCGGCATCATCCAACTAACTACCATCTTAATAGTACGGGAAACCTCGCCCCTAGAATCACTCTCACGAGCGACTCAACTCTTAACTCAGTCCTCTCGGCCATAATAGTAACCATTTTAGCATCACAACATTAGACACACTATCTGGATTCCTGTCTTAAGAAGTACAAACTTAATTTAAGGCTTGTATTCACTAGGCACCTTACTACAACATCTATACCACCCCGGGGTTTCCTAGGGCCGACTAAACCTAAACTCTGATAGCACTAAGCGTAACACCTTAATCTCGATCCATATTCGAAGTACGATATTCAGGTCACCCAAAATCCAACTAAAAAAGTTTTCGTTTAAAAATCATAGATTTAGCCTTTATTCAGAACATTATAACATTAAATACTTTTTATAATTAAATAAACAACATAAATCAATTTACAAAATAGGCACTCTAAGCTTATACATTGTATATCAAAATAATATTTCAAAATAATGTTACAACCCACCCACGTAAGGTCCTATGAATACTCAGCCACTAAATACAAGTATCGTACTTTGGCAATTATCGTTTGCTGGAATCTCGAACTGATAGTGCTCTTCGAGCTCCCGATCAATCTACTGACCTATGAACGAAAACAAAAATTCTGAGCGCTGAGCTTACAAAGCTCAATGGCACACATCTACTCTACTATACTTCATGCTAATCATAAACATAAGCATGCAAGCTAGTACGAGCAACAAAGAGAGATAAATAAGCACGTGACGCTACCACTAGTTGCCTAAACACATGCTCTCATCATGCAAGTCATCATATATGGCACACAAGGCCCAACCATACCCTGGATCTCACCAGATCATCTGAGGAAAAATACACAAAGTCATAATCACATACTTGGAGTGAGGCTCGGTATCACATAGCCTCGGGGATGTACACCCTAAGTGAGGCCTTGTGTTACAGAGCCTCGGGACATACACTCTCTTTGGGATGTACACCCTGAGTGAGGCCTTGTGTCACATAGCCTCGGGGACATACACCCATACTTGACATCTCTCCTCGAGTATCTTCGAATGGGGCCCAGGTCATACAACATCGGTTACCTTCATTCGATATCTCTAACCATAGTGTTGCAACACACACACACACTCTCTCTAGGTATCCGGATCCCATCAATTATCGATTGAACCAATCAAATGCCTACCCAGCACACAAGCAACACAATCTCATGGATCCCCATATTGTTTCTAATCACCAACACATCGTTTATTTTACATTACCGATTTGTTAATACATTATGGAGGAGTACATAATTATTCACATTAATTATTTCCATTAGTCCACACTATCTCATTAATTAAGGCATAAACTAATTATTAATTATAAACGTCAATTTCCATCTTTAATTTGTATTTAGAGATTATTCAGCTCAGTGGGTATCGGTACTCGAATATGAGTATCGGTACGGTACCCTTGGGTACCGATACTCACACGCTTTCATATACCGGCATTGTTTACTGGAAATCCTAAATTTCCATTAGTGTATTATTAACTACAATTTCCTAAATTTCCATCTCATTAATTAAGGCATAAACTAATCTTCTAAAAGACTACGATTGTATTATTAACTATAATTTGACTAAAGCATATGTGGTGACCGACGTTTTGAGTTGAAAGTTTATATCAGAATTGAGGATGATGTTCGAAGTCCGACTTGAACTTGTATTGGTGCAACTATTGAAGAGAGGTCCAATGTCTATTGAAGAGAGGTCCAATGTTTGGATGGCAAATTCACAGCGGAACGAGATCAAGTAAGCAGGGTGATGGATCAAGATTCGAGTTGTGAGATATCAATTTTCTATACTTCAGAGGTCAAATTTGTATTTTCGAGGATAGTGACTTAAGGAGTAGGATCATCTACGAGGCTCACAATAGTCCGCACACTATGTATCCCAAAAGTAATAAAATATATCGAGAGTTGCGTGAGTTATACTGGTGGTCGGGAATGTATCTTAGTATGTCACAATGTGTTTGTCATGTCAGCAAATTAAAGCTGAACATCAAATTCTATCCCTTCAACAAGATCAAAGGTTCAAATAATAGCATTGTAAACGAAAAAATTAGGTTAGAGGGGTTGCTTTTATAATGAGCTTTTATAAAACTCAGTCTGGATTAGTCAGTTAGTGAATTGGAAATCTGTGATTAAAAAAAAGAGTGATGTCGTCATTCATCCGATACAAATAGAACCGCCAAACGCTTTTTTTAAACATCAACTTCATGCGGGCAAATAAAATAACTCCAAACACATTTTAAAACAAAACAGAATACAAACACGGGAAGCAAAGGAAGTCAAACTTAAATCTGACTCCAGATGAAATGTAGAACGGTACTTCAAATAATCTAATAAACTGAACTTGAATTTGCTGGGTGGAGGACAAATAATAATGTTCAATAATAAGTGGATGGACTTGAGCCAAGTTGGTATGGGGAGGGAAAAGCCTAAAGCTTGGAGCTGCCGTCAGCCATGACACAGACACCCATACACATTTGATGTGTGTGTATTAACAAAACAAACGAGGTTGTGTAAGGAGAGAAAAATGAGCTGTTGCAAATGCTGAAATTTGAACTTAAATCTGCCAAAGGTCATTTTTAAAAATGATTACATGAATCTGAGTTAGCCCTTGATTTTAGGATTTTGATATTGAATGTCATGTTGTATGATCAATTGCCATCAAAACTCGGGCATGAAATGAACATAAACTCCATTCATAAGCTAAGTGTTGACCTCCCCATCAGGCTCCTTTGCAATGAATGTTGACAAACAGATTAAGTTTGATACCTAATCCCTCCTTATATTGCCCCATAATCTTTCTCTGGCCAAAACCATCCTTGTGAAAACGAAGATTCTTCCATCTTTTTCTTCTCCGCCGACCATTTTTTACCCTACTTATCTGTGTCGGCAACTGTAGGTAACCATTTGCTTTCTTTCTCCAGGCTGCATCATTTATTACTTCTTTTCAATCACTTCCTGTTGGCACTTCACTTGTGGATCGTTTGACTTTCTAGCTCTAGAAAGAAAACCTGAGCTGGTTGACCCCAAAAATATGGGGATGTATGTTAACAACTCCTCATATGTTTCTTGGAGTTCTAAATGTGGCAATTTGCATTCAATAACTCCCATCACAGTATGCCTGTTAATTTTCCAAACATGCTAGACAGTGTTCTTCGACCAGGTCCTCAGCTACCATTGGTTCAGATTGCACACAGTGGAAAATATGCTTCAGACAACTGATTTGGCTACAAACAGTTACCAAGGAGTTCAGCAGATTGTCGGCGTTCTCAACTTGCCTTAAGCCCTTAAGATTCATTCCTGTAAGCACACTTCTGAAGACTGCTAATTGCGATGTTAATCTCCAAGTAGACTAAAACCAGGGACTTTTTTTAGTAGTCTTCTTCCATGATAAACCTAACTTTATTGGCATCTTCCCTCTTTTCAGCTGCTGCATAGATACTGTGAAGCATCACATAAGATTCTGCGTTTTGTGGGTACATTTTAAAGAGTATCTGAAAAATCCTCTCTCCAATTTCAACGTTCCCGTACATTTTACTAGCACCTAACAAGGATTGAAGCATGCCTATAGAAGGTTTAAATGGAAGTCTATTCACTATATCATAAGCTTCATGCAAGTGACAGGCTCGTGCAAGAAGGTCAACCATACAAGCATAGTGATCTGTTCTTGGAGATACCCTGTCTGCAACCATAGAGTTTAATACTCTCCAACCTTACTCTACTAAACCAGCATGGCCACAAGCAGATAAAAGACTTGAATAAGAAATGGCGTCAGGGCTCATCCCTGAAAGCTGCATCCTCGAGAATAGTTCAAGGGCACCTCTAGATCTTCATGCAATCTGTATCCATTAATCATCACACTCCAAGAGACAGCATCCTTTTCAAGCAAGTAGTCAAACAGCAATCTCGCAACTACAATGATTCCAAATCTTGCATATAGGTCTATGATGGCATTACTAACTACCACGTCTTTATCAAAGCCCTTGCATATGATATAGGCCATCACAGAATCAGCTAGATTTAGTCTGTTTACTAGAACACATGAGGAAATTAAACTCAAAACTGTTATACTGTCAGGTTTCAAACTAATTTGGAGCAGTTCACAAAAAACAGCAACTGCTTGTTCGGCATTTTTGGTATGAACATGCACAGACATGATGGCATTCCACAAAGAAATATCCCAACTCTTTCCCATTTGAAAAACTAGGAGGCTCAAACTTATTTTACCAAATCTAGCATACATGAAGATAAGAGATGTAAGAACAGGGGTTTTCTCTGTCATTCCAGTTCTGAGTGCAAAAGCATGAATGGACTTGCCCTGTGGCAGCAAGCGACATATGGGCAATAAATTTAGTATACTTACTTGATTTGGTCTTTGATTCTCATTCATCATTTGAGCAAACAAGACTAAGACATTATTTGATAGGTTGTGATGCCGAAAGCCAGTCATTAATGAATTCCAAGAAACTACACTTCTTTCAGGCATGATATCAAACAATAATGATCCAGCATCAAGCTCTCCACAGTTACAATACATGCTAATTATTTCATTTGTCAATGAAACATCAGAGTCACACCCAGTTTTGATGGCAAAACCATGAAGTATTTTTCCTCGCCTCAAATTTTCACTCTCAGTGTAAGAAGAGAGGATACTTAGCAAAGTTACAGAATCCAACTTCCCTCCCGCTTGCTGCATCTGGTGAAGAATCATATTTGCCTTCTCCTTTTGTCCACTGTGTCCATACACAGATATCAAAGTATTCCATGATTCTGTATTTTTATTAGCCATTCTTTCAAATAGCCTAAAACAAGTGGAGAGTAAATGACAATCAGAGTAAAATGCTAGGACTGCATTTGGAACATCAATGTTTGTTTCAAAACTTCTTCTAAAGACAAATGCATGTATGGATTCACCAAGTGAAATGTCACCTAGGTTCGAGCAGGCAGAAAGGATGCTAGCAATAGAGACTACATCAGGACTGAACCCATGCAATTGCATTTCACGAAATGCAACCAAACTTTCATCCCATAGTTCATTATTTACATAGCCAGAAATCATCACATTCCATGAGAGCAGCGTTTTGTTTGGCATCTGATCAAACAAAATTTCAGATAAACTTATTTCCCCAAGCTTAGCATACATCGACTAAGAGCTGTCAATACAGAAACTTGACTTCCAAACCCATGTTTAATAACACAACAATGGAGAGATCCACCATAGCAAATATCAAAATAGTTCTCACATGAGGTAAGTGTAGACACATACGTCACTGAGTTAGGCCCACTTCATTTCGAAGCATTTCCCGAAACAACTCAAAACCTTCAAAAAAAACCTCTCATTCTGCATGTAACAATTGATTAGAGCATTCCAGACTGAAACACTCCTTTCCACAGAAAAGTCAAACAATTTATTAGCACTAGATAAATCCACTTCACTTTTATACATCGAAATAAAAGCAGGAACCAGAAAATCATCCAAGAAATATCCACATTTAACAGCAAAACCTTGCAGAGATTTACCAAAACAAAAATACCCCGACCGCTTACAAGCAGGAATTATACTTGCCAAAGTACTCACATTAGGCTTTATGTTCATGCCCTGAATTTCCCTAAAAACCCCAAATGTTTCTTTATCAAGTCCATTAAAATAGTAACCAGAAACCAAAGCATTCCATGAAACCAAGTCAGGTTCAGGAGTTTCATCAAACAGTTTCCGTGCAACCCCTACATCAACATTTCTCGCATAAAAATCAATAAAATAAGTCATGATGACAACATTTCTTTCATATCCTTTTCTCAAAACAATGCAATGAATCTGTTTTCCAAACCCAGAAGCACCTAAAGCTGAACAAGCCTTAATCACGAAGGGAAATGTAAAATCATCAGATGGGCAATTGAAGAACAGGCATTTTAGGTAAACAGATAAAAGATCTACATATAGACCACAATTAGAGAGACCCTTCAGCATTAAGTTTTGGCAGAACAGATCTGGGTTTTGAATTTTGTAACATGTGGAGAGAGCTAAACTTGGTACACCCAAATAAAAAACAAGATCTGAGAAATCGTCGTAGCAATAACTTTTTTCAATGAGACCTTGTACGATGAGAAGAGATTTCAGCGGCTTTAAGCCATCGATGCTTTGACAGTGCTTTAAGAGATGTAAGAAAATTGGAAAGGAACGACATGGAAGATTTAAAACCATGGTGGTCGTTACTGATTTATGTTTAGAGACATGGATTTCCCGCCATTACTAATTATTCATCCTCTGGAGTTTCGATGCAACGAGACTAGTTCGATGCGGCCCTGAATTTTTAATTCGATTTATTCAATTTAGTAATGGATTTTTTTTCATTTTCCATTTTAATTTTTTAAATAAATTATTTGAATAGAATGACTTGGTTTTATGAAAAATTGAAATTATCTAATAGAGTTTCAAAGTTTTTTTTCTATGATTGTTTTTTAAAAATTTAATTTTAAAATAATTAATAATTAATAATTTTATATAGTAATTTTAATTTATTTTCACTACTTGAAATAATTAATAATTAATAATTTATTTTCACTATAAAAAAATAAAATTAATTATAAACGGTTTGATTCATTGTTTGATTTATTCAATTTCTTTGCTTACTCATAATTTTGAATTCAGACATTGCAATTTATATTTACTTTCTCTAAGAAAAACTTAAGAACTAATAATTCAACATGATGATATTATTGATACTCAATTATGAGATCCAACAAAAGATGCTAGTTTGAGTGTTCCTAAACATACTTACCATCTTCCCATGTTTAAAATAATTAATTAGTGATGGTATAAAAATTATATAATTTGGGAACCCAACTGGTAGTGTTATTGGAAAAGAGTATTTATATTAAGAATTTCGAGTTTGATCAACTTATCTGTAAAGTGTAGGTCTTATCAAAAAATTAAAAAAATATAAATAAATATTATTTTATAATCACCTCAAGACTATTTTAAAAAGTTGTATAATTTGATTGAGTGGTAAGGATTATTTGTGTGGGTTCAAATGCTGATTTCCACCTTAAAATGTAACTATCTTTTTGCTTGATAAAAAAAATCACTTAATCAATCCCATCTATCAATGGTCAAACAAAGGCAACATAATGATATGTAGGCATGGCAGCGGGGCGGGTTTTTGACCGCCCCATCCCGCCTCCTGTAATTATGATGGTTAACCCACCCCAAATTTGACCCGCTATTGAAGATAGAAACCCAGACCCGATCCGACCCACCCGAATTTACACTTATTTTCTCATACCATATTTTCTTAGCAACCAAACAATTATTTTTCCCAGAAATTTTTTTTGGACAATCAAATAAACTTATTTTTCCAGAAAAATATATAGTTTAACGCTTTACAAACAGTTTTGAAATCAAATGTATAAATCAAACACAAGTCCCAGAAATATTAGCACTTATAAATCAAACAAAAAATATTCATAATATTAATCATTTACAATAAAATCAAAAATTTTAAAATCAAAATATTAAAATTACAACTATGACGATACATATGTAAAGAATCCATATAAAAAATAATGTTTTTAAAATTAGGAAAAAGAGATATCTAACCATACGTTTCTTAAAAATATTGACAGGAAATAAGGAAAAAATAAAATAAAAAATTTCTTAGATCTATTAAAAAATGAGCACCTTACCTGGTGTCGTGAAGATTTGGGTATAACCTTAGAATTTCATAAGATTTTGAAACTCTAATATAAATAAATCATACTTCAATTAAACAGGAAAATAGAGTTTGTATAAGACATGAAATAAGCAACAAAAAATTGTTTAGAATCCTACAAATCTATTAGGAAAAAGTTATAATTATTTGTGAGTATGGGAGGGAAAAGAAGAGAGAAAAAAAGCAAAATGAAAGTCATGGAGAAAAATGGAGAGAACAGCCAGAGACTTGTGAGGAAGAAATTGTGGAGAAAATGAAAAGTTAGAAACCCTAAATGGTATATATAATGGCAGTTTCGTAAATATATTAAAAACACTGATATTTTAATAATATTATTTGGGTTGGGACAGGTCGGAGAATTTTTATCTTATATCTGAACCAACTCCGACTCTATTTTTTCCAAAACTCGTCCCGTCCCGCCCCTCCCCAAACTTGAATATTTTACAAAAAATTCGCTCTTATCAGGTCGGGACCCGTCGAATTCAGGTGAAATTATCATTCCTAAATAATAATTCAAAATCAAATAAATGTACAAACGTCATGCGAAACATTAAATTTATTAGGCTAAAGAGGTATTTTGCCCCCGAGTTCGACCCCAAAAAATCAATTCAGCCCATCGCCGAAAAACACACCTAATTAGGTCATCCAGTTCGTGAATTGCATCAAATTAACCATTTAACCAACATTGACCGTTATAGTGCTGACGTGGCAGTTAACGATGATGACGTGTTAGTACGCATAGGATGATGACGTGGTAGAGGGGTTAATTTGATTTTTTAACCAAATTCAAGGGCATAATTGATTTTTTTTATGAGTTCAAGGGCATGATTGATTTTAATTGAAAGTTTGGTAACTTATTTAATATTTCAGTTGAAAAAAAGAATTTAGTAAATTATTAAAATTTTAAAAATATAAAAATTGAATAAATAATTTGTTTAAATTTCAAGTTAATTTAATAAATTTATTTATTTTTTTTAATAAAATTAGATAAATAATTTGATCTTTCGATTTAAAATTTTACAAATGAAATATATGACAAATTGATTAATAAATTGATATAAATATCTTTTGATTCCCTGATAATTTTAAAAATTAAAAATAAACTCTCACAAAAATTCAAAATATTCTTCAACTTTTTATAAATATCTATAAACTTAAAAAAATATTCAAAAAATTATTAAAAAACTAATATAAAAATTAAAATATATTAAAAATTATAAAATGATAAAATTTAAATATAAAAATTATAAATTAAAAAAATTATAAAGTATTAAAAAAATTAACACTTTTCTATATTAAGTTGATGATCATTAATATTTGATGTAGAAAAATGAATCGGAATTTTGATTTTATTACTACTCTAAAACAAGGATGATTCTATTGAAAATATGTTTAAGGAATATTAGTATGCTTAACATACCCAGAAATAGTCAAAGACTTTTCCGATGGTTCATAAATATTTTTAAATTTTAATTTTTTTAATATTTGTAACTTTTGATATTTTTAATTTTATATTTTAACTTATTTTTTATATTTTTAATTTTATGTTTTTACTTAATTTTTTAATTCATTGTAGTGTACTTATTTTTTAAAATTAAGTTATCGAACTTTCAATTAAAATCATTTCTGCCCTTGGACTCAGTGAAAAAATCAATTATGCCCTTTAATTCAGTTAAAATAATTAATTCAGCCTCTCTGCCACATCATATCCCCATGTATTGCCATGTCATCATCGTTGGCCGTCATGTTAGCATTATGGACCGCCTCATCAGCATCGTTAACTAGCACGTCAACATTGTAATAGTCAACTTATGTCAAAGGATTAATTTGATGCAATTTATAAACTAGAGGTATAGGGCTTAATTGGGTGCGTTATTCTGAAAGAGGCTGAACTAATTTTTTAGGTCGAACTCGGGGCAAAAATATCCCTTTAACCAATTTATTATTTAGATCACTCAAATCAAAATTATTTGGGTAAACTACACAAATGATCGTTAAACTTTTAGGATGCTTTCATTTTAGTCACCGAATTATTAAAGCTTACAAAACAATCACTAAACTATTATTTCCCTTTTAAAATGGTGATTACCATTAACTCCGTTAAAAATAGCTGATGTAGCGGTTAATTTTACCCTCTCAACACTCTTACCCTCTTCCACCTCTCTCTCTATTTCTTTTACTCTCGATTTCTTATCCTTCTTCTCCTTTTTCTCAATCACCAGCATGCATTCTCATTGTTATTTTTACACCACATTACATTACAACCTTCAAAAACCTCCTAACAAAAAAAAAAAACTTTGAAATATTGTGATTCATTTTCACACTCTGTTCTATCCATCTGTTGAAGCTGGATATTTTGGCATTCATCGCCTTCGTTAACTCACATGAAAAAATTGGTTTTCACCTGGGATCTCTCGGAAGCATGAGATTTCCTAGTAGTTCGCTGGCACATCCTTTGAAATTTGCTTCCCACAACATTTTTTCTAGAAACTGTAGGGATTGAGAAAAAAATGATGGGTCTCAGTAGATGGGCCACCTATTCCCTGGCAGGAATCCTATAATTTCAATGCAAGCATTTGCTGATTCTCCTAATGATTGTGATTGTGTTAGGAGTCTTTTGTACCGTAGAAATGAATCAAATTCTAGCAATTTTGATAAGACGATATTGATCGAATCATAGGGAACACCGCAGAACAACACTTATGATTAAGAACATACCCAACAAGTATGGAACTGCTCCTCGTGCAAATTACAAGCATTTTTTCCCCTTAAAGTCTAATGTCTTGAGGGGAAGAGGGTAAAAGTGTTGAGAGGATAAAGTTAACTTCCACGTAAGCTATTTTAACAGAAATTGACGGCTGTGATATTTTTAAAGCGAAATAAAATTTCAGTGATAGTATTGTAAATTTTAAAAGTTTGGTGACCAAAAATAAAAGCTCCATGAAAATTTACCCAAATTATTTACAATAATATTCTTCATCTCACTCATCATCACCGTATTCAGAATTGGCAATGATTGATTTCTTGGATTGACATGAGAAAGCACTTTCATCAAACTAAGTATTGGGCATCTCTTTAGCAATGCGCTTCATGTATTGGGCAGCTATCTTTGCCTGAACCCAAATGAACGAAAGAATCAAACACCCCATCTTACAAAATCAATCCCAAGTAACCAGGAAAACAGATGTTTACATCTCGAAACCATGAGCGCTGTAATGCCTAATACTTTTAGTTCCAATCTGTTTATATCGACATTAACAAAATGCAAAACATCATACACAAATACTCATACCTCATTGCCACATTCAACTCTTTGGCATCAATGGTACCTGCAAGAAATTTCTGTAGAAACTATTTTGGTTAGTTGTTGAGTAGTTATGAATTAGTTTCTTTGTTAGTTAGCTAGCTAAGTAGTATAAATGGATGGACATTTTGTAATTTAATTCTTCATATGAATGAAAATTAGTGAATTATTTACTTTGTCTATGAATTTAGCATGGTATCAGGGATAGATCTCGATTCTCATCTCGATCTCCATGATTAATTTTATCATTTAAAATTGTGTTTTCGATATGTGAAATTATCATTTCCATTCAATTTTCATGTTGTTAGGCCTTCGAGAGTTAATTGTTTGCCTATCTGGGGTATCATCTTTTTATTTTTTTATTGGGCCATTTCGATTCTTGGGTATGTTTCATGTGATTTGATTTAAGCTTTGAAAGTTGTTTTAAACTTGTTGAAGTCCTAAAAGGATAACAAGTTCGAGCAAATGAGTGTAAATCATGCATGAAGTATGATAGTTAAATTGGTTCTAATAATAAAATTTTCATGAAAAGAAATTAGTATAATATTTAAGATGGTCATATAGTAGAGGCATGTGTTCTTAAAGAGACTCAAGATATAACTAATCATAAAACTCTAGAAGAGTTTCAAGCATCTAAAAATAAAGATGAAAATAATGAAGAGATCTCAACAAGTTATGCCTCTACAAGAATAGAATGGAATCAAAATAAAAAAGTTATCGATAACGATTTTATATACAATATTTTTATAGAAGTAAAGGAAAAAATGAAGATATTGAACAGAAATCTATCTATGAGTATAGATAGAAGAATGATTGACCAAAATAGAAAAATTTATTCGAGTACAATTAAATTAACTTCCAGAACGTAAAGTTTTTTGACAAACAGTCTAAACACCTAAAGGTGTATACAATTGAGGTACAAATGAGTGATCGTGAGATATAAAACGTAATTTAAATTACAAAGAATTTTTAAATTATTTCAGGCAGGATATAATTACTTTATTAGTCTTGAAACTATGAAAAATTTTATATACATCTAATGATTTTGTGGATCCATGGTGTGTGTGTTCTGTCACTTAAAATAATGCAAGTATACACTGTCGACACAAGTAATAAAGTGGACACGCACAATGTGTGTATCGGGTTGTCAAATCTCATAGGAAATATGCAGCGTTTATTAGATGCTATTGGTTGTAACAATTAAATAAGTTTGATTGGGTTCAGGAATGTATAAAGAGATACTCAATTAACTGAAAGACAGATCCTAATACATCCAGAAGCAACCAACAATTGTGATCTAAAAAATGAAATTATCTAATATAGTTACAATCATACTCATGTTTGCATTGTTATGATGCCGACATAGTTGATGGGTGATACTCTTTCGACACTACAAATAGATATACCTAGACTAGCCCCAACGTGTCACTTAGCATAGTCTGTCGGTACATCCATCTATTCAAGTGTCAATACATCCACTCCTAATTAAGCCTCAAGTGTCACTTGACTTAGCAAAACGGCAACTTTCGTTACTCATGACTCTTAAATCATTTATCATCTAGTTAAGGCGTGCTAAATGCAACTCTATATTTCTATACCAGTTTGAGTGGGGTGCAAGTCAATAACAAATAACAATAAGCAAAGGGTAACTACGTTAAATAAAATATTAAGTTCTAAAAACATAATATATTAAAATAAGTTAAGAAAACAACATATTTTAAGATCACGTAGGATCAGTAGCAAGAAACAAGTCTTTCTTGGACTCTATTCCTCTAAGGTGCTCTAGCCTTACGCTGACCACTATTGCAACTGTCGATTCAACCAACCTTTCGGCTATCATGTTGCTTCTTTCGGCACCAATACCTTCAAGATCCTTAAGATTTCATGGTCGTTGCCATTTTCTTAGGAAGAAAAAAGATTTTCCCAAGAAAATAAGTTCTCAAAACTCTCTTCAAATAGACCTTATTTCTTGTAGAAGAGATTTCTCTTTATATTGGATGAGGAGTGAGAAATAGAAACTGATAATATTTCAATACTTGTTAATCCTTCTTATGGTTCTGTGCCGACACGGGCATTTGTCTTGATGCAGTTGTCATCCTACAGCTCTAGAAATTGTTTGGTGGCCTGGCTTGGTAATTTGTCTTGATGCAAGGGCAATTTGTGGCCTCTGGCGCACAATGGTCCCGACACCTCCAAGCACCGTGTGGCTCTTGCATAGTTGAAATAGAGCGATTGTGAAGGCCATGTTATGCAGCTATGTATCGACATATATATACAAAGTACCGACATCCTAAACCAAAATATAAAAACAAAGTAGAATGAATGAAATCCTAATTACAAAGAAAAAATATAAACAAAAAATGAAAAAAAAACTTCGGTAAAAAGGTGGATAAATAAATGAATATCTGAGAGTTATCACACCCTCAAACCTAAGAGAATAAATGGATTCAAACCCTCTAGTGTCAGTGCAACATGATCTCTGATTGATAGCCCTATAAATTATAACATCTGTTGTAACGCCCTAAATCCGACGTCACATTTGGGCCTCAATCTCAAACCATATATATATATATATATAATTGCACCACTAGATTTAGCCCACAACATAAACATTTCCAATCCAACAATGTTTTGGAAAAAAGTTAACATAAAATAGTTGAATCGTTTGCATGGGAGCTCTAATTAAAAACAAGTTAATTAAAAGCATTCGACGTGATCTAATTAAAAATAAGTTAATTAAAAGCATTCGACATGATTAAAATAAAAATAGAGTTATAGACATAAATCAAGGGTCCTATGAATACATTGCCCGAAAGATTGTACTCTTGATCACATCGATGCACTGAAATCCTACTCCAAAGGGCTCCTTGAACACAACGCAACCACCTAAAAACCTGCGTAAGGAAACAACGATTCCAAACGCTGAGCTCATAAAGCTTAGTGGATACAACTCTACTCTACCATGCTTCACACAGATCATAAACATATGCATATACCAAGTAAGATGATATGGCAATTTGAAATGTACTTGGCGCTACGCTAGTTGCCTAAACACATGTAATTCATATCTCAAAATCAAGGGGCACACATGGCCCAACCATGCCATACCACAACAACACAGGAGTGAGGGCAGATCACGCAACATCGAAACATACACCCCTACTCAGAATCTTCCCTTGAGTACATGTGAATGAGGCCTGGGTCACATAGCATCGGTAACCTCCATTCGCCAATCACTTACCATAGTGTTGCAACGAATTCTTGGGTATCCAGATCCCACCAAACAAGGTACTCAACCATACAACTCCCTTACTTGGCATACATTAACTAACCGATCCACCAAGGATCCTTACGATTATAATCACAACCAAGACACCCGTAAATTATCAAGTTATTACTCATTATATTCGTATATGGGGTTAGATTCTCAATTTCTTAATTTTACTATTTATTTTACCCTATTAGAGACATATTGGGCCTTAGCCCCGAATTATAGGTCCTTGAAACTAAAAGTGTAATTTTCTGGGCAGAATGCCCAGCGAGTACCAATACTACCTTATGGGTATCGAGACGTTTTAGTGGATACCGATACCCACTTATGCGTGTTTATACCTGGCTTACTATTAGGAGGGTCTTAACTCAAATTTTGTATCGATACTCGGGGTCACGTACCGATACCCCTAGTGTACTGATACATCTCTAAGTGTATCGATACCAATTTTGGCTACTGGGATTTGATGAAACAGGGGCAATACCGATATACCCCTCGCGTACCGATACCCCTTTTAAACTCATGCTAAAAAAGCTATAAAAACAACGGGGTACCGTTATCGATTCATGTTGTATCGATACCCAAGCCCATAATTCAAATTCTAGAGCTCAAATGTCATTTCAACACTTCCCCAACATTATAGAAAAACCCCAAAATGAACTTATAGATTATGAAAGGTATTTTAAGAGAGTTTCTACTCTTTTCAAACCATTTAAATGCAATTCTAGATTTTTCCATTAACAGCCAAAATCAACCATTTCAAGCACCAAAACACCAAACAAGCATACAAACCATACATTCATGATTAGTAAGAAACAAAGACAAATAGAATTGTACTAACCACACTCCCCTAACTGATCAAGAAGCTTCTAGCCCAACCTCAAGCTTTCCTCTTCTCTTGAGCCTTGGAAGCCTCCCCAACTTCCTTCACTACAAAAATATGTTGCACAACCAGTCACAACATTGCTAGAAGATTAAGAAACATAAAAGGAAGATCTTAACATCAAGAATGAAGCTAAGATTTTTATTTTTGTTCTTCTTCTCAACCCCAAAAAAAACCTAACTTTTCATCCACCACTATCTTTGATGAAACTTATCTTGAAACGTAGATCCTTGGATGGTGATTTCAACACTCTCCACTCAAAATTCGAGAATCTAACTCAAGGAAGAAAAGATTAGACCTTTGTCTTTAGGTCGACAAGGAAGAATGAATGAGAGAAAGATGGGGTAAAGGTGGAGACAACATGATATCACTCCCTTAATATTTACTATAGAGCCATTTAGAAATCAGTATCTCTTTTCTTTTAAATTATGAGGAAAATACTTTCTTGCCCCTTTCTCATCTACCCATTCACCTATTAGCCTAAAGCCTTAAGTTAAACAATACAAGAAAGCCTATTTAGGCACTTCTTAGACACTCAAAGGCCCTACTCTTGGCCCAAAATTTTGAGCCCACCATTCGGGTTTAAACTGGCCCATGGATTCTGAAAAGCTTCATGTGTTTTTCAACCTTCCACGTGGCTTTTTTGATCCCATGGTTCTTCCATAACATTTTTACCAAGGGTATGCACTTTTTGCGAAGCTCATTGACTCATCTATCACTCTTATTGGCTCTTCCTCATAGGTCAAGTAGGTGTCGATCTCAATCTCCTCAAGATGAATAACATGTGAAGGGTTAGAATGATAACTCCTCAACATGGACACATAAAACATTGTGGATGCACTTTATCTCTGGTAGTAAGGCTAGCCAGTACACCACGGGTCTAACCCTCTCAAGAATCTCATATGGTCCATTAAACCTCGGGATCAACTTGCCCTTTCAGCTAAAATGGATCACTCTCTTCTACGGTGACACATTGAGAAACACTTTGTCATCAACCTTATACTCAATGTGCTTACGCTTCAAGTCCGTATAAGCTTTCTGACGATCAAAGGCCGCTTGCAATCTTTCTTTGATGATCTAAACTTTCTCCTCAGTTTGCCTAATCAATTCTGATCCCACGATCCTTCTTTCATTTAGCTTAGTCAAACATAAAGGTGTTATACACTTCCATCAATACAAGGCCCCAAAAGGGGCCATATTGATACTCGGTTAGAAACTATTGTTATAAGCAAACTAAACAAGCGGTAGTTGGTCCTTCCAACTCTTTTCAAAGTTGACCACACAATACTGAAGCATATCTTTTAAGACTTGAATGACTCGCTCGGACTGGCCATCTGTTTGAGGGTGAAAAGTGGTACTAAAATGTAACCTTGTGTCCAAAGCTTCATGAATCTTCTTCCATAATCTCGCTATAAACCATGGATCCCAATCCTATATGATCGAGGTTGGCACCCCTTGTAACCTCACAATTTCTTAGATGTACAATCGTGCTAACCTCTCAAGTGTAAAATCCATACGCACAGGTAAGAAATAAGAAGACTTAGTCAAATGATCCATTATCACCCATATAACATCATGCTTCTTTTGTGTCAAAGGCAGACCCATCACAAAATCCATGGTCACGCGACCCCATTTCCATTGTTAGAATCTGAATAGGCTGAAGCAAACCCGAAGGAACCTAATGTTTTACCTTAACTTCCTGGCAAGCAAGACATCTTGTTACGAACTATGAGATTCTTCAAATCCTTTAAGGCTAGAACACACAACCGACCCTTGAAGTACATGATTCTTTCATCTCATACTTCAAAGTCTGGTGCTTCACCTCTTTGAACTATCTCAATCTTGGCTACTAGTCATCAAGCACTTGTGTTCTCTTGATATCTTGCACCAAGATAGGCTCCACACGAAGCTTGACTAACAACCTATCATCCTCAGTCATCCTCAATTAGGCAAACATTACCCTAAAGTCCGACATGGACTTTTGGCTCAAAGCATCAGCCACCACATTAGCTTTACCAGGATGATACTTAATAATGCAATCATAATATTTTAACAACTCGATCTAACGCATCTGTCTCAAATTCAACTCTTTCTAAGTGAGAAAATACTTCAAACTCTTGTGGTCGGTGTAGATGTAGCATTTTCTTCATTAAGATAGTGCCTCAAAATCTTCAATACGAAGATAACTGCCACTAGCTCCAAATCATGTGTAGGGTAATTCCTTTCATGAGTCTTGAGTTGTCTTAAGGCGTAAGCTACCACTCTTCCCTATTGCACGAGAAATAACCAAGCCCATTCAACGAGGCATCACTGAAAACCACGTAGTCATTACCCGGCTCGGGTTGCATTAAAACTGAGGCCTTTGTTAAGTACGCCTTCAAATGTTCAAAGCTTTGCTGTCTCCTTTCATTCCACTCAAATGAAACCTCTTTCTGTAACAACTTGGTCATAGGTGCATCTATGATAGAAAATCCCTTAATAAAACGTCGATAATATTCAGCAAGCCCAAGAAAACTATGGACTTCTGTAATATTCCTAGGTGGTTTCCATTCAACCATAGCTTGAATCTTTTATGGATCAACACAGATCTCATCTGCCGCTATAATGGGCCCAAGAATGCCACTTTAGAAAGCCAAAATTTGCACTTGCTAAACTTGGCAAATAACTGCCTCTCCCTCAAGGTCTGGAGGACAATTTGAAGATGATAATCGTGCTCCTCCTCTGAGCGTAAATAGACTAAGATTTTGTCAATGAAGATCACCACGATCTAAATAAGGCTGGAAGATCCAATTTATCAAATCTATAAAAGTCGTAGGTGCATTGGTAAGCCCAAAAGGCATTACCAATAACTCGTAATGTCTGTACTGTGTTTTGAAAGCGATCTTCTGAACATCTTCTTCTACTACGTTCAACTGGTAGTAACCTGACCTTAAATCGATCTTTGAGAACACACAAGCACCTCTCAACTGGTCAAACATGTCATCTATCCTTGTTAAGGGATAACGATTCTTTATCGTTACCTTGTTGAGCTGCCGATAATCAATGCACATCCTCATTAACCCATCATTCTTCTTAATGAACAAGACCGGTGCACTCTAAGGTGAGATGCTCTATTGAATAAACCCCTTTCCAACAACTTTTAAATTTAATTATTTAACTCTCTCAATTTCGTTGGTGCCATAATGAACACTGGTTTCGTGCGATGCATCACATCTATCCAGAACTCTAGTTCATGATCTAGAGGTAACCCGGGTAACTCTTTCAGAAACACATCAGCAAACTCACATACGGTCAAGAGTCTCTCAAGCCTCTGGCCCTCCACCCTTGTATCAATCGCGTATCTAAGAAGGCCTCACAACCTTGTTGAATCATTCTTTGTGCCGCCAAAGCCAACACTACATTGGAAAGACAAGGATTCCTCTCACCTTTCACCACAAACTTAGCTCCATTTAAACCACGAAGCTTAAGGCTCTTTGCCCTACAACCCAACCGTACATCATGCTCAAACAACCAATCTATTTCTAGGATAGTATCAAACTCTTAAAACGGCAACACCATCAGGTCAGCTGAGAAGATCAAACTCTGAACCTCGATCGAACACCTCCGATACATTTTATCTACCAAAACATCATACCCTAAAGGACTAGATACACGAACCCCTATCTCAAGATCCTCGACAAGAATACCCTACTGCTGAGATATTCCACTATAGATGTAGTAATGTGTAGACCTTAAATCTATAAGAGCAATAATAGAAATAGAAAACAAGGTAAATGTACCTGATATGACATCGATTGCCTCACAATCCTCCTGAGCCTTAACTGCATACTGTCTCGCTGGTTCCCTTACTGTGGACTGGAATGTACCCCTACTCTGATGTCCTAACACGTGGCTAGCTCCTCCCCTAGTGAAGCCTCGACCCCTCTGAGCTGTGAAAGAAGTCCTCTAATTCTGAACTGAGGTAACATCCATGGCCTCAGGGCCATCCCTTAGAAAATGGTCAGGTGATCCACAACCATAGCATACCTTATTATTCCTATAACACACTCCATGGTGCCTACGCCCATATTGGGCACAAACTAGTGCTTGCGATCCCCTAGATGAGCCTCTCTAACTCATAGCCAAAGAGAGAATTATGGCTTCTACAACCAACAAATGTGGACCTACGATCTGATCTTGCGAACTGATTATGTGCTTCTCTTCCTTGGTTTTAATTTCCTCTCTACCCCTAGAGTGGGATTGGGACTGGTTGGAGTGGGAATGGCTCCCTCCATTCGAACTTTCATGACCTCCAGTACGGCTATAAGTTAGCCCTTGCACTTGCTCAAGGGATTTGGCACTAGTGATCAAATCAGAAAACACCTTCGGTGGATCGATGGTCAAGTACATCTAGATCCACTTCCTTAAAACTTTATGGAACCTCTTGCATCTCATCCTTTCTATAGCAACCAACTAAGAGGCATACCTACTCAACTGAAGGAACTCTTGCCCGTACTAAAAAAAATGGTTCCCATGCACCAAATGCATTAACTGATCCTTCAAGCTATCCATATGAGTTTCTCATATGTACTTCTTCTTAAACTCATCAAGAAAATCACCCTAAGTGGGTCGGTTAGGATACCATCTTAACTTTACGGTTTCCCACTACTCACGACCATTCTCTTTCAATAGGGAAATAATGCACTTCGACTTGTCTTTGGGCTCTAACCCCATCTGGAGCAAAATCCAATGAGTATCTCTCAACCACTAATCTACATTGACCAGATTATTTTGTCCTAGCCCAAGAAAATATGTTGTGCCATGACGGCAAATCCTCTCAATCTGGGCCTTACGAGAGGTAGTAGATGGCCTAGGAATAGACCTCATAATGCGATGAAGGGCCCTATGCAGGTGGGTGAAGTAGTTGGCCCCATGCTGTCTCTTATTCTTCGATCTCTCATTGGTATCAGGGATATAATCCTCATCATAACTCTCATCTTGAGAGCCCTAACTTTCCTCACGGTCGTGCGCACCTCAAGGCTTGATTCAAACTCTACACAGATAAACAAAAAAGGTTACTCCACTGGATAATCAGCTTTAATAAGTACAACTTCAACTTACAGGCATGTATTCACTAGATACCCCTTTTACGATGCCCTACTACGCTGGGTTTCCTAGAATCGGCTAAACCTAGGCTCTGATACTACTAAATGTAACGCCCTAAACACGACGTCACATTTAAGCCTTAAGCCCAAACCATATATATATATATAATTGGAACACTAGATTTAGCCCACAACATAAACTTTTACATAAATCCAACAATGTTTTGGAAAAGAGTTAACACAAAATAGTTGAATCGTTTGTATGAGAGTTCTAATTAAAAACAAGTTAATTAAAAGCATTCAACATAATAAAAATACAAATAGAGTTACAGACATAAATCAAGGGTCCTATGAATACATTGCCCGACAAGCCTAAGAACTATACTATTGATCACATCAATGCACTAAAATTCTACTCTGAAAGGCTCATTGAACGCAATGCAACCACTTAGAAACTTGTGTAAGGAAATAGCGATTCCAAACGCTGAGCTCATAAAGCTCAGTGGATACACCTATACTCTACCATGCTTCACACAGATCATAAACATAGGCATGTAACAAGTAAGATGATGTGGCAATTTGAAAGGTACTTGGCACTACGCTAGTCGCCTATACACATGCAATTCATATCTCAAAATATAGAGGCAGACAAGGCCCAACCATACCATGCCACAACAACATAGAAGTGAAATCGGGTCACAAAGCATCGGTACATACACTCCGGGTGAGGTTGGGTCATGCAATATCAGAACATACACCTTACTCGGAATCCCCCTTCGAGTACATATAAATGAGGTCCGGGTCACATAGCATTGGTAACCTCTATTCACCAATCACTTACCATAATGTTGCAATGAATTCTTGGGTATCCGGATCCCACCAAACAAGGTACTCAACCACACAATGCCCTTACTTGGCATACATTAACTAACCGATCCACCAAGGATCCTTACGATTATAATCACAAACAAGACACCCGTCAATTATCAAGTTATTACTCATTATATTCATATATGGGGTTAGATTTTACTATTTATTTTACCCTATTAAAGACCCATTGGGCCTTCGCCCCTGAATTATAGGTCCCCTAAACTAAAAGTGTAATTTTGGGGCAAAATGCCTAGCGAGTACTGATACTCTCTTATGAGTATCAATACGCTTCAGTAGGTACTAATACCCATTTAATCGTATCGATACTTGGCTTGCCGTTAAGAGATGATTAACTTAAAGCCCGTACCGATACTTGGGGCCGTGTACTGATACCCCTGGTGTACCAATATGCCTCTGACGTATCGATACCAATTTTAGCTACTGGAATTTGATGGAATAGGGGTGGTGTCGATACGTTTCTCTCGCGTACCGATACCCTTATTAAGCTCATGCTAAAAAAGCTATGAAAACAACGGGGTACCGATACTGGTTCATGTCGTATTGATACCCGAGCCCATAATTCAAATTCTGGAGCTCAAATCTCATTCCAACACTTCCCCAAACATTATAGAAAAGCCCCAAAATGAACTTACACATTATGGAAGGTATTTTAAATAAGTTTCTACTCTTTTCACACCATTTAAATGCAAATTTCAGATTTTGCCATTAACAACCAAAATCAACCATTTCAAGCCACAAAACACCAAACAAGCATACAAACCATACATTCATGATTTGCAAGAAACAAAGGGAGATGGAAGTGTACTAACCACACTTCTCCAACTGAGCAAAAAGCTTCTAGCCCAACCTTAAGCTTTCCTATTCTCTTGAGCCTTGGAAGCCTCCCCAACTTCCTTCACTACAAGAAGATGTTGCACAACCAGTCATAACATTGCTAGAAGATTAAGGAACATAAAAGGAAGAGCTTAATTGCAAGAATGAAGCTAAGACTTCTATTTTTGTTCTTCTTCTCAACCCCCACAAAATCCCAACTTTTCATCCGCCACTATCTTTGTAACACCCCAAAAAAACCCTTAATTTAAAACCCTAAATTTAAAATACCTAAACTCAAAACCCTAGAAATTAGGAATTTAAATATGAAACCCTAATTAAGAAATTTGGGAATTAATTGAATTTAAACAAATTTAGTGATCTTTTTATAAAGAATTGATATTATGTACCTATTTTGTGAACCCTAGAAAAGTACAAGGACTTACCTTGTAATTTATCCAAAATTTTATATATAAAAGTTTTGATTCACCCTTTGCGGCATTCAATTTTTTTCCAAGCTATAGCCGCATATTCCCCTTTCCCTCTCTCGATTTGTGTTCGATCGCATCTCCCTTTTTCTTTTCTTTTTATTATTTATTTAATTCGATCAAACCCCACTGAGTCTCTGGCACCGCTCAATTCAATTATGTCTTCGGCTGATTTGAAGATCAACTATTCGAATCCGATAAGTATTCATTAAATTTCGTTAGATTACTATTTAGGAATACTTCTTTGATCATAATGATAATAGTAATAGTGTTATCGTGGGATTATTCTCATAGGTACCAATACAACTGGACCTTGTACTTTCGATTATGAGAGACTCGTCATTTCGTAGGTTGAGTTTGCTTCGGCTAAGGTGTGTTTTCTTCCGGTGCTATAAATAAATGATTTTATTCGTGTGTTTTACACTTGAGTGATTTTTCTTTATTGTGTTGTGATTTTAAATTATGTTTTCCGTGCATAATATTTTAGACTGTGAATAAAATTGAGATTTAAAATAAATGTGTTGTGATTCCCTGATTTATTATCAGACTGTGTTGAGACTGTGAAAACCGTAATATCTTTTTACTGTGTTATCATGAGTTGGGATTGTACGGAGGAAGTTAAGTGGTTTTATACTACTTGTGTTGGTGACTATGTAGTGAGGGGATCTGGGGAACCTACTCTTTTGGTGACTATGCAATATGGGTGCATTGCATTGTGATTTTCATAAAATTGTGTTTATACAAGATTTGTGCTTTAAAAATAATTTTGTGAAAATTGTGTGAAACTGAGTTTGTGATTGCTTGCACTTTACAGACACTGAGCCTTATAGCTTACTCCCAAATAGTTTTCTCTTACTGATATTTTGGACCCTAGGCGACGTGGTACCCGAAGGATCTCTTTGTTTTATCGATTTAATTTTATCTTCAGTATGGACTATATTATTTTTAAGACTTGTTTATTATTATTATTAGGGAAACTTTGATGTATTTGGGAATTGAGGTTATTTTCAGTATACATGCATAGTTTTTACATTCGGATGTTTTATTTAATCTTTTAAACTATAATATTATTGTTGGATTTTTAATAACGTTTTAAGATAGTTTTTCTATAGTATATCTGGAAATTTTAATCCTTTTATATTATCAATTTTTTGATATTATTTTAACGCTTAAGTTTTGACGAATTATTTAATTATTTTACAATAATTATGATTTATTATAAATAAAATTGGTTTCTTAAGGGTAATGTTTTCATTGGTGACTTCTTAAATTCGGCCTTTTCTTCTTGGCCGGGTTTAGGGGGTTACATTTAGTGGTATCAGAGCCAGGTTTAACCATCGGACTGTGAGGCTTACATAAAATTTTAAACCAAAAATAATTTTTGCATGCATATTAAATATTTTTGGGCAAAATGGGATTTTTTGATAAATAGATTATTTAAAAAAAATATATATTATGAATAGAAACTCAAAGTACCAACTCTAATTCTAAGATTATTTCCTTTTGTAGATAGATTACTATGCCACCTTTTATGATTGAAGAATGAGGAATTTAGAACGAAGAATTTTAAGTTGTGTCAATTAATTTTTGGAATCTATCACTAAGTTTGGAAATTTCGAGGACGAAATTTCTTTTAAGAGTGGGAGAGTTGTAACACCCCAAAAATACCCCTAATTTAAAACCCTAATTTTAAAATCCCTAAATTCAAAACCCTAGAAATTGGGAATTTAAATATGAAACCCTAATTAAGAAATTTGGGAATTAATTGAATTTAAACAAATTTAGTGATCTTTTTAGAAAGAATTGATATTATGTACCTATTTTGTGAACCCTAGAAAAGTACAAGGACTTACCTTGTAATTTATCCAAAATTTTATATATAAAAGTTTTGATTCACCCTCTGCGGCATTCTATTTTTTTTCCAAGCTGCAGCCGCACATTCCCCTCTCACTCTCTCGATTTGTGTTCAAATCGCATCTCCCTTTTTCTTTTCTTTTTATTATTTATTTAATTCGATCAAACCCCACTGAGTCTCTGGCGCCGCTCAATTCAATTATGTCTTCGGCTGATTTGAAGATCAACTATTCGAATCAGATAAGTATTCATTAAATTTCGTTAGATTAGTATTTAGGAATAATTATTTGATCATAGTGATAATAGTAATAGTGTTATCGTAAGATTATTCCCATAGGTACCAATGCAGCTGGACCTCGTACTTTCGATTATGAGAGACTCGTCATTCCGTAGGTTGAGTTTGCTTCGGCTAAGGTGTGTTTTCTTCCGGTGCTATAAATAAATGATTTTATTTGTGTGTTTTACACTTGAGTGATTTTTCTTTATTGTGTTGTGATTTTAAATTATGTTTTCCGTGCATAATATTTTAGACTGTGAATAAAATTAAGATTTAAAATAAATGTGTTGTGATTCCCTAATTTATTATCGAACTGTGTTGAGACTGTGAAACCGTGACATCTTTTAACTGTGTTATCATGGGTTGGGATTGTACGGAGGAAGTTCAGTGGTTTTATACCACTTGTGTTGGTGACTATGTAGTGAGGGGTTCGGCGGAACCTACTCTTTTTGGTGACTATGCAGTATGAGTGCATTGCATTGTGATTTTCATAAAATTGTGTTTATACAAGATTTGTGCTTTAAAAATAATTTTGTGAAAATTGTGTGAAACTGAGTTTGTGATTGCTTGCACTTTGGAGACACACTGAGCCTTATAGCTTACTCCCAAATAGTTTTCTCTTATAGATATTTTAGACCCTAGGCGACTTGGTACCCGGAGGATCTCTTTGTTTTATCGATTTAATTTTATCTTCAGTATGGACTATATTATTTTTAAGACTTGTTTATTATTATTATTGGGGAAACTTTGATGTATTTGGGAATTGAGGTTATTTTCAGTATACATGCATGATTTTTACATTCAGATATTTTATTTAATCTTTTAACTATAATATTATTGTTGGATTTTTAATAATGTTTTAAGATAGTTTATCTACAATATATGTAGAAATTTTAATCCTTTTATATTATCAATTTTTTATATTATTTAATGCTTGGGTTTTGAAGAATTATTAATTATTTAATTATTCTAGAATTATTATGATTTATTATAAATAAAATTGTTTTCTTAAGGGTAATGTTTTCATTGGTGACTTCTTAAATTCGGCCATTTTCTTCTTGGCCGGGTTTAGGGGGTTACAATCTTTGATGAAACTTACCTTGAAACATAGATCCTTGGATGGAGATTTCAACACTCTCCACTCAAAATTCGGGAATCTAACTCAAGGAGGAGGCAAATATTAGGCCTTTGTCTTTGGGTATACAAGGAAGAATGAAGGAGATAGAGATAGGGTGAAGGTGGAGGCAACATGAGATCACTCCCTCAAGCTTTTCTGCAAAGCCATTTAGAAATCAACCCACATTTCCTTTAAATTGTGAGGAAAATACTTTCTTGCCCCTCTCTCATCTACCCATTCACCTATTAGCCCAAAGCCTTAAGTCCAACAACACAAGGAAGCCCATTTAGGCACTCCTTAGACACCCAAAGGCCCAACTCGTGGCCCAAAATTCTGAGCCCACCACTCAGGTTTAAACTAGCCCATAGATTCTGAAATCCGGGTCATTACATCTGTAACGTAACATGTTTAAGCTCAAAATATGGAGCATTAGTAGTTGGAAAAACAATACCTAGATTCGACCCTCTAGTGTCAGTGCAACATGATCTTTGGTCGAACTATCGTTGTTATTCACAAAATGGTTGTTGTTTCCTTTAGTTTTCACCCGATCCGCTACATTTGCATCTTGCAAGTTATCATCTAAAATCTGAAAGGGTAAATGGATCTCATAATTAAACTGGACCTTACAGCTACGGCTCTGAAAAAAAAGTTTTCAATTTCAAGTAATTTATTTTGGATTTTGGTTCTCTTAACTAGAGTGAGCAAAACTCGACTCAACTGGAAAAATTCAATATTTGAACTTGACTTGTCACGAAAAAAGTCAAATTTTCAGCTTGACTCGACGCGAAAAAAGCTTGTCTCGACTCGAAATTTTTTTAAATAAAGTTTGAGTTATAAAATTGAACTTTGAATAACTCATATTTTTTAATAATTAGTATATCGGTTTTCAAGTTCGAGTCGAGTCTCTCAATTATGCTTTATATATATATATAGATATGTCACATATGAAAATATATGAAGACATATATATGTGTATTGTATGTAGTTATAGAGAGTCGTTTAGATCGAACTAATTAGTATAATAACATATAAATGTTTACAATCAAATTTCAATAGAAACTTGAACAACTCAAATCGTAAAATTCAAATAAAGCTTTAATTGTCTAAGGGTGAAACACAAGTATTAGAAATTCAATAGCTTGTTTCAATTTTAGTGGTCTAAGGGTGAACATAAAAATTGGACACCTAATAATAAGTATTAAAATAAAATTTGTAGTGGTAAAATATCCACAAGCCAATAAAGGGCCCAGATATTTGGGTCGCTCACGACATGTGAGTGCACCTATAAAATTCGTTTATATGTTTTAGTATGTATGCTTATGTTAACAGGGACGAACACACGACTTTGTGTTAGGAGTGGTGAACCAATAAAATTCTAAGGGCGACTTATAAAATTTTAGGAGGACAAAACTAGATTTTCAATAAAAATGCATAAAAGATTTTTAAAAATTTTCTAAATTATATATGAATTTCAAATTTTCTGAGGGGGCGACTGCTCCCTCTAACCCCCTCGACCATCATTGCTTATGTATACTATATTTTAAGTCTTTATTGGGTGGGTGTTATGAATTAGTAAGATACAGATTCAATAAAATAGATTAAAATATTTTTAAGAAAAAATGACAATAATAAAAATTGATAAAATAAAGTTATTAACTTTTCATACTTTCATATCATACACCAAATAAGGGAGGTGAAGAGGAAGAACATTGTGGTTGATGACGATTACGAGCGATTCACCCTGGTTGATTTGAGGAAGAGTTGTCGATAATATAAAGGCTAGAGGAAAAGATTGGGGAGAAAGAGAAGGGTATTGTTCTATTGGTTCGGTCTGCCTTCTTCCTTCGATTGCATGGGTATTTATAGTCTCTCGGACTGTTAGTGATTGGACAACACCGAACTTAATAACAACTTATGGATGAGTTAGCAAAATTAGGCTCAACTTTCGAACGTTAAACTTTGTACGTTGGTCACGTAAATGTGGTTACTATAACTCTTAACCGTGTCTATTTCCAAGGTGATCCAGGCCTCCAGAAAAACCGTTACTATGGGATGATTTTGGAATGTTGAATGCGGGAGCGCTGAGAGTTTTTTCCATAATTCTTCGTGATTATTGTACCGAATATAACAAAAACATAAAATCAATAATTTTATATTCAAAATCTGTGCTAATCTGCTGGTGATTATTCGTTAAAATTGTTTATAAATATATTTTCTAATAAAAATATTTTCTTTGATGAAACCTAATCTATCATTATTGCTTTAGCATTTATGTTAATTTCACTTCTAGAAATACGACCCGAAAGTCAGCAAGCATGTGAAATTAATGCTTTCGTTGGGCCCATTGGTTTTTTTTCCCACGTGTCCGTAAAATAAACTGAAAAAGAAGGTCGTATGACTTATATGTAGGCACGGCTATTTTATCCGATCTGACCTGATTAGGTCAGATTTTTTTAGAAAATTCGAAATTGAATTTATGGTAAAAATATCTGACTTGGAAATAATAATATAATTCTCATACAGTTTTTAGGGATATTCATAATAATGCTCCCTCCTTTTATATATATATATATATAAATTAAGTCATTAAAATTGAATTTTTTGATAATTAGGTCACTAAAATTTATTTTTTTATAATTAAGTCACTAAAAACAAATTTTTTAATAAATTGATTGGATTTGAGTTTAAGTATATAATTTTTAGGTCGGCTGGAGTTTTTTAAAAGATGAGGTCAAGTCGGGATCGAATTCAAGTTTATGGTACATATTTTCGGGTCGACCAAAAACCCAATTCGACCCGACCCGCACCCATCCCTACTTATTTCACGTCGATAACTAGTAAAATTTTAGAGAAAGTAATTATTTTTAGATTGAATGGGTTTAATCTTTTAAGGTTATTCATATAAGTGTATAATTTATCAAAATGATAAATAAAAATCTAATTTTTAAAATTTATTCAAATAAAACTGTCATAATATTTGTAAGGCATAATGTCAAAAAATGTCCCTAACGTTTGACTAAATAGTTACTTTGGCCTATATTCTTTTCTTAAGCAATTTAGTCCTCAACGTTTCATTTTGGGTCAAAATAGCCCCTCCATGAATGAAAACTGTTAGTCAACTGATGATAAACAACTTGAAATGACTTGGTAGAATGACATGTCAGAAGAATTTTTTAATATTTTACATAATTTTTTAAATTATTTTTGACTAATGTGCCATTCTGTAAAGTCGACATATTTACCTATATGATACTGCTATCGCAACATGCACTGCCATGTAGGTTTGTCACGTCATTTCAAGCAATTTACCGTTGGTTGACTAACCGTTTTCATCCGCAGAGGGGTCATTTTGACCCAAAGTGAAACGTTAAGGGCTAAATTTCTTTAAAAAAATAGGAGCCAAAATAACAATCCAGTCAAACGTTAGGAGCATTTTTGGCATTATGCCTATTTTTAATACACAACAACTGAAAAAAAGTGGTTTCAAATTAATGCTGAGCAAGCACATTTGTTCGGTTGGTCAAGCTGGTCATTTTTGTTTCCTCACATTCCTTTAGGTCATAAATTTTAGACCCGGTAGGAGTACCTCTTCCTTTCCCTAGAGTTTTTCCTTCTCCTCCCCTCTATATAAAATTAAAGTTAAAATTTGTCAAAAAATATTAATGCTAAAGTTTCATTTTTAAATGATTAGACACCAGATTTTTAATTTGTTTCTAGGGTGATTTCAATACTAAACTTATCATTATTTCCAAAATTAAAAAAAAAATCCTTTGAAGTGGATTTATCACATGCAATACTGTTTATGATTTTATTTTTTTTTAGTTCTTATAATTTCTAAATATTATTTTACAATTTCTACAATTTTATACTTTAATATTTTTTCTTTATTTTTCGAATATTAATTAAATATTTTATATAAATTTTAGAATTTTGTACTTTTTAGTTCGATTATTTTCAAGAGGCTCAACTAGTGATTAAATTTTGCTTAACTAAATCGATGAAAAATATTGAGAAATGAATCTGGCCGATTTATAGTGCTTCGAAACTCGAGTGTTTACCTTCATTATTTTAATTTTTCGTAACTAAGGATTTTTTTTTTAATTTACTAACAAGAATGGAATATCTTTCGAGAACAAGATATTCGAGATTTGATCTCATACAAAGTGAGGCAACATGAGCATCTTGGGTCACTCGACCAATTAGTGGATCTTTATAACTTTTACAACATTAATTGTTCAAGTCTTAGAAACTTTCCTCATATATTTTACAATTGATAAGATAGAATCACTTTAGTTTTCTAAATAAACTAGAATCTCTATGCTTGTAAAAAAAAACTAGAATAACTCTTTTTTTATAAAGATTGAATTTGTTTAAAAAAAATATTTGGGTGGATGTTTACAAATAAATTGGAAGCTCATAAATAATGACGGAAAGATAAACAATGTAATACAAATGAGAAATATGTACAAGAGATATATAAAATGGTTAATATTTGATGTACAGGAAGTAAACAACTTTTTTCCCACAAGCCATATTTAAGTTTAAAAACCTAAAATCTAAATCCATAACCCTAAATCACTAAATCCTAAACTTAAATTCTACTATACATTCAAAACACTAAAACCTAATCTCCTAAACTAAACATATAACCCCTAAGAAACCTACTTGTGTAAACTAAAGTTTACACTGATAGTGCATCAAATACTTTTTTAATATGTGGTTTAAACTTTATTCTTTTGATTTGATTGCTTAGATGTTCATTTTTTTTATTATTTTTGAAGTCTCTTTGATGTGTATTTATAGTGAGAAATGAATTCGTAGTCATGTGGAGATTAATTTTAGTGGCTTTTTAAGTCTATACATTCAGTGGTATCAATACCCCTTCAAAATATAGTCATTAGAGGCTCCGATTCATGTTCTTGCCAATAAGAAAATGATACCAGCGAACAACTTCGAAAATAGTATTTTTATGTTTTAAAGGCCTTAAAAATATTTTTAAATACTTTTAAAATATTTTAATCAGCTATGAACACAATTTTTAGTTTAAAAAGCTTTGAAAATATTTAATAAACTATTAATAACATTTTCAATTTAAAAATTAAATATATAAATAAGTACATTAGTTAAAACATGTCAAAGTATTTTGTTCAAGAAAATAAAACAATTGTAGTAGAATTTAAATTTTAACCCTAGTATGCTTGAACCAATCGCAAATAACGGAAACCGTAGTAATATTCTTGCCTTGGTGCCGGTTAGCTAGCCACCGGACGGATCTTTCCCCTAACATATCAGGCTATGGAGGGGCCTGGGTCTCTGGCTCTGGATAATCGTATGGAGTTGGTCTAAATAGGGGTAAGGCTGAGCCGATGACTAGCATGGATGCTGAGATGGATAATGCGGCAGTGAAATCGAGGATGAACGAGGATGGGATGAAGGTTCTTGATGAGAGTGCAGCGTCAGAGGGCATTCAACCTGTCACGAGTGTTGCGATAGAGGAGGGTCTGGGCAAAAAGCTTCCAGTGGCAGATTTGTTGGCAAACAAAATTGTGCAAGCAGCGGAGCCTGTGAAGCCTTCGTTTTGGGACATGGTTATTGGTAAGGCTAGTGCGGCTCAGTAGACAAGGCTGATTAGTGAGTTGGACATTGATCTTCTCACGGAGGATGTATAATGTGGGCAGGATGGTGCACTTCCAGCGATAAATTTTTCTGAACGTATCCATAAAGCGATTGGTGACAAACTATCGAATTTGGTTATTGTCCGCATGTTAGGACCGTGCTTTGATGAATAGGGTTCAAGCTCTATGAAACCCAAAAGGACAATTGAATCTTATTGATCTGGATAATGATTATTTCTTAGTCCGATTTGCGTTAGAGGAGAATTATGTCAATGAGCTTAGCGGTGGGACATAGATGGTGTATGGAAGTTATCTTACGGTCCAACAATGGTCACGGTATGTCTCTATCGAAGCTGATTATCAGAAGAAGATCTTAGTCTGGATCCGTCTGCCGGGGCTACCCTATAAGTACTACACCAAAAGCTTATTTCGCTCTATTACGGAATGTATTGGTCATGTTGTACGAATTGATTATAATACTACTGAGGCGAAGATGAGGAGTTTGCAAGGTTAGCGATTATGGTTAACATGAATGATCATTTGGTCCTCGATATTGTCATTTACAGACAACGACAGTTGATTGAATATGAAGAGCTCCCTAATATCTATTATAATTGAGGTAAATACGACCATTCGAGTGAAATTTGTGGAAATGAGAGTGCCCTACCCGTTACGAGTAATACAACTGCTCCGGCATCGGTGAAGTCGAATGATATCTATGGGCCCTTGATGAAGGTGGTAAATAGACGACAACGACCTGCACTCAATAGGAAAGTTTAGGCTCCTAGACATAATGCAGTGGGTACTTTAGTGCAGGTGGAGGGGTCTCGGTTCGAGGTGCTATCCACCAACTATGAGGATGTTGTTACCCATAGCAAGGATAAGGCTCATAAGAGTGTCGTGAATGTAGACACGACAAAGGTTCAACCGATTGTGTTGGAGACATAGAGTTCTTCAAGGACCACTCAGGCGGATTCGGGTGTCGGGGCTAAACAGGAAACTAGATCGAAAAATAGTAAGGCACCAAGGCAGGTCTCGAAGAACCAGGTTCCTAGTGTAGTTGATAAGCCGGCCTCAGATGCTATTAATGTGATGGAAACAGGGCTCTCGAATGGTAATGGTGGGAACCCAAAGGTGACAACTAAGGATAGTGTTATTCTTGCTACGTCCTTCCTCAATAAGGCTAATCATATGGTGGTACGAGTGGTTGAAAAAGAGGATAAGAACGTCTTGAAGGAGAATGGTCATTCCATGTATGGTCTGATTAGAAAATCTAGCACCAAAGTTGCTAGTCGCAACGCGGCTGTGGTTAAGGGTTTAACTCACAAGGGGGCATCAACGAAGAAAAAAGATTAGCATGCTCCACCAAAACCAGTCTTGACAGATTAGATGCGAAAAATGGATAATGATTTGACGAAAGCAATGCCTGAAAAAGTACATGGATTGGCAGTGACACAATAAGCCAAGGAAAGGGTCGATGTTGATGTTCAATGGCGGAAGAACTCCGCTTATAAAGGGAAGTCAGGGGCCCTTTGAAGGTATACGCTAATCTTTTTACCTTTTATTTTTTTGGAATTCACAGTTGTTATTGGCCTTGTTTTTAATCGCTATTTTAAGTTGCTATTAAAGTCGCAGAAACTGGATATTGTTTCTCTCAAGGAACCATGTGTAATTGGGGCCTCTACAGATGAGTTTAATCGACATTCAGGGTTTGATTCTTCTTACCGTGTGGAAGCCACAAGGTTCTTTGGGGGTATCTGGATCATTTGGAAGAATTTGGTGCGGTTTGATATCCTTGTTGTCTCAAATCAATTTGTTCATGGATATTATACTGAAGTGATGATCACGCAAAGTTTCTTTATATCCTTTGTGTATGCTAGTCCAAATAGTCATAAGTGAAGTTTGATTTGGGAGCAGCTTCGTATATTTGAGCTGCCCCCTGATTGGCCTTGGGTTTTGAGAGGCGATTTCAATACTATTTATAGCTCGGTAGAAAGGAAAGGAGGTCGACAAGACGTTTAGGGATATGTCCTTATTTTGGTGATTTTCTATTCGACTTTGGGCTCATTGATATGGGGTTTAATGGTCCCTAATTTACTTGGGAATAGTGTACCTTGCCCCAGCATTTTGACCGGTGTCTTTGCACTTTTCGGTGGCATGAAAGGTTTACGTTATCAGAGGTGTTTCATCTGTAGAAGATTGGATCCGACCATAGACCTCTCATGTTGTCTACCGAGAGGATGGGTAAGGGTCAGGGTCATAGACTATTTTGGTTTATTGCAGCGTGGAATGATCATCCAAATTTCGGGATATTACTTGAAAGTGCTTGGAATAATGAAGCATCTATTTTTTATAAATTGATTGATTTCTAGGGGTGAGTGGTAGATGGAACCAGGAGGTGTTTGGGCACATAGGCCGCAGAAAGTCTTATTTATTAGCGTAGATTAAAGGGGTTGAAATTGCTTTGGAACATTCAGATTCGTATTTTTTAGTTAACTTGGATATGGCCCTAAAGAAAGAACTTGATCTCGTTCTTACCCGAGAAGAAAGCTTATGGAAGCAAAAGTCAAGGACCACGTGGATCTCCCAAGGGGATTGAATACTAGGTATTTTTATACGTCCACCCTTATCTGACGGTGCTGAAATAACTTAGTATGCTTTTGATTGAGGACGGGACTTGGTGTGATGATCAAGAGGCCCTTAAAGAGCATGCAATTTGGTTTTTCAACAAATTGTTCACTTCTGAAGGAAGAACAACAATCGTGGATGGCTTTCGGGGTGGTTTCCATAGGTTGAGGGATAATCTTCTCCAGTCCCTTGTACGTGAAGTATCCTATGATGAAATCAGGAATGTTATCTTCAGTATGGACCCTTGGAAAGCCCCCGGGCTTGATGATTTCCATGCTGGGTTTTGCAGAAGAATTGGGACATTGTTAGTGAATTGGTTTGTTGCTTTTGCTTGACTTTTTAGGCATGATACTCTTGAAGAATGGGCAAATTGAACGTTGTTGGTTATCATTCCAAAAATGGTTGCCCCTGAGAGTTTGGTCCAATTTTGGCCGATTAGTTTGTACACCGTCATGTAAAAGGTAGTCACGAAGATCATGGTCAACCGCCGGTTAAAACCATTTTTGCCTGAATGGAAGTCATAGAATCACTGTAGCTTTATGCTAGGTAGGCATATCACTGACAATGTTATCCTGTCTCAAGAGGTGATCCACTCGATATGTAAGAAGACTGGCTAGAGAGCCTGGATGACAATCAAAGTGGATTTGGAAAAGGCGTATGATCGATTGGAATGAGATTTCATTGAAGAACCCTTATAATATGTGCAATCAATCTCTACTCAGATTAGTTGGAATGGTGAAACCACTGCAATTTTACTCCTACCCGATGTATTAGGCAAGGGGATCCGCTTTCACCCTACTTATTTGTTCTATGCATGGAACAACTATCCCACGTCATTTGTATGAAGGTCGAGGAGGGTAGTTAGAAATAGGTACATTTATCTTGTAATAGGCCTGGTATTTCTAATCATTTTTTGTTGACGACCTAGTGTTAGTTGCCAAGGCTTTGGTGGATCAACTATTGGTCATACAAGAGGTGTTGGGTCTTTTTTGCTCGTGTTCTGGGTATCGTGTAAGTATGGCTAAGACTCAGATTTATTTTTCCAAGAGCTGTTCTAGCTCTTCTGTGTATGCTAGTTTGGATAGTCATAAGAGAAGTTTGATTTGGGAGCAGCTTTGTATGTTAGAGTCGCCCCCTGATTGGCCTTGGGTTTTGGGAGCCGATTTTAATACTATTTGTAACTCGATAGAAAAGAAAGGGGTTAATAAGAAGTTAAAGGATATGTCCTCATTTTGGTGATTTTTTATTCGACTATAGGCTTATTGATATGGGGTTTAATGGTCCCCAATTTACTTCAGAATGGTGGACCTTGCGCCAGTGTTTAGACTGGTGCCTATGCAATTCTCGGTGGTATGAAAGGTTTATGTTATTAGAGGTGTTTCATCTATAGAAGATTAGTTTCGACCATAGACATCTCATATTGTCTACTGAAAAGATGGGTCAGGGTTAGGGTCATAGACCATTTTGGTTCATTACAGCGTGGAATGATCATCCAGATATCGGGAGATTACTTAAAAGTGCTTGGAATAATGAAGCATCTATTTTTGATAAATTAATTGATTTCTAGGGGTGAGTGGTACATGGAACTGAGAGGTGTTTGGGCACATAGGCTAGAGAAAGTCTCATTTATTTTCCCTAATTAAAGGGGTTGAAATCGCTTTGCAATATTTGAATTCGTATTTTTTAGTTGACTGGGATATGGACCTAAAGAAAGAAATTGATCTCGTTCTTACCCAATAAGGAAGCTTATGGAAGAAAAAGTTGAGGAGTGAGTGGATTTCCCAAGGGGACCGAAATACTAGGTATTTTCATACATCTACCCTTATTCGACGGCACTGAAATAACTTAGTATGCTTTGAATTGAGGACAGGACTTGGTGTGATGATCAAGAGGCCCTTAAAGAGCATGAGGTTTGGTTATTAAAAAATGTTCAATTCTGAAGGAAGAACAACAACCGTGGATGGCTTTCGGGGTGGTTTCCATAGGTTGAGGGATAATATTCTCCAGTCCCTTGTACGTGAAGTGTCCCATGATGAAATTAGGAATGTTATCTTCAGTATGGACCCTTGGAAAGCCCTTGGGCTTGACGAGTTCCATGCTGGATATTTTCAAAAGAATTGGGACGTTGTCAGTGAATTGGTTTGTCACTTTGCGCTTGACTTTTTTAGGCATGATACTCTTGAAGAATGGGAAAACTGGACGTTGTTGGTTATCATTACAAAAGTGACTGCCCCTAAGATTTTGGTCCAATTTTGGCCGATTAGTTTGTGCACCGTTATGTACAAAGTAGTAATGAAGATCATGGTTAACCAGTTAAAACCATTTTTGCCTGAATGGGTTTCACAGAATCAGTCTAGCTTTATGCCAGGTAGGCATATCACCGACAATTTTATCCTGACTCAAGAGGTGATCCATTCGATGTGTAAGAAGACTGGTCAGAGAGCCTAGATGACGATCAAAGTGGATTTGGAAAAGACGTATGATCGATTGGAATGGGACTTCATTTGAAGAAACCTTATAGGAGGTTGGTTTGCCAATGGTTTTTGTGGGGGTGGATAATGGCATGTGTGCGATCGATCTCTACTCATATTAGTTGGAATGGTGAAGCCACCGTGAGTTTTACTCCTACCCAAGCTATTAGGCAAGAGGATCCACTATTACCCTACTTATTTGTTCTCTGCATGGAATAGCTATCCCACGCCATTTGTAGGAAGGTCGATGAGGGTAGTTAGAAATAAGTACATTTATCTCGTAATGGGCCTAGTATTTCTGATCTTTTTTTCGTGGACGACCTGGTGTTATTTTCCAAGGCTTCGGTGGATTAACTTTTGGCCATACAAGAGGTGTTGGGTCTTTTTTGCCCGTGTTCTGGGCATCGTGTAAGTATGGCTAAGACTTAGATTTATTTTTCCAAGAACTGTTCTAGATAAAATCGGTCTTTGATCTCCCAGGATTTGGGTTTTGAGGAAGTTGAAAATTATGGTAAATATATGTAACACCCTCGACTGGAATGTCACATTTGGGCCTCAAGCCCAACCCATTACCATACAAATTTTGCAACTATATTTAACCCAAATCACATACATTCATAAAATCCATTAAGTTTGAATATTCCAAAGTAGATAAATTATTTAAAACATTACATGAGAGCTCCATTTAAAATTACATAATTAAAGCATTCAAATAATGATTTAAAATCCTAAAATAAGAGTTACAATACAGCATAGGGTCCTACGAATACATAGCCCAAATAATCTAAGTACTGTACTCGAAAAACAAGTCAATGCTAAAGCCCTGCTCCAATGGTACTCCAACATTGCACGCCAACCTACTAACCTGCAAACGGAAACAACAATTCCAAACGCTGAGCTAACGAAGCTCAGTGGATACACTTCCACTCAACCATGCTTCATGCAAATCATAGATATGAGCATGCAGATAAAGATGATAACATGGCAAAAACATCATGAAAATATGACGTTATCTCTAGCCGCCCAAATATATAACAACAACAAGTAATCACAGGCTCCACATAGCATAAACACTAATATACAATATAAGAGTGAGGGCCGCGTCCACAAAGCATTAGGATGGTACACTCTAAGTGAGGCTCATGACCACTAAGCATCGGGATCATTCACTCATAGGAGTGAGGCCAGCGACCACTAAGTATCATTATTATACACCTATACTCAAAATCTCTCATCAAGCATCTTCGAATGAGGCCTGTGACAACTAAGCATCAGGATCATTCATTTAGAAATATTTAACCACGGCATTGCAACCCACTCTTTCTCTTACTGGGTATCTGAATCCCAGCCATCACATGCCCATATAGCAAATATCAACATCTCATAACCATATCATCCTATGGTTTCTACAATCATACAAGTCACACAAGAATTTTACCAAGTTCTTACATTTTATGCTCGAGTATAAGGAGAGTTCTTAGTTTCTCAGTTTTAGAAGTCATTTTAGGCCATTAGGGGTCCATTAGATTGAACAATATAATGTTCCAGCCTTCTAGATAAAAGTCAATATTTTTGGACAGATTACCCAAAGGGTACTAGTATGGGTCCTCGTGTACCTATACGGGTACTCTTTAGGTACTGATACGCATAACGTACTTATGCAAAATTGGCTCACTAGAATTTCTCAAAGCCTTAGTGTACTGATACGGGTCAACCAGGACCGATACCAGTTTCATGGCATATCGGTACAGGTTGAACATCGTACTGGTACCCCTTCGCTGTTCATCCAATGAAGCAATGTTCTTTAAACCTAGAACACTAGGGTATTAGTACCGCCTCTCTTGTACGATGCCAAAGCCTAGAAATGGCTTTCAAGGCTCTAGAAATCACTTTCCAAGCCCTCAAAACAAAACCTTTAACCCGTAAACTCAAGCCTACATCTTATGGAAGTATTTAAGGTGGGTTTCTACCATTTTTAAGCCATTTTAACACCAATTTTGGGATTTACCATTAAAGAGGTATCAAGCATCAAAATAACCAAAATATCAATCAACAACAAGGCAATCAAATTCATGATTTCTAGGAACACAAAGGAGTTAGTAGTGTATTAACCTTGATCCTACAATTGAGGATGAAGCTCCTAGCCCAATCATCAAGATTTCTTCTTCCCTTGCTCCTTGGAACAATTTCCAACTTCTTTCACTACAAGAAAATATTGTAAATCAAGTTACGATATTGTTGGAAACTTAAGATATGATAAAGGAAGAATTCTTCAACAAGAAAGGGAGTTAAATCCACAAATCTTGTTCTTCCTCTTCAACCTCCACCAAAACCAACCATTTTTACCTTGATGGATAGATCCTTGAGTGATGATCAATCTTTTTTCAGCAACAATTCTGAGATTCACATATCTAAACTCAAAGATTCAACCTTTACTTAGGTGTGAGAGTGGGGAAAATGGAATGGTTTGAAAGAGAGAGACAAGGGAGAAAAAGGATGATATCATCCATCTTTTTTGCAGAAAACACAAAGACCCTCAACTTTCTCCTTTAAAAACAAGGTGAAATTACCCTTTTGTCCCTCATTCTCCACCCCAACTCATATCCAAGCCTAAAACTCAAGCCCTTCTACCATATACGAGCCCACTAAGGCTCTCAAGGCCCAAACTCTAAGCCCAAATATGAATCCCACACTTCAGATTAAACCGATCCTCTGATTTTAAAGTCCAAGTCGTTATAATATGTTGGTGTACCTTTGTCGCATAGCCGGGTACCTAAAGATACTTATCATTTTCTGTTAGAGAAAGTAGGGCAACAGATTAAACCAGATAAAACCTTATTATTTTCCAACAAACGACAAGTGCACTATTCTTGAATGTTCTACTTGATACTATGCTCCAAAAAATTACTACGATATGTCCCCCTTGGGCTGCCTTAGGTTGAGACATACTAGGATGACATTGGGAGGAGGTTCGCACCTTCTCGGCTAAGTCTGCATATAGGGCATTGACTTTTCTGCATGTTCTTTTGAAGGTGAATGGTTGGAAAGTTGTATGGCAGCTTAAGGTGCCACAACGTGTTCTTACGTTTTTAGGGCTCGCCTTACATATCGACTTTTGACAAATGATGAGCAATGTCGTCGCCATATTGTGCAATCGAGGATATATTCCATTTTCTATGGTGATTGTAACACCCCTTTTCTGGTCTGGTAGGGAACTAGGTCAGAGATGCTACCGATGAACAATAACGATGATCAAGATAGTAATTTCAGTGATTTAACAATGTTTTGATGCAATACAATGATTTAATGATACTTATTGGATACAATATCGTCAACAAATCAATACAAGCAATAAAGAATAGTTTAGGGGACCATTATGTAAGTTTACAAG
Source organism: Hibiscus mutabilis (assembly GCA_019671005.1). Classification (NCBI taxonomy): domain Eukaryota; kingdom Viridiplantae; phylum Streptophyta; class Magnoliopsida; order Malvales; family Malvaceae; genus Hibiscus; species Hibiscus mutabilis. The sequence goes on along the minus strand of CM033723.1, from coordinate 5,585,171 downwards.
TTTGGGGACTAATTTGTAAATTCTATAATTACTAGATCCTTATCTATAATTAACCTTATCAATATGAAATTCAATGTTCAGATAGCTTGTATGTCAATTTCCAATAAATTTAGAGTGCATTTAAGGCCCTAATTGGTCCTTACAACTTTAGTGACCTAGTTTCCATGTTTTAAAAGTTGTTCCAACATTTTTAACTAATTTACCTGTATCGGTACCGGTACTTAAGAAGGTTTACTGCTATGCCAGCTTTAAATTTTTTGAATCTCCCTAATCCCCAAATTAGACCAGGTAGGGTATTGATACTGACCTACCCGTATCAGTACACTGTTACAGTAAAATTCTAGTGACTATTTCCCGTATCAATACAGGTACCAACATATCGATACCAAGATTAAAATGCCTTATAGGATCAGCACAAGGTTTTCCCGTATCGGTACCCCGTGTAATTTCCCAATTCTAGTGACCAAATCCCGTACTAATACCCTTGTTCACATATCGGTACTCAATGTCCTATATGTCCATAATTGCTTACCCGTACCGATACGCCATCACCCTTACCGATACGTCAGGATCTGTAATGACAAATTATGTCTAGTTTCTAATCATTTTAGATACCTAAACAATGTCCAAAGACTATGAAATTTTACAGTCAATATTCTTATCCATACATCTTGTAGTGTATCAAATTTTATGACACACCGAATCCATTTACTATGTTTTTATTATAGGTGCAAATTGTGCCATTTCTACTAAACTCCCAATATCATTATAAGTCCATTTTCACCTTAAACATAAACAAATATATATATATATATTGATCATTATACACATCAAAATGGGCCTATTATGCATGTTTAGACCCTATGCCACCATTCTAGGAGTTTATAAAAGAAGGGAACATTATATGGATTTGTGAAATGACTTGCAAAACTTGTTCCTTCCCCGATCCATGAAGCTTATATCCGTTAACCTAAAATGTATGGAAATGAGATGTGTTAGGCTTATTTAGCCTAGTGAGGTAGTCAATAACAATGCAATGAACACTACAATCAGTGCCAATAGTGCCCACTATAATAATTCAATATAAATGCATCTCAAGACATGCTATAACAATGACTTCAAAAATTTTAGCCCTCAGATAGATATGAGACAGTGGATATGCGAATTCCCAACCAACATCGCCAATCAATAAATGGTCAAATCCTCCAACATCACCAATCGACCAATATCACACTCATCCCGCCAATATCGCCAATAAGAGCCTTAGCTCAAGGACCATAGTCCACTCCGTACCAATGAGCTCATGAATTTTTGGTATGCCATTTGTATCCAATGTCCATTCGAATCTAAGGTCCGATAAATTATGCCAATAACAATAACAATGACAATGTCAATAACAATGATTTCAATTATTCTATATCAATGTTCAACAATACAATGTTTCGATAGTCAATAATTCAATGCAATAAACTTATTGATGCTTACCAATACTACCTCCTATGAGGTTTTGACGTAATGATGCCTTGTAACATATTAGCAATGTAAAGCATAATAGATGATAAAATCAGGAAGGCACCTAGCTATTCTCAAGACTCCGTCTACACTTACCGAAATTTTTGAGGCTTTCAAGGCTCCCAAACGACAATTCCTTATCCCCCAAATTGCTTGGCTTCGATGGAGGAGATGATTCTTCACCTCAAATAACTTGAGCTAGAACAAAAGACATGGAAAAAGGATTACAATGATTCCAATAACAATAACTAAATCCATAGCAACGTCTAGCTATGAAATCAATAAGAATTTAAGCTTGGAATCTGTGGATGATCTCCCAAAGTTCAGGATCCTTTTACTTGAAATTCACCATGATCTAGCCATGGGAATCTTCTATAGTTTTAAGGGGTTTAGCTTACCCGATCTATGAAAATATTATAGGATCGAAGAATCAAAGAAAAACAAAGCTTGAGTTTGATTAGTAATGGAGGTGTGTGCTTGTTTAAACGGAAGGTTGAAGACTATGGTGGCTTGCTCCAATTAAGGCAGTCGGTAAGTCTCCTATAATTCACTTTCTTTTCATTTTTAAATTCTTAAGCTTTCCTTCATATGAAGGAATTGAATCCCTTTACCCCACGTGGTTGGTGACAAAGCTTGGGAGTGGCTAATTGCGAGGTCAGTCCCTCAACTTTTCTTTCTTTGCACTTTGCCCACAATAGTTTTTTCTTCACAATTTAATCACCAAACTAGGTTTCACTACTTTTAATATAGTCCTTGATCAATAATAATTCTAAATTAGGGCTCGGTAATTGAATAATTGACCACTTGGTCAAAAAGTCAATACAATAGTTTGACTTTCCAATGTTAGATTCTTGATCATCAGAATCCAATTTCAAGTAGGTTGATTTTTAGGGTGTTACAATGATGATAAAACTACGAATCACGTTTTGAGAGGATGTTCTGAAGCGAAACGTATATGGTTGAGGTTGATTAATCTGAATAAATACAATGAGTTTTGCACCATGCCCTTTATGACTTGGTTACTTAACAATATGCAAGAGCGTGAAGATTCCCCATTTTCAAGGACGATTGAGGGTCATGTTTGTGGTTGTGTGTTGGATGCTTTTGAAGCACCAGTGCAAACTAATTTTCGATTCAGAGCACATAGACAACATAGAGCTTTTGTATGCTTGTCTGCGAATGAAGGAGGACATTGTGGCTAGCTTGGCTAATTACCAGGCTGCTAATGTAGCTCCAAACAATGGTCTTGGGTGGCAGCTGCCAGAGATGGGATGGGTGAAAGTTAACGTAGATGGAGATGTAGGGGGAAGTTGAAATATGGCAACAGTAGGACTTATACGAAATGACAATGGTGATTAGATATTTGGCTTTGCTCGTAGTCTCAGCGTTTGTTCATCTTAATGGTTGAGTTATGGGCATTGTATGATGCTCTAGTTTACTCATGGAGTCTTGGTTTGCTCAAGATTGTTATCGAAACTGATAACGCGACCGTGGCAGATATTTTTCATGGAAACTCGAGGGCTTTAGATAATTGTGCATTGGTGGCTAACATCCAAAGTTGGCTTGATCGTTAATGAGAGGTACGGGTAATTCGCATTAACCGAAGAGCCAATGTTGTTGTTGATCGCCTTGCAGCTCTTATGCACGATCTTTCTTTGAGGGAGTGGACTTTCGATGTGCCAACGAGGGGTGATAGAGCTTTTGCAGCAGGATATGGGGTTGGTTTAGATTTTTTATTTTTCCTTGGTTTTATGTTTGTTGTCGAGCTTGTCTCGTAGTCTTTCTGTAAGTATTAGCATATGCACTTTTTTCCTCCATTTAGGATTAGAGATTTTTTTAACGAGAAATATGGTATTACCTCTTATTTATCAAAAAAATTATTTTGTTCAATTAAAAACTTTATTACAATAAAATATCGTTTTAGAAAATATTTTTGAGTATTTGTAACACTTAAAAATTATTTTAAATATATGTCTGTCAAAACCATTTTTACAACTGGGTAAAAATAGCTTGACGATTAATCTTTGAAAATTAGGGTTTTCGTTTAATTTTATTTTGAAAAGATTGGAGTCGTCACCGGTCACTTTGGTAGACCAGACACCATAAAAACAACCAGAGATTCATTTCTTTAAAATTAGGGTTCGAGAGTCAGTTACGTGTAAGGAAGGATTAACACCCCCACACACTCCCGATATCGGTACCTTTTGATTTTGCATGGCATTTTAGATAATATTTTGGAATTAATTTAACCATTAATTATTAACTGGATTTATGTTGAACGAAGATATTCCTTTTATAAGGAAATATATTTTCGATCCGAATAAGAGATCAGAAGCACCCCTATACATTTAGGGCACCTCTATTCATATTCAAAAAATATATTTCCAACATAAAAGGTTTTTAATGCATGATTGATTATTGTCTTGTTTATTTTAAGTTCTAGCTTAAAAAGGTCCTAATTAAATGTGCGTTATTTAATTCTACAAATATTATTTAATTTAGAGGCTTACATGACATAACACCCAATTGCTTGAGATTGATCCATATTTAAACCTCAAAATTATATATAATATTTCTTATCCAATTAATTAATCTAATTATTTAAGTTATAATATTAATTGAGGCTCTAATTAATTAACTATATTATTTTTCAATTTCTAAGGTTTTAATGAATACTAAATATTCTACTTAAAAGTCCATGTTGGAGAAGACCACATTGCAATGAGACATCACCCGAATTTGAAACTTCAAAGCTTCCCCCTTAATATTCATTAATTTTCTACAATTAACTTTCCTAATTAATTATTAGATCCTAATAGAGAACCTAAGGCTAAGGCTCTAAACAACTAATAATTAAATCTAAGTGATTAGGTTATCCAAAAATTAATACTACATGCTATTTAAAATATGCGACAGTATATAATTTAGTTGCATTTAAATTAAATAATTAAAATAGGACTAAATTGAATGAAATTAAAAATTGGAATTGATTTTATTTAAAATGGTGACTAAATTGGAAGATTTACAAAGGTTTGGGATAAAAATAAAAATTAGTTGATTTAATTGCATGTAAATTAAATAATAAAAATGGGACTAAATTGAAAGAAATTGAAATTTAGAATTGACTTTATTTAAAATGGTGACTAAATTTGAAGATTTACAAAGTTTTGAGCCAAAAATAAAAAAAACGAATACACAACCGTCATTTCTAATAACATTTCGCTTTAACTATAAAGCCCCTGTTTTTAACGAAAACCCTCATTTCTAATAACATGCTATCTCTCTTCCCCTCCATCTCACTCAATTCTCTTTGAACACAAACATATTCAAACCCAGATTTTTTTTGGCAATGGATCAAACACTCATGCTTTTGAATGGTATTCTTCGAAGTTCTTCAAGAACTTGAAGAACACCTAAAATTCTGGTGATAAACCGCCTTAGCCTCCGCCCTTTAATCTTTCCTCGCCACTTTTTGATCACCTTTCACCGTTAGTCAGCCATCGAGAGTCAACTCTCGACGTCATAGGCGACACTGGCCGCCACTCCTACGATTTCTTACCGCTGAACCTCTGCCGTACTAAAAACCTATTTTTTAGAACATTCCAATTTTTAAGCCCTAAACACCTAAATCTAATCCCAATTTATCAAAACCATCCGACTCTGCCCCTAAGACCTAAGTACCCATTCTCGACCCTCTTCTACTCCGCCGTGAACTTCACTACACCGGCCGCCACAAATAAGATCTCCAATTCCTCTTTTTTTACCATCGATTTTGTTTTTCTTTAATTTTTTTCTCTAAGACTAATGCTTTTAATGTTTTGATGCAGGAAATGAGTAGATCGAAGAAGGATTTACCTTTCGACTATGGTTTCTTAGCTCCAGCCATCACCTCTAGTGGCTCTTCTCATTCCTAACGTCCCTTCTGCTTTTCAGGTCATCTTTCTCTCTCTCTTTATTTAATTATTATTTTTATTAGTTGTCATTATTTCCCTATGAATTAATCTGACACTCTCTCTCCTCTTATTTATAGAGGGTTGACTTTGATGATGTCATACTAACGTCACATAGGTGACATCAGTTGCCAGCTGTGTATAAAGAAACACAGATTCACGTGAATCTATTTGTACCAATGAAAAAGTACCACATGGAGAGTTTGAGCGGGAAATTGGGTTTTTGGATCAAATTTGTGTTTCTTATGTTGTAATGAACTTGATATGAGCTGTATAATGGGTATATCAAATGTAATTTGGGCTTTGTATCGGGCTTCGGGTGTAATGGACATTTAGACTATTTTTTTATTTATTTATTGGATTTATTTATTTAATATGGACCCATTATTTACTTTTTTATTTATTGGTTTTATTTATAGTGAAAATATAGTATATATGGGTATACCCAGATAAATTCGGGTATTACAGCTGCCCCTCTTTGCTTATTGCTGTGGAACGGGAATTGGGCAAAGACTGAAAAGACATGAATTTTTTCCAAGTTGGCCAACTGTCATTCTAAGATACAAGTTCTTCTCATTAGGAACTTTCACTCCTTTTACCCCTTTAGAAAGCTTGAACAAGTTCTTCTTATTATGAACTTCTCAATCCTTCTGCCAAGGTTGAACCAAAGTTTGAACTAGTCCTTCTCATTAGAACTCATCAATTTTTCTTGGAAACACTGATCCACCTCTCTGCAAAGGTGTCAAACAAGCGAGCTTTTCTCATTAGGAACTCCTTATTCTTCTTGGAAACATTGATCCACCTTTCTGTAAAGGTGTCAAACAAGTGAGCTCTTCTTATTAGGAGCTCATCATTCTTCTTGAAAATGTTAAACCACCTCTCTGTAAAGGTGTTGAATAAGCAAGCTATTCTCATTAGGAACTCCTTATTCTTCTTGAAAATGTCGATACAACTCTCTGTAAAGGTGTCAAACAAATGAGTTTTTCTCATTAGGAACTCCTCATTCTTCTTGAAAATGTAGATCAACCTCTCTGTAAAGATGTTGAATAAGTGAGGTCTTCTCTTAACGAACTCCTTATTCTTATTGAAAATGTAGATCCACCTCTTTGTAAAGGTGTTGAACAAGTGAGCTCTTCTCTTTACGAACTCCTTATTCTTATTGAAAATGTTGATCCAACTCTCTGTAAAGGTGTCAAACAAGTGAGCTTTTCTCATTAGAAAGTCTTTATTTTTCTTGAAAATGTTGATCCACCTTTCTATAAAGGTGTCGAACATGTGAGCTCTTCTCATTAGGAACTCTTCATTCTTTTAGAAACATCAATCCACTTTTCTCTATAAAAAGTTGATTCTCATTCACTGTTGAAAATGTTGATTCATCTCTTTGTAAAGGTGTTGAACAAGCAAGTTCTTCGCCATTATCTTCATGCCCAGAAAAAATTTGGCCAAAATTTTATTGTTGACCTCTTATTCTTCTTGGGCAGACTTTGACTTCTTCAATAATCAAATTCTTTTCGGGTCTACATCATCTCTTGTCTATTCTGATTCGAACTCCTTTTCACAATGATACCCTGCTAATCTCTTTGTTTCTTGTCCCATCATGTAGAGTTTGTCCCTCTTTCATCATTTAGGGTAAGCAAATGCCTCAAGTCCCTAAACTTTCTTCAAGTCCCCAAACTGTCTGATATATGCATTCTTATCATTATCTTCACTATGACCCCTGATGGGTTATTCCTCTTTTGAACAGAAGGTTGTCAATAAAAATGAACGTCTCATACTCAGCCATATCTTTCCCATGTCAGGTAAATCATTTGCATCCAAAGCCTTATATTCTGAAGTTTATCTCTAAAGAAATACAAGGAAATATTTTGTTTTTAAAAATGTTAGTTTACTGATTGACATTTTAATGAAGGGTACCTTTTTGTATATAAGACCCAGAAAGACATAGTCTTAACAAAAAAAGAAAACAGAATAGGATGCTCTGGATATCAAGTGCAAAAGTGTCTCATATTCAATCCTTTTGTGATTAACATATCTTGAATGTTGTGGCAATATCTAAAGTTATGAAACTTCTTCTAGATGACTCGTCTCACACATATGATTACCACGTTGCTCGATCCATTCAGAAATAAATCCTTCTCCATTCTCTTCATTCCTTTCCATTTATAAAAGTGTTCAAGCTTCTTGGACTTGTTTAACCAGTAAAGTGCAAAAATATCATTCTAATAATAAAATTCTATAAGTGCATGCGTGGGTTTTTGATTGTTACTAGCTATTATTATTATTATTATTATTATTATTATTATTATTATTATTATCATCATCATCATCATCATCATCATCATCATCATCATACATATGTCTTCAAAGATACACCTTTGACGCCAGGGTATTGGATAGGTGGAGCATAGCTCCTTATTAGATTTGTCACCCCCACAGCTCCATCAGAGTGCTCCGAGACTTATTTATTCAATAGTTCATTTAATTATTCTTCTCCATTTCTCTTTCTCTTTCTTTCCTTTTTTTCTTCTTTCACTATTTTTTTTCTTTTTTCTTTTTCCTTTCTCTCTTTTTCTATTCTCTTTTTCTTCTTTCTTTTCTCTTTTTTCTCTATTTTACCCTCTTTTTATTGTTTTTTAGGGTATAAAAGACTACGCTTAGAACTTCAATTTCAAGCAACTCTACTTGGTTAAAATCGTCTAGTAATCTTCATTGTTTATGAATTTCAAAGATTTGTCATTGAATTTCATAAAAGGTGTAGTAGTATGTCCTTTTCTTGCTTTGCAGACCAGAGTGGACTGAGAAATAAATTTCACTTTATTGTTTTCACAACATTCAATCTATCTCTGTACCAGAATCAATGTCGCATCTTGCGATTGGCATCCAGGGACCTACAAGGGTGAGAAGAAATATACATATATTCATGGATTTCAAAACATCCCTCCATTGAAATGAAAACCAACAATATTACATATGCCCTTGGAAAAAGATCTCTACTACCTCCAGGCCAAAAGTAGCAAGGTTGATTTCGGGCACTACTTTAGAGATGGTCCCTATATATTGTACCCATACGATGCAAAAACATGAGTAAGATATACTCATCAGAATTCCAGTCAATCTTAAAAGCATTTATTTTGGTCTTCTGATTCCTCGACTGGTATAACAACTTGCTTTATTCCTTTTGTCTCCCATTGCTGAACTAGGTCTCGTGTCAGGTTTCCATTATTGACTAGCTTCTTGATTTCTTCCATTAAAGGCCTACACTTCTTGGTAGCATGTCCTGGTGCCCCTATGTGAAAGTCACAAACATTATATGGATCATAGTTATGGGAATATGGGTTTGTCATTATCTTTATTGGCCTAGGAGTGATATATTGACCTTCAACAAGGTGAAGAAATAAGTCTGAAATAAGTATTCCAAATATCTCCAGATTTGCACTCGCTCGTGGAATTTTCCTTGACAGTTCTAATGAATCAACTAGTTTTTTCTCTTATGGCTCATGGAACTTTGAACATTACATTCACTCACTTCTTTCTCTTTCTTCTCTTCTTGATTAGCATGGTTTTCAAATCTAGGCTCAATTTTTCCTTGTAGAATCACCATTTCTATTGCTTCTCCAATCACCATGAGGTCACTGAACTTGCCCCTTGAATTTACAAGCATTCTCTTGAAGAAAGGGACTGGAAAGAGTTTGATGAAACATGAGATATATTTCTTCCTCTATTATGGGAGGTTGTACCTGGACTGCTATCCTCGCCACCTTAATGCATAATCTTTAAAGCTTTCATTAACCTTCATACTCATGTTCTGAAGAAGCTGGTGATCTGGGGCCAGGTCTATAACATCCTTGTATTGCCCCAAAAATGCTTTGGCCAAATCAACCCATGATCGGATATGTTCTCAACTTAATCTGTTGTACCACACTGCAGTTGGTCCAACCAGGCTATCATGGAAATAATGGATCAACAATTTATCATCATCCAAATGTCCTTCCATTTTCCTATAGAACACTGCCAAGTTGATTTTGGGATAACCATCATATTTCTTAAAATTGGGAACCTCGAATTCAGGTGGAATAACCAAATCAGAGACTAAGTAGAATCCTCTTGCATCAAATTTGGGATTATCGACGCCTTTTCCTGCCCTGATCTCTTCTTCAAGTATTGTATATCTATCTTCCAACTGCTCGAATCTTGATCCGGGGATGGTAAGCTTCACATAACCTATCCATGCATTCAGGTTAGATGCCCTAGGGTAAATTGTCAAACACGGTGTAACAGTGTGGCTCTTCGCATTTTGCTGATGCTTGGTCATCCATTCTTGTAACCCTTCTTGAGTTTGTTCAATTCCTCCCATGTCTTCATCCATAACAACAAATTTCCAAACTTTCACTGATTCCTATATTACTGTCATTGAAACCCAAATCGCTTTAGATCATGAATGTTAATGTAATGTTATTAAAAGATAATGTTATACAATGCATGAATGCAGAAATTATTGATTCTAAAAGTGACAATCACAGATCAACTTTCATTGAGATAAAAGGATTCATTACATCAAATATCAGATACTACAAATATCGGTAATCTCTAACACCCAATTTCCTAACCTCTTCTAAAAGCCAAGTCAGCTTCCCTCCGTGATCTAATGCTGGATCAATATTCTAACTTAGTGCCATTGCTACATCAGCCAGGTCTGCCACTTGTTGAGCCACTTCTTGTGCTTGAGTAACATTAATTTTCATCTCATTGTACTTTTCTTGTATCTTTATCCTCGATCTTTGAAATTGGGCATACCGCTTTTTCCTCACTTTCTTGACAATCTTTCTTAATATCATCAGCAAGATCTTTGTATATGAGTGTAAGATTGAGATACTCATCTATCCCCTTTCTTTAGTGCTTCATTTTCAAGTTGACTGTCATTTAGCTTGATAGCAGTATCCTCATACATCTGTATGTACATTTTTGTAATCTCGCGTTTAGATTGGCTAACCCTTAGATTATCCATGACGGCATTGCACTGCATTTCCATTGCCTGTATATCACATGAAAGTGTATTGACTCAATTTTCACTTGCTTTAAAACTCTTTTTCCAGTATTTAGCCTCATGCTTCCGTTCTTTAATTCTTTCCCCTGACTGTTCTAAAGCCACACCCAAACCAGCTGTTAACTCTTCAAAAGTACTAATTTTCATACACATATTACCATGCTTTTGCTTGACTTTGAGTACATATTTGTGCATTTAGCTAATAGAATCATGCATTTGTATATAGGAATTAGGGAATGTTTTTTTTTGCAAGAGTAAATGTGTATTTCTTTGATGTGGTATGCAGGGCAGGTTTGGTTGAGCAGGAGATGAGCAATTGATAGATCAGAGCGAAGGAACAAAAGAGAAATATCAAAAACTATTGGCAAAAGTAAGACGGGGATTGCTAAGCTTGGTTGGCAAAAGAAGGATGGCCGATTTCTGGTCAGTTAGCCGTTGGTCAAAGATCCAGTCAGCCCTAATTTCAAAAGAGAGGATAAGAGGACAAAGAGATAACGCGCTTATCCTGATACACAACAAACTGTCAAATTCAAAACCCAATCTAGGGTTTCCATGAGTGGCTATTTAAAGGAAGTTGATCAATGAGCCAAGGAGGTTGCACTATGGTGAAGAAGGTAAATGGCAACTATGGTTGAAGAAGGTAAATGGCAACTATGGTTCGACCAGACTGAGACCGAGGGCTTTGGATCTATTGAAGGACTGCATCGACAGATCTCATTTTTTCCATTTCTCTTTACTTTAATTCTGATTTTATGATGGTGTAAATTGAAAACAATGATATGTTGATGGTTTCCCCAACCATGAACTAATTTTCTTAAGTTGGTTGGGGATGTTTTTGCGATAAACGCTTAGCTATTTTGTAGTTTTTAATAATTGAATTCTTTAGCAATTTTCTATCTACCTTGATAGTACTTATTTTCATATATTCTTTGCAATACGACAGTTGGCATTGCATACTTATTATCCCTTAATATCTTGATAGACTTAGGAGAGAAACTTCGATAGAAGATATCCAAGTAGATAAACTTACACCTGAAGTGAATCTACCTGTTTGGAGTAAAGATTGAATCTTTGTCAAGTTAATTAATTGAAAAACATCACTATAGACATATAGGGGTTAATCGTAATTAACTTAGGGTATTGCCACCGACAGAGGCAATATTACTTGAAATCTTCTCAGTAATAAAACCAAGGCTGAAAGTTATTAATTACTAGCATAACTAGCGTGAAATCCAAGCATCACTTGCTAACGCAACCATCCACCGAATACATTTGTTTGCCAAAGTGCCTGAATTTTCATTTATTGTGTCCTTAGTCATTTTTCTTAATCCAGAATCTAAATTCCAATTCAAATGTATTTGTTCTAATTCAAAAATGAAATATTGAGGCATTTAATTCCTGGACAATCCCAATGGATACGATACTCAGCTCACTGCTGTATTACTTGTTGACCATGTATAATTGCACGCAAAAAGACCTAAACTTGGCATTATTTTCTGGCATATTTACATTAATTCTTCAATTGTTTTCCAAGTGTTAGTCAGTCGATAGCAAGGTTCTTGAGCATCGAGCGAAGCTCTTGATAATTGAACATAAGTTTATCAGCTTCCCATTCAAATCATCTACCTCCTGCCTTAATTTGCTTATTTGAGCCTCATATTCAAATTGATGCCCCTTGTTCTAAGTATTCTTTTCTTGAACCTCATATTCAACTATTAAATCAGGCTGGATTTTTGTTCCAAATTCCCATTTTCCATACTCCAAAAGAACTTGAACTTGATGTTTGAGGGCGATACAATTCTCAATAGAATATCTTTGAATTCCATCATGAAATTCACAATGAGCATTAGTGTCATACCGTTTTGGATACGGAGGTTGTATATGTGTTAGGAATTGTGGGGTCACCAATCAGGCCTTCAACAATTGAGGATATAGTTCTTTGTATGAAATAGGAATTGGATTAAAATGATGTTTGTGATCTCTTGTCTTTTGGAAATCGGCTGAGGGAATACTGGAATTTGAACTTTGTTCTGGATACTTAATTGACTTTGATGGACTTACGCTTTTCTTCTTTTTTGCATCTTCAGGTGTTCTATTAATTGTTAGTGTTTAGGAAATTTAGGCCTTTCATCTTCAAAACTCAACATACCTACCCTGATAAGATTTTCAGCTTTGTTCTTTATAGCCTCACAATTTTTAGTAATATGATCTGAACTTCCTTGATAGAAGTCACATGTTGCATTGATGGCATAGCTTTTAGGATAAAAAAGACACTTTGGGTCTTAAACTGGACTGGGCTCACAAAATTCTTCTCTACCATTATCGAAAGAAATTCTGCATATTTCATCGGTATTGAATTAATAGGTCTTCCTCCATTATTTCCTTCTTGAATTTCTTCCTGGTCTGTCATTACTTTCTTGGAGTTTGACTCACTTACACATCCAACAGGTTTATTGATGCGAATTGTAATAGTGCACGAACTCAGTTGTTTATTCATGTACTGGTTTTTGTTTAGTTTTTCTTTAAAATCAGTATGCCCCTTTTTTGCCATAGCCGTCATCATCTTAGCCATTTGCTTTTTTAGTTCTTGCATCTCATTCTTGTCAATATCAACACTAACAAAATTTGATGTGTGACCTGTAGCGATATCTTTTTTACGGAGTGTTTTGCTAAAAATGGGTTTTGAGGGTATTTATGGTTTTTCCGGTATTTAAAAATATTTATTCTATGGGGTTTTAAAAAACCGTGTTTTATTTGAAAATGGAGTCACCACCGGCCACTAAGGTAGGCCGGACACTATAAAACCAGAGATTTAAAAATATTGGGTTCGGGAGCCGGTTACGGATGGGGAAGGATTAGCACCCCACACCACCCAAAATTGGTACTTTAATAATTACCGCTTTATTAATATTAGACTTTCCGGATTAAAGTGACGATTAAATTAAAAATTTGGTTATAAACGCGAGTAAATTTTAAGGGCCCCACTATTCGAGAGTAAACCGATAGACCACCATCACTGCATTTGATACTGGCCACGTTTACGCTTGAATAAAAGGGCGCCGCATTGACAATTAATATATCCGTATGCAACATTAGAAAACAATATATTAAACATTCATATTGACATGGTACTAAAACATAAACACATGAATATTACAAGATTAAACAAATATAATAAAATGTATGGACAAGAATAACGAAACATATCATAATAATAAAAAGAACAAAGTATAAACAATGAACAAAAAAACATGCTTCCAAAACTAAATTAATTAATCCTAATATGCTTAAACATATTAAAACGAACAACACCTATAACACATGCATGATACATACAAGGCATAGAATGATACTAAATTAACAAAGCAACATGAACAAATTAGCATAAAAACTAATATTTAATGCTTAATATATGACACAAATTACATGCTTCAATTAAAAACATATCATGAAATTAACAAGTAACAAAATTACCACCACACTAACAAGTAACCTAAAATGTGAAATGACCATAATTAACATGCTACAAAATATGCATACACCACGGACAACCTTAAATTATAACACATTAGCATGGTAATCTACATGTGAGAAAATACATGAATATGACTGTTGCGCGTAATAAGTGCCCCGCAATTGTGCAAGTATACACGTCGCAAGTTATAGTATAAAAAGATATCATCTCCACAGGGATTGGTGCCACTTCAAGAATTTAATCTCTTGCACTATAAAAAGTAAAAACACAAGTAGAAGATTGTAGGAGTTTTAACTAACAACTAAACTAAGAAAGCAATAAAGTAAAAGAAGATGTAATTAAATGAGAGAGAATAGGCCAGGTTTTCGTGAGTTGAGGTGTGATAGCCGATTGGATCGTCTTGGTAAAAGAGTGCAAGGGCAACTCAGTTGCCGTGGCAACTTGCACAGCGGTGTTGCCTTGGCAACTAATCGATGGTTGCTTGGGCGACTAGCTGGGCAACTACTTGGACGTCTAGGCAGCAACTTCAAGGTTCGACAGAGAGTTCTTCAATGGTTTCTTCTTATCCCTAAGTCAAAACTCTAGCTATTTGTGCTTGCCTTGATAATACATCCCTGCGTGAATCAAGGGTGAACAACAACCAATCTTGCGCTCCTCTTAGCCGTTGAAATCCTTAACTTATTCCTAAGCCAGATTAATCTTCACCATCAATAGATTGAATAAAGATCATACTCATTCATTTCTCGAATCTAACTCTCCCGATATTAAATAAATAGATAAAGTTACGAGATCCTCTCCCAATTCACTCGCAAACAAGAATAAAGACCAAGAATGAATAAACCTTGAATGGAAAAGTGCAAACTCTTATTACCTAAACAAAATCCAATTATTTCTCACAACCACAAAACCCAATAACCATAGCCAAATAGATTTAGTTCATGGCTAGGTTCCAAAGAAACACAAGATAAAGAGTCATAGCATAAACCTAATGGAACAAGGAAGAAAAAGATGAAGAATGGATGAAGCCTTGAAGTTGATATCTCCCTCGTGATCTTGTCGAAAATTCTCTCCTCTCTCTCCCTTGGAGTTGACGGCATGGCCTTCAATTTATAGGGCTAGGTCAAAGTCTTTTTTTAGGAAGAAGTTAAGTTGGAATTAAATTATCTTTAAAGAATATAATTCTTTATTATATTTAAATTCCTTCTAGAACTTCTCCTATCTTCTTGGGATTTAATTTCTCTTTCACCTCTTCATGGAAATCAAACTCCTTTGGGATTTATCTTTTCTCCACGTCATCTTGGGCTTATCTAGTCATCGATTTTGACTACCATATCATCTTATTCCTTGTCGAAAATTGCCCTGGCAACTAGCTCGGCACCGCCTTCATGCATTGCCCTGGTAACTAGCTCGGCATCTCCTTCATGCATTGCCCTGGCAACTAGTTCCAGCCTTGCTTTGGCGAGTGAGTCTGCACACACACACAAAAGCACACCAAAGCAACATCTTTTCCACAAAAATCACCAAGTTATGTAATCAAGCTCAACGGTGGAAAGAAACATGAATTAATGCATAAATGACTAATTATGCAACTAATATGAGCCTAAGTCTAACAATAATTTGAGTAAAAAGGGTAATAAAAATAGTACTTTTGAACACTTATCACACCCCAAACTCGAACTATTGCTTTTCCTCAAGCAATGCAAACTAACAATTACCTGCCAAGACTTTAATTATCAAAGACATGCTTCAAACTTGAATTCAAACCTCGGAACCGTGGCACAAAGTATGATCACCTTTTAATTTTTTGGGTAGCACAAAAATTACCCGGAACCAAACTATAATGCTCGTGACAATGTGTGTGCATAGTTGCGTACAAGTTGATTTTCAAGATTCTATGTGAACAATAGGCTTTTATCAATTTAATTACCGGGGGATTTATTTTTATTTTCACTAGATCCAATTTCGGGCACCTCTAGCAAAGTAAGTAATTTCTCATTTTATTTTAGTCGACTAGAGCCAATTTCGGGCACCTCTAGCAAGAAAGTGCATTTACTAATTGAGCCACTTTTGGGCACCTCTAGCATGAAATTAACTTTTAATTTTCAATTTTAAATTTACCCAAATTTTAAGCAACCTAAGTTCACTAAGTTTCTTTCAATCAACAAGCCACAACCGTGTAACCAAAATTCAGCATCATAGTAAAATTCTAAGTTCTTTTCATGCAACCCTAAAATTAAAGATTCTTTCAATTAAGTGCAATGGCAAAAATTCATCATTGGATATTCAACAAGTCTTAAGCAATAAAATCCAATTAAAGGCATGGCAAGTAACATATGTAACCTATATGTGATTGCTAAAGATGAATGCAACTAAACATGGAGGTAACTAGAAACTAATACCCCCCAAACTCGAGATAAGCATTGTCCCCAATGCATGTAAAAGTGAAACAAAAGTTAAAAGAAACTAAATGAAATGAGTTAGTCGGAGAGGTCGTCACCGCGAGTGATAAGTTTTTTTCGTGCCGTTTGCTTGATTCATATTCCAGTCGGTGGTTGAATGCTTGTGGCTGGTACCGCATGAATAGCATTGCTTTGGTTTGATCCATGTTTGCCGAGGCAGGTTCACTTGCCTGGGCATCAGTAGTTGCCGAAGCCATTGTTGTTGCCTGGGCATCGCCAGTTTCTGTTGTCGTGGAAACTGCTGAGGTAGTTGCTGAGGCATTCTCTGTTATGGTTGCCGTGCAAATAGTCGGTAGTGAATTTACTTAGCATGGTGGTTGTGAGTCTTGTTGTGGAAAAGAAAACAAAGAAAACCTGGAAACTAAAGACAATGAAGAAAAATACAATAAACTATCTCCTAAAAATTCCAAAAATAAATCAATAAAGAAAAAAACCCAAAAATAATAAAAAAATAGTTCGAGAAAGAAAAAATAATAAAAAGAAAAAGAAAAAGAAAAAGAAAAAAAGAAAATATCGAAAGGAGAGCATGCTCATGCATCTCTTAAGGTGACCACTTCTTTGTTACGTTCCACATGGGCATCGTTGTAGTGCTTCAATCTTTGTCCATTAACTTTGAATTCATGTTTGTCAGTGATGGACTTGATTATCACGGCACCATGGGAGATTGGTTTGACAACTTCGAATCGTCCCGACCATCTTGATTTCAGTTTTCCCGGGAAAAGTTTTAGCCGAGAATTGAATAAGAGAACTAGTTGCCCTGGCATGAATTGTCGCGGCAATAGTCTCTTGTCATGCCTTTGCTTTGTTTTCTCATTGTAGATTCATGCATTGTTATAGGCGAGTGCACAGAATTCTTCTATCTCGTTGAGGTCCAACAAATGCTTTTGTCCGACACTTTCCCAATCCATATTCACAGTCTTAATTGCC
The DNA here is from genome assembly GCA_019671005.1 of Hibiscus mutabilis. Classification (NCBI taxonomy): domain Eukaryota; kingdom Viridiplantae; phylum Streptophyta; class Magnoliopsida; order Malvales; family Malvaceae; genus Hibiscus; species Hibiscus mutabilis. The sequence goes on along the minus strand of CM033723.1, from coordinate 5,567,804 downwards.
TAATATGCCTTGTGTTCGATTTCCACCAGTAGATGGCATGTTTTGCCATAGACAAGTCGGAAGGGAGACATACCTAATGGTGTTTTGAATGCATTGTGATATGCCCAAAGTGCGTCATCTAGTCTTTCTAACCAATCCTTCCTAGAGGGATTTACAACTTTCTCGAGTATACCCTTCAATTCTCGGTTGGAAATTTCTGCTTGCCCATTGGTTTGTGGGTGATATGTCGTGTCAATCTTGTGAGATACACCAAAGTGTTGTAACATCTTGGCGATGATTTTGTTGTCGAAGTTCTTACCTTCATCGCTGATAATTGCTCTCGGCATCCCAAACCCTGTAAATATATTTTTCTGCAAGAATCGTTGCATGGTCTTAGAGTCGTTGGTGGGAACTACAGCTGCCTTAACCCATTTAGACACGTAGTCGATGGCAAGTAGAATGTAGAGGTTGCCGAATGAAGATGGGAAAGGTCCCATAAAATCAATCCCCCAATACATCGAACAATTCCACCTCGATGATGTTTTGGAGTGGCATCTCATGTCGTCTAGAGATATTGCCCGTCCTCTGGCAACGATCACATTGCTTGTAAAACTCTTGGGCATCTTTGTATAGTGTTGGCCAATACAAACTGGATTGCAAAACTTTGGCCGCGGTACATGTTCCTCAAAAATGTCCTCTATAGGGTGAAGAATGGCATTGCCGGAGTATATTCCGCTGCTCCTCTTCAGGGACACATCGGCGTATAACCTGATCTGCACATTGTTTAAACAAAAGAGGCTCGTCCCAAAAGTAATGCTTAGCATCATGACAGAACTGCTTCTTCCCTTGGTGAGTAAGGCCATAAGGTAAAATACCACAAACAAGGAAATTAACTAAATCCGCGTACCAGGGTATTGCCGAGGCATGTGCTGCCATGGTTGCCGAGGCGTGCGTATCAAGAGCTACTGCAGTGTCAAAGGTTGCCGAGGCATGCGCATCCATGGTTGCCAAGGCGTCAAGGGTTACCGAGGCATGCACATCCATGGTTGCCGAGGCGTGCGCGTCAAGAGCTGCTGCGGTGTCGAAGGTTGCCGAGGCATGCACATCCATGGTTGCCGAGGCGTGCACAATAAGAGCTCCTGTGGCGTCAAGGGTTGCCGAGGCATGCGCTCCCAAGATTGCCGAGGCGTGTGCGTCTAGAGTTGCCGAGGCATACGCATCCATGGTTATCGAGGCATGCATATCAGTGGTTGCCGTGACGTAGAGGGTTGACGAGGCATGCGCATCCATGGTTGCTGAGGAAACTAAAAGTTGCTCATCCGGGAATGCATTACATATCTCTAAATCTGCATCCTCCTCCCTATTGCGTGATAAGTGATCGGCCACTTGATTTTCTGTTCTTTTCCTATCATTAATTTCAAAGTCAAACTCTTATAAAAGCAATATCCAATGAATCAAACGAGGTTTGACATCCTTTTTAGCAAATAGATACTTAATTGCCGAATGGTCCGTATGAACAATTACTTTTGTACCAATAAAATAGGATCGAAACTTGTCAAATAAAAAACTACATCTATTAACTCTTTCTCCGTTGTTGTGTAATTCACTTGAGCACTATTAAGAGTTTTACTAGCATAGTATATCACATGAAAGGTCTTACCTGTGCGTTGGCCTAGGACTGCTCCTACCGCAAAATCACTTGCATCACACATGAGCTCAAAAGGTAGCGTCCAATCTGGTGGAATGACAATGGGTGCCGAGGCAAGCTTTTCCTTTAGTGTTTCGAATGCTTGGGTGCAAGAATCATCAAAATTGAAGACTTTATCCTGTTCAAGCAAATTGCACAAGGGTTTAGTATTTTTAGAAAAATTATGAATGAACCTCCTGTAAAAACCTACATGTCCAAGAAAGCTTCAGACTCCTTTAACTGAACTTGGTGGGGGTAATCTCTCGATCACGTCCACCTTGGCTTTGTCTACTTCAATTCCCTTGGATGAAATCTTGTGGCCGAGCACTATTCCTTCATCTACCATAAAATGGCACTTCTCCCAATTAAGGACTAAATCGGTTTCTTCACATCTTGCCAACACCTTCTCTAAATTGCCAAGGCAACTGTCGAAGTCGTTACCAAAAATGGAAAAATCATCCATGAAGATCTCAAGGAAGTCTTCGACCATATCTGAAAAAAGTGCCATCATGCATTTTTGGAAGGTTGTTGGGGCGTTACACAATCCGAACGGCATCCTTCTGAAAGCATAAGTACCGTATGGGCATATGAAGGTTGTCTTTTCTTGATCTTCTGGTGCTATGACAATTTGATTGTAACCTGAATAACCATCAAGAAAACAATAAAAGGGTTTACCTGCAAGATGGTCAAGCATTTGATCAATAAAGGGTAATGGGAAGTGATCTTTCCTAGTGGCTTTGTTTAGCTTTCGATAATCCATACAAACCCTCCAACCGGTGACAGTCCTGGTTTGAATGAGTTCATTGTTGTCATTACTTACCACCGTTATACCTCCCTTTTTCGGTACACATTGTACCGGACTTACCCATGTACTATCAGAGATAGGGTATATAATGCCGACGTCAAGCCACTTGATGATTTCTTTCATTACAACCCCTTTCATGGCATGATTCAGTCTCCTCTGGCCTCAATCGAAGGTTTGTGATCATCTTCCAACAAAATCTTGTGTATGCACACTGTCGGGCTAATTCCCTTCAAGTCGGCAATTGTCCACCCTATTGCCTTCTTGTGTAGCATCAACATTTTGATCAGCTTCTTTTCCTGCTCAGGCTGTAACTTAGAGGAAATGATTACAGGCAATGTATTATCGGTTCCCAAGTAAGCATATTTTAGTTGCTCTGGCAACTATTTCAACTAAAGAATCGGTGGGTGTTCAATGGAGGGCTTTTCGAGCTTACATTCCTTACTTGAGTAATCCAGTGGTTCAAAGTATGTACCTGGTCGATTGACTAACCAATTTACCTCTTCTTGTTGTTCCTCATCGATCGGTTCTTCATAATCCTCAGGTTCCTCTTGATCGGCAATGTAGTTGCTGAGGCAACTAAATTCCTCGTTGAAGTTAAACTTTGCCGTGGCATGGAGAATTTGGCATTCTTCTGGATCATCGGCATGCCTTAGTGTTTGGAACACATTTAGTTTAACTAGCTAGTCATTCACCCTCATTGTGAGTTCTCCCTTTTCAACATCGATCAAGGTTCTCTCTGTTGCTAGGAAGGGTCTCTCGAGAATGATAGGTGCATGTTCATCTGCTTTACAATCCAAAACAATAAAGTCAGCGGGAAAAATAAATTTATCAACTTTTACCAGTATGTCTTCGATTTTTCCCTCTAGATGCACATAGGATCTGTCGGCTAACTATAGCATAACTGTTGTAGGTCTTGCCTTCCCGATTCCTAGTTTCTGGAAAACCGATTTAGGCATCAAGTTTATACTTGCTCCAAGGTCGCATAATGCTTTCCCGACATAGTGGTGTCCAATGGAACAAGGTATTGTGAAACTTTTGGGATCCTTCAGCTTGGGTGGCATGCGATTGTGCAACATGGCCATGCATCCCTCTGTTGCGACAACTGTTTCAAACTCTCATAGCCTTTTTCTCTTGGACACAATGTCTTTAAGAAACTTGGCATAGTTCGGCATTTGTTCAATTGCCTCAACCAATGGCAAGTTGATGTGGACTTGATTTAGTATATCAAGGAACTTATTCAATTAATATTCTTGCTTTTGTCGCTTCAACCTTTGTGGGAATGGTGGTGGAAGTCAGATATCTTCCATCCTTTCATTGGTCTGGAACCTGATTGATGGCATTGCTGGGGCAATTGGAGTTGTCGAGGCATCATCAACTGGGGTTGCCATGGCATGCCTGTCGTTGGTTGCCGAGGCATCCTTATCACCGGTTGCCGAGGCATGCTTATCGCTGGTTGCCGTGGCAATTCCTGGTTCAGCATCTGAGGTTTTGCCGCTGGGTTCGTCTTGATCTTTTTGTGGAGTTTTGTTTGATGAGCGAGCTTGAGCCTTTTTAAGTTGTAGGCCACTTCTAGTGGTGATCGCCTTACATTGCTCATGGCCTCTTGTGACTTTAGTATCGCTAGGTAAACCTCATTGCGGTCTAGTATTCAGGTTTTAAGAAAATTGTCCAACTTGATTTTCCAATGATTTGATTGTCGCCTCTTGGCTTTGCAATCTGAACTCGGTCCTGTTAATAAAAGCACCAATTCTTTTTATGAAGTTACTATTCTCAGCCATATAAGATTCAGTTTTCAACATAAAAGCATTGAGAGAATTTTCGAAAGAACTAGATGTTGTCGGTTGTTACTGCGGCAACTGTTGCCGTGGCATATTCTGCTGGAATCCCGATGCTTGTGCATTCTGTTTGTTCTGGTTTATAGCATTGTTGGGATTACACCATGAAAAATTTGGGTGCTTCTTCCAAGCTGGATTCTATGTATTGGACATCACATTGTTGTTCCGGTTGTAATTCCCCACATAAAATCTGGATTCTAGATTCTGCATACATTCAGAAGAATCATGGTTACCACCACATAACTCACAAAAGGAATCCATTACCTTGACTTCCTATGTGTTGTTTGGTTTTTGCATGTTCTGGAGCATCTTGGTTAGAGTGGCCAGTTGTGCTGAAATTGAGTCTGATGATCCCAGTTCATGTATTGTGGCTTGGCGTCTAACTCCTCCTCTTCTAGCAGAGGGGAATTGATAGTCATTCTTGGCAAGCCTGTTTAGAATTTGCATTGCTTCCTCAGGCGACTTATCTAGGAGTATACCGTTTGCTGAGGCATCTAGCATTATTCTTGTTGGTGTATTCACAGCGTTGTAAAACATCGTTACTTGTGTCCACACTGGGAATCCGTGTAGGGGGCATTTGTTTAGAAGTTCTCTATATCGCTCCCAAGCCTCGTACATGGATTCATCATCTGCCTGCCGAAAAGAAGTAATTTCGTTACGAAGCCTATCAGTCAAATTTGTAGGATTAAATCGAGCAAGGAAATCACGACAAAGATCGATCTAAGATCCTATTGATCCGACAGGAATACTATTCAACCATGTTTTCGCCCTATCCCTCAGTGAATAGGGGAATAATCTTAGTCGTAAAACATCGGGGGTGACTCCTTGTATTTTGAATGAATTGCAAATCTCGAGGAAAGATTAAAGATGTTGTCGTGCATCTTCAGTTGCTGAGCCGCCAAATTGACCAATTATGTTGATCATATTAAACATCACCGGTTTCAACTCAAAGTGGTCGGCTTCAATTTCAGGTATGACAACTCCTGGATTAAGCCTTCAAGATCTTCTTTAAGATAGTCTCGAATAGTTCTGTTTCGTGCAAGAATCACTCCTCCTGCTGGAACATCTTGATTCATATTGCCGTTTTGATTAGCAATTGCTACTCTTAACCTTCGTCTAAGTCTTTGCATGGTTCATCCGATTTCTGGATCAAAGGGATATTCTGGTGTAATCGGTCTCGCCTTGGTCATATACCAATGCAAAACCAAAGTTTGTTAGCCCTTTGAATCTTAAACAAGAAAAATAAAAAGTGCAAGAAAATAAAAACAAAGATGCTATTGCAAATCCCCGACAACGGCGCCAAAAACTTGTTGCACGTAATAAGTGCTCCGCAATTGTGCAAGTGTACACGTCGCAAGTTATAGTATAAAAGATATCATCTCCACAAGGATTGGTGCCACTTCAAGAATCTAATCTCTTGCACTGTAAAAAGTAAAAACACAAGTATAAGATTGTAGGAGTTTTAACTAACAACTAAACTAAGAAAGCAATAAAGTAAAAGAATATGTAATTAAATGAGAGAGAATAGGCCAGGTTATCGTGAGTTGAGGTGTGATAACCGATTAGATCGTCTTGGTAAAAGAGTGCAAGGGCAACTCAGTTGCCGTGGCAACTTGCACATCAGTGTTGCCTTGGCAACTAATCGATGGTTGCCTGGGCGACTAGCTGGGCGACTAGCTGGGCAACTACTTGGGCGTCTGGGCAGCAACTTCAAGGTTCGGCGGAGCGTTCTTCAATGGTTTCTTCTTATCCCTAAGTCAAAACTCTATCAATTTGTGCATGCCTTGATAATACATCCTTGCGTGAATCAAGGATGAACAACAACTAATATTGCGCTCCTCTTAGCCGTTGAAATCCTTAACTTATTCCTAAGTCGAATTAATCTTCACCATCAATAGATTGAATAAAGATCATACTCATTCGTTTCTTGAATCTAACTCTCCCGATATTAGATAAATAGATGAAGTTACGAGATCCTCTCCCAATTCACTCGCAAACAAGAATAAAGACCAAGAATGAATAAACCTTGAATGGAAAAGTGCAAACTCTTATTACCTAAACAAAATCCAATTGTTTCTCACAACCACAAAACACAATAACCTTAGCCAAATAGATTTAGTTCATGGCTAGGTTCCAAAGAAACACAAGATAAATAAGTCCTAGCATAAACCTAATGGAACAAGGAAGAAAAAGATGAAGAATGGATGAAGCCTTGAAGTCGATATCTCCCCTTTGATCTTGTCGAAAATTCTCTCCTCTCTCTCCCTTGGAGTTGGCGGCATGGCCTTCAATTTATAGGGCTAGGTCAAAGTCTTTTTTTTGAAGAGGAAGTTAAGTTGGAATTAAATTATCTTTAAAGAATATAATTCTTTATTATATTTAAATTCCTTCTAGAACTTCTCCTATCTTCTTGGGATTTAATTTCTCTTTGACCTTTTCATGGAAATCAAAGTCCTTTGGGATTTAGCTGTGCTCCATGTCATCTTGGGCTTATCTAGTCATCGATTTTGACTACCATATCATCTTATTCCTTGTCGAAAATTGCCTTGGCAACTAGATTGGCATCCCCTTCATGCATTACCCTGGCAACTAGCTCGGCATCTCCTTCATGCATTGCCTTGGAAACTGGTTCCAGCCTTGCTTTGGCGAGTGAGTCTGCACACACACACAAAAGCACACCAAAGCAGCATCTTTTTCCACAAAAATCACCAAGTTATGTAATCAAGCTCAACGGTGGAAAGAAACATGAATTAATGCATGAATGACTAATTATGCAACTAATATGAGCCTAAGTCTAACAATAAACCGAGTAAAAAGGGTAATAAAAATAGTACTTTTGAACACTTATCAATGACACACAAACTAGACTAAAACATAACACTTAAAATAAACATGTATATGATATGAACAAACGAATTAAGTAACATAAAAACATGATACAACACTTCTAAAAAGGCATAAATAAACATGACATAAACAAAACTTATATAAATATAATGAACAATATAAATATGCTAAAAACACAATAAAAAACAAAAGACATAAATACTTAAGCATGAAAAAGGACTGAAATGAAATAACAGAGAAAACAGAAGGCTAGAAAAAAGGCATTTAGGGCCTGGATTACTAACTAGACAATACTTTCAGGGACTAATACTGCAATATACCCATGCGGCAAACTCGAAATGAAAATTTCAAAAACGCGGTGTGGTTGAGGAGGTAATTCGACCATTTAAAATCTGAATTCGGTTAATTTATGGGCTAAATTAAAAGATTTTCAAAAGGGGAGGGACCAAGATTGTAATTGGACCAAGGGGCGAGCTGAAACTGAAAGGATCCAAAATGCGGGGTGATTTATGAAGTAAATAAACCAAAATCTTTTTATTTTTTCCTTATAAAAACACATAACCGACCCCTTTCTATTTTTTTTTCAATTTTTTTTCTTGAAAATATGCTCTCACTCTCTCCGTTTTTCCAAAAATAAACCACCCCCAAAAAACGAAACCTCATTTCGGCCGACGTGAACCACTGGTCTCAGGCGAGGCTCGACCGTAACGACCGCCTCAAGCCATCCTGAACCTATACTTTCCGGCCATCAAAACCCTCCGATAGAACCAGAAATCTTTATTTCGTGACTAAAAAAAACCCTTTCCCTTTGAACGGCTCACCATGAGTGGCTTATCACCGGCAAGGGAAGGTTATCAGACTCAGGTAAACTTTATGCCTTTGTTATTTTGTTTTTGTTTGTTTTCATGCATGCATGAGAGAGAGGACAAGGGAGATAGAGGTTACCCGAAACCCTCTTTTTTATTTCTGGAAAATGATTCTTGTCGTTATCACAGATCTTAGTTTGATACATATATATCTGCTTTTTCTTGTGTTTTGGTAGAAATAACATAAAAATACATGCTTTTTCGATTTCGTACTGACATAGTCTCTTTTTGATGATTTTGGAATGTTCGGTTAGGTGGGCTGGTGAGGCGTGAACGTACGGCGGCAGTGGTAGAGGTGACCGTTCGGGGTGATAGAGAGAGGTGAAGAGTTCTTTTTGGAAGATTCGATCTCGACCGTTGGATCAGATATTATCCAATAGCTAAGATTTTTTGGTGGATAAACGGTCGAGATTTGATCTGGGCAAGTGATGTGGCAACCTCTGATCTTGACACATGGTGAATGGCAGCTGAAGAGTCTTATGCGTGGACGTCATGCGCGCATGAAGAGCTGAGCGGCTCGCGCGTGATCCCATGCGGCCAGCTGGATGATCTCCCTCCTTCAATCATGTCCGTTGGATCAGATCTTGATCCAACAACCCAAGAATGGCTACGCATGAAGAAAAGGGTTATGGTTAGACATCTGATATGTATTAGGGTTTTAGGCCAAACGGGCCTTGTAATAATAATAATATTTTTTGGGTCTGTAAACTTGGACTGGACTTCATATTTGGGTTTAATATTTTTTGGATTTTATTTTATTCTAGCCTAATAATAATAATAATATTAATAATAATAACGGTAATAATGATAATAACACATGCAAACATACATATATGGGCATACACATACATTCAAATACTTATATACATCACATACATTTATACACAAACAAACACACATATATATTTACACATAATTGATATAAGCATACTTACATTAGTATACATAAAAATAATGCAAAACATACGTGACATAAAATGTGGACACACATGATACACATACACCACAACACTTATTAATAGGTACATGTTACATAATATATATGCACCACACATGCATTCACACACATCACACACAAGTATTACATTTATTAATAATGTATACACACACATATATATGTAAACATGGCATAATAATATTAATTAATTATTACACTAATACAGATTAACATAATATTTATACCAGATAAAAATGAGCGATTACAGTTGCCCTTCTTTGCTTGTTCCCGTGGAACGGGAACTGATAAGTGTTCAAAAGTACTATTTTTATTACCCTTTTTACTCATATTATTGTTAGACTTAGGCTCATATTAGTTGCATTAATAGCCATTCATGCATGTTTGCATTGTTTCCTTGGTGGACAAGCTTGATTTCATATTTTGCTTAATTTTGTAGAAAAAGATACTGCTTTGGTGTGTTTTGTGTGTGTGTGCAGAATCACTTGCCAAAGCAAGGCTGGAACCAGTTGCTAGGGCAATGCATGAAGGAGATGCCGAACTAGTTGCCAGGGCAATGCATGAAGGAGATACCGAGCTAGTTGCCAAGGCAATTTTCGACAAGGAATAAGATGATATGGTAGTCGAAATTGATGACTAGATAAGCCCAAGATGACGTGGAGCAAACTTAAATCCCAAAGGAGTTTGATTTCCATGAAGAGGTTAAAGAGAAATTAAATCCCAAGAAGATAGGAGAAGTTCTAGAAGGAATTTAAATATAATACAGAATTATATTCTTTAAAGATAATTTAATTCCAACTTAACTTCATCCTCAAAAAAGACTTTGACCTAGCCCTATAAATTAAAGACCATGCCATCAACTCCAAGAGAGAGAGGAGAAAATTTTTCACAAGATCAAAGGGGGAGAGAGGATAGAATTTTTGACAAAGAGCAAAGGAGATTTCGACAAGGCTTTGGAGAAATTTCGACAAGGCTTCAACCATTCTTCATCTTTTTCTTTCTTGTTCCATTAGGTTTATGCTAGGAATTCTTTGATTTGTGTTTCTTGGGAACCTATCCATGAACTAAATCTATTTGGCTAAGGTTATTGTGTCTTGTGGTTGTGAGAAACAATTAGATTTTGTTTAGGTAACAAGAGTTTGCACTTTCTCATAACTTCATCTATTTATCTAATGTCGAGAGAGTTAGATTCAAGAAACGAATGAGTATGGTCTTTATTCAATCTATTGATGGTGAAGATTAATTCGGCTTAGGAATAAGTTAAGGATTTCAACGGCTAAGAGGAGCGCAAGATTGATTGTTGTTCACCCTTGATTCATGCAGGGATGTATTATCAAGGCATGCACAAATAGCTAGAGTTTCGACTTAGGGATAAGAAGAAACCATTGAAGAACGCTCCGCCGAACCTTGAAGTTGCTGCCCAGCCGCCCAAGTAGTTGCCCAGCTAGTCGCCCAGGCAACCATCGATTAGTTGCCAAGGCAACCCCGCTGTGCAAGTTGCCACGACAACTGAGTTGCCCTTGCACTTTTTTACCGAGATGATCCAATCGGCTATCACACCTTAACTCACGATAACCTAGCCTATTCTCTCTCATTTAATTACATCTTCTTTTACTTATTTGCTTTTAGTTTAGTTGTTAGTTAAAACTCCTACAATCTTCTACTTGTGTTCTTTTACTTTTTACAGTGCAAGAGATTAGATTCTTAAAGTGGCACCAATCCCTGTGGAGACGATATCTTTTATACTATAACTTGCGACGTGTACACTTGTGAAATTGCGGAGCACTTATTACGTGCAACAAGTTTTTAGCGTCGTTGCCGGGGATTGGCATTATCAATTTTGTTTTTATTTTCTTGCACTTTTTATTTTTCTTGTTTAAGATTCAAAGGGCTAACAAACTTTGGTTTTGCATTGGTATATGACCAGGGCGAGACCGATTACACCAGAATATCCCTTTGATCCAAAAATTGAACGAACCTTGTAAAGACTTAGACGGAAGTTAAGAGTAGCAATGGCTAATCAAGACGGCAATATGAATCAAGATGTTTCAGCATGAGGAGAATTGATTCTTGCACGAACAGACCTATTCGAGACTATCTTGAAGAAGATCTTGAAGGACTTAATCCAGGAGTTGTCACACCTGAAATTGAAGCCAACCACTTTGAGTTGAAACCAGTGATGTTTAATATGATCAACACAATTGGTCAATTTGGCGGCTCAACAACTGAAGATGTACGACAACATCTTAAATCTTGCCTCGAGATTTGCAATTTATTCAAAATACAAGGAGTCACCCCTGATGTTTTACGACTAAGATTATTCCGTTATTCATTGAGGGATAGGGTGAAAGCATGGTTGAATAGTATTCCTACCGGATCAATAGGATCTTGGACCAATCTTTGTCTTGATTTCCTTGCTCGATTTAATCCTACAAATTTGACTGATAAGCTTCATAACGAAATTACTTCTTTTCGGCAGCCAGATAATGAATCCATGTACGAGGCTTGGGAGCAATATAGAGAACTTATACACAAATGCCCCTTACACGGATTCCCAGTGTAGACACAAGTAACAATGTTTTACGACGCTGTGAATACACCAACAAGGATGATGCTAGATGCCTCGGCAAACGACATACTCCTAGATAAGTCGCCGGAGGAAGCAAAGAAAATTCTAAATAGGCTTGCCAAGAATGATTATCAATTCCCATCTACTAGAATAGCAGGAGTTACAATACATGAACTAGGATCATCAGACTCAATTTCAGCACAATTGGCCACTATAACCAAGATGGTCCAGAACATGCAAAAACCAAACAACACATAGGAAGTCAAGGTAATGGATCCCTTTTGTGAGTTATGTGGTGGTAACCATGATTCTTTTGAAAGTATGCAGAATCCAGCTTTTATGTGGGGAATTACAACCGGAACAACAATGTGATGTCCAATACATACAATTCAGCTTGGAAGAAGCACCCGAATTTTTCATGGAGTAATCCAAACAATGCTCTAAACTAGAACAATCAGAATGCACAAGCATCGGGATTCCAGCAGAATATGCCACGGCAATAGTTGCCGCAGAAACAACCGACAACATCTAGTTCTTTGGAAAATTCTCTCAATGCTTTTATGTTGAAAACTGAATCTTATATGGTCGAGAATAGTAACTTCATAAAAAGAATTGATGCTTTTATTAACAGGACCGAGATAAGATTACAAAACCAAGAGGCAACAATCAAATCATTGGAAAATCAAGTCAGACAATTTGCTTAAAACCTAAATAGTAGACCACAAGGAGGTTTACCTAACGATACTGAAGTCGCAAGAGGGACTGGCCATGAGCAATGTAAGGCGATCACCACTAGAAGTGGCCAACAACTTAAAGAGGCTCAAGCTCGCTCATCAAACAAAACTCCACAAAAAGAACAAGACAAACTCAGTGGCAAAGCCTCGGATGCTGAACCAAGAATTGCCGCGGCAACCAGCGATAAGCATGCCTCGGCAACCAACGATAAGGATGCCTCGGCAACCAACTATAGGCACGCCACGACAACCCCAGTTGACAATGCCTCAGCAACTCTAGTTGCCCCAGCAATGCCATCAATCAGGTTCCAGACCAATGAAAGGATCGAAGATATCCGACTTCCACCACCATTCCCACAAAGGTTCAAGCGACAAAAGCAAGAATATCAATTCAAGAAGTTTCTTGATATCCTCAAGCAAGTCCACATCAACTTGCCATTGGTTGAAGCAATTGAACAAATGCCGAACTATGCCAAGTTTCTGAAAGACATTGTGTCCAAGAGAAGAAGGCTAGGAGAGTTTGAAACAGTTGCCGCAACAGAGGGATGCATGGCCATGTTGCACAATCGCATGCCACCCAAGTTAAAGGATCCCAGAAGTTTCACAATACCCTGTTCCATCGAAAACCACTATGTCGGGAAAGCATTATGCGACCTTGGAGCAAGCATAAACTTGATGCCTAAATTGGTTTTCCAAAAACTAGGAATCGGGAAGGAAAGACCTACAACAGTTATGCTACAACTAGCCGACAGATCCTATATGCATCTAGAGGGAAAAATTGAAGACATATTGGTAAAAGTTGATAAATTTATTTTTCTCCCTGACTTTATTGTTTTGGATTGTAAAGCAGATGAACATGCACCTATCATTCTCGGGAGACCCTTCCTAGCAACAGGGAGAACCTTGATCGATGTTGAAAAGGGAGAACTCACAATGAGGGTGAATGACCAGCAACTTAAACTAAATGTGTTCGAAACACTAAGGCATGCCGATGATCCGGAAGAATGCCAACTTCTTCATACCACGCCAGAGTTTAACTTTGACGAGGAATTTAGTTGCCTCGGCAATTACATTGCCGATCAAGAGGAACCTGAGGAGTATGAAGAACCAATTGACGAGGAACAACAAGAAGAGGCAAATTGGTTAGTCAATCGACCAGGTACACACTTTGAACCACTGGACTACTCAGGTAAGAAAGGTAAGCTCGAAAAGCCCTCTATTGAACAACCACCGATTATTGAGTTGAAACAGTTGCCAGAGCAACTAAAATATGCTTACTTGGGAGCCAATAAAACATTGCTTGTAATTATTTCCTCTAAGTTACAGCCTGAGCAGGAAAAGAAGCTGATCAAAATGTTGATGCTACATAAGAAGGCAATAGGGTGGACAATTGCCGACTTGAAGAGAATTAGCCCGACAGTGTGCATGCACAAGATTTTGTTGGAAGATGATCACAAACCTTCGATTGAGGCCCAGAAGAGACTAAATCATGCCATGAAAGGGGTTGTAATGAAAGAAATCATCAAGTGGCTTGACGCCGGCATTATATACCCTATCTCTGATAGTACATGGGTAAGTTTGGTACAATGTGTACCGAAAAAAGGGAGGTATAACGGTGGTAAGTAATGAAAACAATAAACTCATTCCAACTAGGACTGTGACCGGTTGAAGGGTTTGTATGGATTATCGAAAGCTAAACAAAGCCACTAGGAAAGATCACTTCCCATTACCCTTTATCGAACAAATGCTTGACCGTCTTGCAGGTAAACCCTTTTATTATTTTCTTAATGGTTATTCAGGTTACAATCAATTTAGAGAAGGTGTTGGCAAGATGTGAAGAAACCAATTTAGTCCTTAATTGAGAGAAGTGCCATTTTATGGTAGATGAAGGAATAGTGCTCATCCACAAGATTTTATCAAAGGGAATTGAAGTAGACAAAGCCAAGGTGGACGTGATCGAGAGATTACCCCCACCAAGTTCGGTTAAAGGAATTCGAAGCTTTCTTGGACATGCAAGTTTTTACAGGAGGTTCATTCATAATTTTTCTAAAATTACTAAACCCTTGTGCAATTTTCTTGAACAGGATAAAGTCTTCAATTTTGATGATTCTTGCACCCAAGCATTCGAAACCTTAAAGGAAAAGCTTGCCTCGGCACCCATTGTCGTTCCACCAGATTGGACGCTACCTTTTGAGCTCATGTGTGATGCAAGTGATCTCGCGGTAGGAGCAGTCCTAGGCCAACGCATAGGTAAGACTTTTCATGTGATATACTACGCTAGTAAAACTCTTAATAGTGCTCAAGTGAATTACACAACAACGGAGAAAGAGTTACTAGCCGTAGTTTTCGCATTTGACAAGTTCCGATCCTATTTGATTGGTACAAAGGTAATTGTTAATACGGACCATTCGGTAATTAAGTATCTATTTTCTAAAAAGGAAGCCAAACCTTGTTTGATTCGTTGGATATTGCTTTTACAAGAGTTTGACATTGAAATTAAGGGCAATAATAGAAAATCAAGTGGCCGATCACTTATCACGCTTAAAACGCAATAGGAAGGAGGACGCGGATTTAGAGATATGTGATATATTCCCGGATGAGCAACTGTTAATTGCCTCAGCAACCATGGATACGTATGCCTCGGCAACCATGACGCCTCGGCAGCCATGGATGCGAATGCCTTGGCAACCCTCAACGATTCAGTAACTCTTGACGCGTACGCCGCAACAACCACTGATACGCACGCCTCGGCAACCATGGACGTGCACACCTCGGCAACCCCTAATGCCTCGACAACCCTCGATGACGCGCACGCCTTGACAACTCCAGATATGCACACCGCGGCAACCACTGATGCACACGCCTTGGCAACCCTTGACGCGCATGCCGCGGCAACTCTAGATGCGCAGGCCTTGGCAACCATGGAAGTAGTTACCACGGCAACACATGCCTCGGCAACACATGCCTCGGCAATACCCTGGTACGCGAATTTAGTTAATTTCCTTGTTTGTGGTATTTTACCTTATGGCCTTACTCACCAAGGGAGAAAGCGGTTCCGCCATGATGTTAAGTATGACTTTTGGGATGAGCCTCTTTTGTTTAAACAATGTGTAGATCAGGTTATATGCCGATGTTTCCTTGAAGAGGAGCAGCAGAACGTACTCCGGCAATGCCATTCTTCACCCTATAGAGGACATTTTGGAGGAACACGTACCGCGGCCAAATTTTTGCAATCCGATTTGTATTGGTCAACAATGTACAAAGATGCCCAAGAGTTTTACAAGCAATGTGATCGTTGCCAGAGGATAGGCAATATCTCTAGACGACATGGGCTGTCGCTCCAAAATATCATCGAGGTGGAACTGTTCGATGTATGGGGGATTGATTTTATGGGACCTTTCCCATCTTCATTCGGCAACCTCTACATTCTACTTGCCGTCAACTACGTGTCTAAATGGGTTGAGGCAACTGCAGTTCCCACCAACGATTATAAGACCGTGCAACGATTTTTGTAGAAAAACATATTTACACGGTTTGGGATACCGAGAGCAATTATCAGTGATGAAGGCAAGCACTTCGACAACAAACTCGTCGCCAAGATGTTACAATGCTTTGGTGTATCTCACAAGATTGCCACGCCATATCACCCACAAACCAATCAGCAAGCAGAAATTACCAACCGTGAATTGAAGGGTATACTCGAGAAAGTTGTAAATCCCTCTAGGAAGGATTGGTCAGTAAGACTAGATGACGCACTTTGGGCATATCGCACTGCATTCAAAACACCCTTAGGTATGTCCCCCTTCCGACTTGTCTATGGCAAAACATGTCATCTACCGGTGGAAATTGAACACAAGGCATATTGGGCAATCAAGACCGTGAATATGGATTGGGAAAGTGCCGGACAAAAACGTTTGTTGGACCTCAACGAGATAGAAGAATTTCGTGCACTCGCCTATAACAATGCATGAATCTACAATGAGAAAACAAAGCAATGGCATGACAAGAAACTATTGCCGCAGCAATTCATGCCAGAGCAACTAGTTCTCTTATTCAATTCTCGGCTAAAACTTTTCCCGGGAAAACTAAAATCAAGATGGTCAGGACCATTCAAAGTTGTCAAACCATTCTCCCATGGTGCCGTGATAATCAAGTCCATCACTGACGAACATGAATTCAAAGTTAATGGACAAAGATTGAAGCACTACAACGGTGCCCATGTGGAACATAACAAAGAAGTGGTCACCTTAGGAGATGCATGGGCATGCTCTCCTTTCGATATTTTCTTTTTCTTTTTCTTTTTATTTTTTTTCTCGAACTATTTTTTTATTTTCGGTTATTTTTCCCTTTATTTATTTTTGGAATTTTTAGGAGATATTTTATTTTATTTTTCTTCATTATCTTTAGTTTCCATGTTTTCTTTGTTTTCTTTTTTTTTCCACAACAAGACTCACAACCACCATGCTAAGGAAATTCACTGCCGACTACTTGCCACGACAACCGCAAGAGAGGATGCCCGGCAACTACCTCAGTAGTTGCCACGACAACAGAAACTAATGATGCCCAGGAAAGTGAACATGCATTGGCAAACATGGATCAAATCGAAGTAATGCTATTCACGCGGTACCAGCCACAAGCATTCAAACCACCGACCGGAATATGAATCAAGCAAATGGCACAAAGGAAACTTATCACTTGAGGTGACGACCTCTCCGACTAACTCATTTCATTTAGTTTCTTTTAAATTTTGTTTGACTTTTACATGCATTGAGGACAATGCTTCTCTTGAGTTTGGGGTGTGTTGGTTTCTAGTTAATTTCATATTTAGTCGCATTCATCTTTAGCAATCACATATAGGTTGCATATGTTACTTGCCATGCCTTTAATTGGATTTAATTGCTTAATACTTGTTGAATATCCAATGATGAATTTTTGCCACTGCACTTAAATGAAAGAACCTTTAATTTTAGGATTACATGAAAAGAACTTAGAATTTTACTATGATGCGGAATTTTTTTACACGGTTGTGGCTTGTTGATTGAAAGAAACTTAGTGAACTTAGGTTGCTTAAAATTTGGGTAAATTTAAAATTGAAAATTAAAAGTTAAATTCTTGCTAGAGGTGCTCGAAACTGGCTCTAGTAGCAAATTCACTTTCTTGCTAGAGGTGCCCAAAACTGGCTCTAGTAGTTAATGCATATTAAAGAATCACTAGAGGTGCCCGAAATTGGCTCTAGTCGACTAAAAAAATGAGAAATTGCTTACTTTGCTAGAGGTGCCCAAAATTGGCTCTAGTGAAAATAAAAATAAATGCCCTGGTAATTAAATTGATAAAAGCCTATTGTTTACATATAATCTTGAAAATCAACTTGTACACAACTACGCACACACATTGTCACAAGCATTATAGTTCGATTCTGGGTAATTTTTGTGCTATTCAAAAAATTAAAAGGTGATCATGCTTTGTGCCACGGTTCCGAGGGTTGAATTCAGGTTTGAAGCACGTCTTTGATGATTAAAGTCTTGGTAGGTAATTGTTAGTTTGCATTGCTTGAGGACAAGCAATAGTTCAAGTTTGGGGGTGTGATAAGTGTTCAAAAGTACTATTTTTATTACTCTTTTTACTCATATTATTGTTAGACTTAGGCTCATATTAGTTGCATTATTAGCCATTCATGCATGTTTGTATTGTTTCCTTGGTGGACAAGCTTGATTTCATATTTTGCTTAATTTTGTGGAAAAAGATACTGCTTTGGTGTGTTTTGTGTGTGTGTGTGCAGAATCACTTTCCAAAGCAAGGCTGGAACCAGTTGCCAGGGCAATGCATGAAGGAGATGTCGAACTAGTTGCCAGGGCAATGCATGAAGGAGATGCCGAGCTAGTTTCCAGTGCAATTTTCGACAAGGAATAATATTATATGGTAGTCGAAATTCATGACTAGATAAGCCCAAGATGACGTGGAGCAAAGTTAAATGCCAAAGGAGTTTGATTTCCATGAAGAGGTTAAAGAGAAATAAATACCAAGAAGATAGGAGAAGTTCTAGAAGGAATTTAAATATAATAAAGAATTATATTCTTTAAAGATAATTTAATTCCAACTTAACTTCCTCCTCAAAAAAGACTTTGACCTAGCCCTATAAATTAAAGACCATGCCGTCAACTCCAAGAGAGAGAGGAGAGAATTTTCAACAAGATCAAAGGGGGAGAGAGAGAGAATTTTCGACAAAGAGCAAAGGAGATTTAGACAAGGTTTTGGAGAAATTTCGACAAGGCTTCAACCATTCTTCATCTTTTTCTTTCTTGTTCCATTAGGTTTATGCTAGGAATTCTATGTTTTGTGTTTCTTGGGAACCTAGCCATGAACTAAATCTATTTGGCTAAGGTTATTGTGTCTTGTGGTTGTGAGAAACAATTGGATTTTGTTTAGGTAATAAGAGTTTGCACTTTCAATTCAAGGTTCACTTATTCTTGGTTTTTCTTCTTGTTTGCGAGTGAATTGGGAGAGGATCTCGTAACTTCATCTATTTATCTAATATCGGGAGAGTTAGATTCAAGAAACGAATGAGTATGGTCTTTATTCAATCTATTGATGGTGAAGATTAATCCGGCTTAGGAATAAGTTAAGGGTTTCAACGGCTAAGAGGAGCGCAAGATTGATTGTTGTTCACCCTTGATTCACGCAGGGATGCATTATTAAGGCATGCACAAATAGCTAGAGTTTCGACTTAGGGATAAAAAGAAACCATTGAAGAACACTTTGCCAAACCTTGAAGTTACTGCCCAGCCGCCCAAGTAGTTG
Organism: Hibiscus mutabilis; assembly: GCA_019671005.1. Classification (NCBI taxonomy): domain Eukaryota; kingdom Viridiplantae; phylum Streptophyta; class Magnoliopsida; order Malvales; family Malvaceae; genus Hibiscus; species Hibiscus mutabilis. Next base: position 5,548,729 of record CM033723.1, on the reverse strand, counting down.
CCCCGCTAGTCGCCCAGGCAACCATCGATTAGTCGCCAAGGCAACCCCGCTGTGCAAGTTGCCACGACAATTGTGTTTCCCTTGCACTCTTTTACCAAGACGATCCAATCGTCTATCACACCTCAACTCACGATAACCTGGCCTATTCTCTCTCATTTAATTACATCTTCTTTTACTTATTTGCTTTCTAGTTTAGTTGTTAGTTAAAACTCCTACAATCTTCTACTTGTGTTCTTTTACTTTTTACAGTGCAAGAGATTAGATTCTTGAAGTGGCACCAATCCCTGTGGAGACGATATCTTTTATACTATACCAGATAAAAATGAGTGATTATAGTTGCCCTTCTTTGCTTGTTCTTGTTGAACGGGAACAAAACAAAAATCATACGCACTCATTTTTTTCCGACTTCCCTGTTTGTAGCTTCGGAGTCACGTGTTCTTCTGGAACTCTTCGCTTTTCTTTAGCCGAGTCTTCAAGGCTCATAAGTTCTTCCCAATCTTTGAGCTACAGGCTCTTTCTATATAGAACCTTTCGCTTTCTCAGGCAGATCCTTCGGACTAAAAGTTCTTCCTATATAGAACTTTTTACCTTGAAATCCTGGGGTTAGGGTTCTTCCTATATATAACCTTTCACTTCGATGCCTCGAGTTACGAGTCCATCCTATATAGAACTTTTCACTCTGAGACGGTAAAACTTGGAGTCCTTCCTATCTAGAACTCTTTACCTTCAAATGCTGCGGGTTTTCCTATATAAAACCTTCTGCGTCACAGATGGATTCTCCTGACTGGGAGTTCTTCCTGTATAGAACTTCTAGTTTGCAAACCCTGGAGTCGCAAGTCCTTCCTATATAGAACTTTTAGCTTCTGAAATCTTGTAGTTACAGGTTCTTCCTATATAGAACCTTTCATTGTGAGGGTTCGAAAATATAGTCCATTCCTATATAGAACCTTTATCTTCGAATTTAGGGTTCACGCCAAACTGGCCACCGAACTTTCTAGACTCACACTACTATGGCTGACGAAATCTTTCTTCAAATTTGGGATTCGCGCCAAAAATGGCTACTGAACTTTCTGGACTCACGCTATTAAGGCTGCCAAAATCTTCCTTCAAATTTTGTAAATACCTGCTTAAAATAGACAAAATGTTGTAATAAATGATTTAGCATGCTCCTAATCCTAGGGATGCCTAACTATACATAATGTATGGGTATCAATATTTCGGTGTGCCTGCTTCTGCAGTCAGTCAATATCGAACCTCTGCTTGCTTTCTCTTCCTTTCCTTCTTCTGGTGATGGTACCCTATCTCACTATTGGGTTCAACCATTTTCGCCTTTCTTTTCTGAGTTTCTGGTTTGAAGTTCTAAAGTGCCCTTTCAGGTTTTCACTTTATAGTTTTTTTAGGTGCCCTTACAGGTTTTCACCTGGGAGATCTCTATTGCCGTCTTGAATATTTTCTCAAACAAGTATGAATGGTGCCTGACATCAGTTATCTCATTCTGATGTTCGAAGTCTTTACCTCGTTGTGCCTCGACAAACATTATATAGAAAGCTTGAGATCAAAATTAATCATGTTTTCTAATCGCTTGCATTCTCAGGGTTAGATCATAATAATGCTCAGAAATCTTTTGTTTATCATAAGTCTATGTTAACCTGTTTGCATGATGCTTATGAAAACAATGGGAAGACAAGGAAGGGAATGCACAAAAACATGAACTTATTGACATTAAGGACTCGAAACAGTTTTAGACAAGTCATGGCAAACATGAGAAAAAAGGAAAGTAGAACACGAAATGCAAAATCCCAAATACCCAATGTATGAATGATGTGTGACCCTATCAACCAAAGTAGAATCTTTGCCTGAAGCTCGTTCTTCTGGTACCCGTGGGGATAGTTCTACTTGTCGGAGGCCCGATCTCAAAATTTATCTGAATCGCCCTTAACTGGTTTTCAACTCGGATCTTTCTTTTCCTTCAAGACGCCCTTTTTTGGGTTTTCGCCTCGAGCTCTCCTTTTTTTATGAAACGCCTTTTCAGGTTTTCGCCTCATTTCTTTTGTCATTTCATTTTTTTCTTTCTTCTTCTTCTTTTTTTTAATTTTTTCTTACTTTCTTTTTTTAAACATAGTAATTCTTAATTGAATCGAAATTCACGGGATTTTTCAATTCTTCTTTATCCATTTCAGTTAAAATCAATGCTCCTCCCGAAAATGCCTTCTTGATGACATATGGCCCTTCCCAATTAGACATCAATTTCCCACGAGAATCTTTCTGAATTGGGAGGATCTTCCTAAGCACTAGATCTCCCTCTCAGAATTCTCTCGGGTGCATTATCTTATCATATGCCTGCATCATTCGTTTTAGGTACATTTGACCATGGCAGATGGCCTTCAGCCTCTTTTCCTCAATGAGATTTAACTGGTCGAGCCTAGTTTGCACCCACTCTAATTCATCCAGTTTTACTTCGTTCAAAACCTGAACTGATGGAATCTCAACCTCAATGGGTAGTACCGCCTCTGTGGCATATACTAGAGAATAGGGTGTTACCCCTGTTGATGTACGGACAGATGTCCGGTAGGCGAATAGAGCAAATGGCAGCTTCTCATGCCAATCTTTGTAGGTGTCTGTTGTCTTCACGATGATTTTCTTTATATTCTTGTTTGCCGCTTCTACTACCCCGTTCATCTTAGGACGGTAGGTCGTGGAATTATGGTGTGTTATTTTAAACTAGTTGCACACCTCAGTCATCAATTTGTTATTCAGGTTAGGAGCATTGTCGGTGATAATCCTTTTCAGCAACCCATATTGGGAAATAATTTCTTTCTTCAGGAACTTGCCCACCGTCGTCCTTGTAATATTGGCATAAGATGCTGCCTCTACCCATTTAGTGAAGTAATCAATGGCAAGCAAAATAAAGAGGTGCCCGTTGGAAGCCTTCAGATGGATCTGTCCAATGACATCCATGCCCCATGCTGGGAACGGCCACAGTGAGTTCATGGTGTGTAAAGGTAATGGAGGAGCATGGATCTTGTCGGCATATATTTAGCACTTGTGACACTTCCTGGCATAATCGATGCAGTATCCTTTCATAGTCGACCAGAAATAGCCATACCTCATGATTTTTCGGGCTATTGACAGACCATTGGCATGTGTTCCACACAAACCATCATGCACTTCTGCCAAAATTTATTTCTTCTCCTGGTCATTTACACATCTCAACAACATCTGATCATGGCTTCTTTTGTACAGAACCTCTCCGTCCAAAACATATATTGTCGTCATCTTTTTGAGTGTTTTTCGGTCATTTTAGTTTGCTCCTTCGTGATACGTTTGGAACTTGATATATTGCAAGATGTCATAATACCAAGGGTTGCCATCTATTTCTTCTTGCACATTATAACAGTGAGCTGGCTTTTTAAAAGCCTGCATCTCAATTGGCTTCATTTCCGCTTTCGTAGTTGCTTTGAACATGGAAGCTAGGGTTGCCAATGCGTCTGCCATCTGGTTGTCTTCTCTAGGAAGGTAGGTGAAACTGATATTTTCAAACTCTTTAATGAGCTCTTGGATCAACCCGTAGTATTTGACCAACTTTGGATCCCTTGTTTCCCATTCTCTTCGTAACTGGTAGATGACTAAGGATGAATCCCCGAATACTCAAAGTTCTTTGATCTTTCTTTCAGTGGCTGCATTTAGTCCCATGACACAAGCTTCATATTCTGCTATGTTGTTTTTGCAAAAGAATTCTAGTCTGCTGGTGAAGGAATAGTAGACATCTTCTGGAGAAATTAGTACAACCCCTATTCTGTGGCCTAGGGCATTGGAGGCTCCATCAAAGAAAAGTTTCCACGAGCCGTCATCTAAAACACTGCCTTCCCCAGTTGTAATGCACATCAAGTCTTCATCTGGGAAATTGAGGTTTAACGATTCATAATCATTTGAAGCACGGCTAGCTAAGAAATCCGCTATAGCACTTCCTTTCACAGCTTTCTAGCTTACATATACAATGTCGAACTCGGATAACAGCATCTACCAGCGGGCCATCCTACCTTTTAATGCCGGTGCTTCCATTAGAAACTTCAAGAGGTCCAATTTGGATATCAACCAGGTGGTATGGTATAACATGTACTGTCTAAGCCTTTTGGTAGTCCAAACCAAAGCACAACATAGCTTCTGAATTGGAGGATACCGTGTTTCACAATCAGTGAACTTCTTGCTTAGGTAATAGATGGCTCTTTCCTTCTTTCCAGACTCGTCATGTTGCCCCAACACACAATCCATCGAATTTTCAAAAACTGTTAGGTAAAGGATCAAAGGCCTATTTGGTACCGGTGCGACTAAGATCGAAGCATTCATCAAGTACTTCTTAATCTTCTCTAGAGCTTCTTGACATTCTTCATCCCAGACCCCTGGGTTATTCTTCCTGAGTAGTCTGAAGACATTGTCGCACTTATCTGTTAATTGAAAGATGAAATGGGAGATATAGTTTAACCTTCCCAGAAAACCTCACTTTTTTATGAGTTTTAGGCGGTGAGAGGTCCTGGATACCCTTTACTTTTTTTGGATCGATCTCAATCCCCTTCCTGCTTACTACAAACCCCAAGAGTTTTCCAAATGTGATCGCGAAGGTGCATTTAGCAGGGTTGAGCTTCTGCTGGTTTTTTCGTAGTCTTTGCAATAGCTTTCTTAGGTTTCAAAGGTGCTCTTCCTCGGTTCAGGATTTAATGATCATATCATCCATGTATACTTCTATCTCTTTATGCATCATATCGTGGAAAAGAGTTACCATTGCTCTTTGATAAGTCGCCCCTGTGTTCTTGAGTCTGAAAGGCATCACCTTGTAACAAAAAGTGCCCCACATAGTTACAATGTGGTCTTCTCCATGTCTTATGGGTCCATCTTTATCTGGCTGTATCCTGAGAAACCATCCATGAATGAGAACCATGAGTGTCCCGCGGTATTGTCAACCAACGTGTCAATATGTGGCAGAGGGAATTTGTCTTTAGGGCTTGCTCGATTGAGATCCCTGTAATCTACAAACATGGGGACCTTCCTATTTTTCTTTAGCACCGGTATGATGTTTGCAACCCATTTAGGGTATTTGGCGACCTTGAGAAAGCCAATATCAAACTGCTTTTTTACCTCTTCTTTGATTTTTAACAGTATGTCATTCCTCATCCTTCTAAGGTTTTGTTGGATTGGTTTGCATTCTGGCCTCGTTGGCAGCTTGTGAACCACTATGTCTATGTTCAACCGCTTCATATCTTGATAAGTATAAGCAAAGACGTCCTTGAACTCATGGAGCAAGGCTATCAGTTCATGCCTGGTTTTTGAGGAAAATGTAGTCCCGATTTTCACTTCTTTTCTCTCCTCATCGGTTCCCAAGTTCACAATTTTGGTTTCTTCTTGGTGGGGCATGATTTGCCTTTCTTCGTTGGCCATCATCCTTACCAACTCCTCAGGGACCTCGCAGTCTGCTTCGTCATCCCCCTCTTCAATTTCTGCCGAGATCTCAAGGTGTTCGAAATCTACATCGGGATTGTATTCAGAATCATTCATAAAGCTAATTATGGGGACCCTACATGAAATGAGAATGAATGTATTGGGAAGAGAATGATTTTAAATGAAGTGAATGAATATGAACAAGAAATGAATGAATGGAGTAAAGAAATGTTTGCCATTTGAGAAAATGAGAAAGATATTCTTTCATTGCAAACAAAAAGTTAACATAGGTGCCCTGTACAAAAGATCCCCATTACCTATGGGCAAAACAAAAGGATTAACTTGGAGCATTACTTTGATCTGGCCCTAAAGACTACAGGTAGATCAACGTAGCTCCAGTTATCGAGTGTTTCCCTGGGATGGCAAGGGCGGATGCTGGTCAACACGTTGCTGCCATTGTCATCTTCAGCTATCATGTTGATAGACATCCCTTCAAGAGATTCACTGAACATCTCATTCTGGTTAAGTGTGTCATTTTCTCGAATTGCTTCCTCTACTTTCTGTCCTGTACGGTCGATCCCTCCAAAGACAAAAATATACTTTATATGGGGGAAAGACATCTGTCTCCATGAAATGTCTTCTCCCTTGAGTTTAGCCCTCATTTGTTCTTCTTTTCTCCTATACTCTTATCTTCAAAGTTTCAGAAATGGTCATCTTGGTGTAGTTAGATAACCTGGGCAAGGGATCCGATTACCTTCCGCAACAAATTTAGCATTTACAAGCTCCAATACTTGGAGCGAACATTTTGCAGCATCTTCACTGTTCTGGATGTAGGGGGCATTTGATGTTACCGAAGCGATGATCTCTTGCTCAGCTTACACAGTGACCAATTTGCCTTCGATCACATTTTAATTTCTGATGGAGTGATGAGGGGACGGCTCCTACAGAGTGGATCCATGGCCTTCCCAATAAGCAACTTTAAGTTGGCTTTATGTCCATCTCCACGAAGTCGATTGTGTACTCTGTCAGCCCAATCAACTTTAATTTTTCCAAGTGTTCCCCTTTAAGTACCGTCAAAGGCTCTCACAGAGTTATGACAGGGCTTGATGTGGGAATCACCTACCGATAGTCTTTACAGAGTCACCATCGGTAGTACATTTAATACCGACCCATTATCAATCAATACTCCCGGCAGCGCATACCCTTTGCAGTGGGTAGTGATATTTAGAGCTTTGGTTGACCTCATACCTCCTTCTGGGATCTCGTCATTGCTAAACGTGATATGGTTGTATGCAGTGATATGCCATACTATTCTGTCCAGTTCAGACACAGAAATGTCGCCAGGTACAAATGTTTGATTCAGCACCTTTAACAATGCCACACGATGATTTTCAGAACTCAAAAACAGCTTCAACATCGTAATCCTTCCTGGTTGCTTTCACAGCTGCTCCACTACATTGTACTCACTATGCCTCAGGAACTTCAGAAATTCATGTGCCTGAGTCTCAGTTACTAGCTCATTAATCATTGGAGGGGGCTCCTCTCCAAATATCTGTGCAGGACCAGATAATTTACCTTATCCCTTATCCTTTATAGCTCCGGCTGATTTCAGGGCTTCTGAAGAGTAGCACATGCTGCTCTTCGTAAAGTGGCCTACTTTGTTGATGATTTCATCATTCTTCATCTGTTCATCTTTCTGTGTTGGCTCTTTTTCTACCCTTTGTTCTTTTTCTTCATCGGGCTTCAATTTTTCTGGTATAGTCACGTTGGCGGTATAATTCCAAGGGGTTCGCTGTATGTCTTTGAATGGAAATGGGGCTGGGGCTGAGATGATGATTTTGGGAGCCACCTTTACAGCTTCTCCTTGGGATGAACTTGCTTCCTCTGATCTGGAAGAAATTACAAAGGGCCTATCTATTCCATACTTGATGTTGGGGCTATCTGACGCACATACATCTAACCCCTGCCTTCCTGCAACCTCATCAAAGAACTCTATCTTTTTACTGTCTATCAGCTGTTGAATCAATCTCCTAAATTTTCCACATTGTTGGATGTCGTGTCCTCTATCCTGGTGGAACTCGCAATAAGTTGTACACCCCTTCTGCACCACTACCATGCCCTTTTCGATCAAGCGGGCCATGCATAATTGTTGGAAAACCCACCGTAAGGGAGACTTAATTGCTGACACATCCTCTTTAGCCTTCCTGGTAGAGTACTCCTCAATAGCGTTCACTCCGTAATTCTTGTGATTAGGTAACGGATTAGCGGCCACATTCAGTTCCTCGAACTTTAATACCCCAGAATTGATCAGACTCTGTACGAGTTTCTTGAATGTGAGGCAATTTTCTATGGGTTGACCAGGAGAATCGCCATGATAATCGCAATGTGCGTTAGGATCATACCATGACGGAAACAGAGGTTTGAACGGGGTAACATAGTACGGGCAGACCAAATTAGCTTTGTGCAACTGAGAATAAAGGTCAGAGTACGAAACAGGTAACAGAGTAAAGGCTGCTTTCTCTTTTTCCTTTCTTGGAGCTCTCTCTTCTCTTTGGTTAGGGTTCTGAGCCTTCCCTACAGATTCTTGAGACTGAGAGACCGTGAAGTTCTTTGGAGCATTGTAAGTACTCGTAGCATTTACCTCATTCTTCTTGTTGTACTTCTGAGAGTTATCCCCACTATCAATCCTGCCACTCTTAATCGCCAATTAGAGAGACTCCCAGTCCTGATCAAATCGGCAAAGCTCTGAGTTGTATTATTGATGAGGCGATCGAATAGTATCCCCTTTAGAGTATTCACGATTAGGGGCGTGATCTTGTGCTCAGGAATTGGTGGCTGGACCTGAGCGGCCACCTCTGGGTGTACTATCACAGACTCTCGTTAGACTTCTGTCCCATGTTTTCGAACATGATCCTGCTAGGGGTCATATCTATCACATGTTTGTACTGGTCAATGAACGCCTTTGAAAGATCCTTCTAGGACTTGATATTTTCCCGGCTTAATTGGGTACACCACCGGAGTGATGTCCTAGTCAGACTATCCTGGAAATAATAGATTAAAAGCTTTTCATCCTTGGTGAAGGCTGCCATCTTTCGATAGTGCATGGTCACATGCGCTGAAGGACATAAAGTTCCATCATACTTGTCGAACTCCGGAGGTTTGAATTTTGGTGGTAGAACAAGGTCAAATACCAGTCTTAGATCACTGGCCTCATTCCCTGGTTCGTCTGGGGCTTGCAGTGCTCTAAACTTTTCCTCCATGAGACAAAATCTTTCCTCCCATTTTTTTTCCACTTCCGTTCTGATTTTCTTGACTAAGTTCAGATCTGGCACCTTTTCTTTGTAGAATGCCCCTGCATCAATGGGTTGGCTTTTAGATGCCCCTGCCTGAAGACTAGCAGATATCTCGACAAGGTCAATATATACTCTTTTTTCCAGACTTGGCGTCATTGGTTGAACCTTGCTGTGAGATGCGACACCTTCTGGCTCCTGGGCGACTTCGTCTTCAACCTTTTCTTTCCCAAGGCTTTTTGCTAGCAATGCAGTTATATCAGATACTATCGCAGCTTGTGATTGAGCGATATGCTTGTTGAGGCTCTTCTTGGCTTCATCGAAACGTGCTTCCAAATCTTTCTGCCCCTTTTCCAAACTGACTATTCTAACCTTCATCAGTTTGCTTTGGAACTGAGTAAAGTATGGATGCAGAAAGGTTGCGGCTTATCTTTTAGTTTCACTGCCACAATATTTACACTATCAATATTATTGCAAAGAAAGATAAATGCATGTATAATGATACAAATGCGATGATGCGACGCAAGAATGTATGCAAATAAAGGTACTGACTCTGCTGGTAATCACCCTTTTGAATTACTTTCACAGGAATTAAAGGGTCCGGATTACAAAATAGTAGGGTAGAGTTCTAGACATAAGCCCTAGCTCTATCTCCTAACTTCTTGATAGCCCTGAGCAGCTTGATGAACCTAGGAGCTTCTTGAATGTCTAAAGTTATGAAAGGTCGAAGATCTTTGGCTTCGACAACTAAGTCATTCACGTGTCCCGCAACTCGTCGTATATCCACCATCAGGGTCACGTAATACTGGTCCCTATCTTGAATCATCTGGGAAGTATCACGAAGTCTTCGCCGCCAATAGTCGTCTCCACCTGCAGTAGCTTCTTCGAATACCCTAATTCTCCCCCTGTAGTCCTGAACGGTTGCCCCGAGTGACTCGATGCGGGCTCGTAACATACCAATTTCACTCTCCCTTTCTTGTAATTCGATGAAGCCATTTCTCTGATGGTAGGTCTGAAAGGACTGCTCCACCTCTGCCAGTCTCTCTTCTAACTCGACATTCCGAGCTTGACTCTATTCAGGCTCTGAATAGTGTTTTTGTACAAGTTTTGCATCTCTCGTAGTCTATTCATGCTTCTCATGGATTTCCTCTTCCAAACGATAGTGTTCTCCCTTTCGTAGATGATTGCTTGCTTGCCTTTGTCGATCTCTTGCCTAGCTCTTTCTTTTTCCTGGTTAATGACGTCTTTAAAAGATCGTTTTTCACTCTCGATTGCTCGCTTAACTTTCTCTCGATCTTCCTCAACTAAACGCATACCGTTCATTTTTTCCTTCTCCACGGCTAGGAATTGGCTTCGGCTGGCATTCTGCACCTTTTCTTGAAGCTGGAGAGTATATTTTTGATAAAGAGCATTATTCTCACTCAGATCTGTGTTCAGCTTCTACACCTGTCTAATGGTCCATCATGTTCGTCGACATCTAAACTTGCCTTGTAGAGTTCACTCATGTGCTGAGTCTGTAAACCCTCTATCTCATTCTTAACCTCCTCGAGTTCACTTCGTAAAATATCGGCCTCGGACGGTACTATCCTCACATGCTCCTCGAGTGACATGGTTAGTCCTTGGTCGGGTTCTGGAATTTTGTCATTAATCCTCAGGCGCCTTCAAAGATCGTAATCCAGGGTGATCATGGGCTCGGTATCTCCTTCTGCTCTTATACGATAATAGTGATCCCAAGCTCTCATAATGGTCTGAACCTTAGCCCTGAAATTGCCCTTGAACGGGAACTCACTTCGACTTAAACCGGCGGGACACCAAGAGCAGAGCACAAGCAATTCCACCATGTAGCCCTAACATTATTAGCCAGTCATAATCGCCGCAGTTGTATATGAAGTAACTAACCCTGCCAAGCCACGGAACTCTCCACACTATGTCTTCGTCTTGAATGTTCTTAAAGATACGGGTCTACTTCTCCCTCTTCAAGTCTTCTCACCACTCTTTTGCTAAATACTCTCGCAAAGGTGAAAAGTCTCGGAATGATATTCCCGGTAAAACCCTTGTTAGTGTCTTCCACATATGGCTCTATATCCAAACCTGTAGTAACTGGGCATACCCTCTGAAACGTCCATCTTCGTGCTTTCAACTTGCATTTAAAGAAATGAAAGTTTCAGTTAGGATTGCTGGTACTAGATTCGCCCCGCTTCATGCGCTCAAATAGATCTAGGATGGATACATCGATGTTTCCAAGAACCCTCGAAAAGATGACCAAACCATATATTCCTAAGGCAAATAGGTCCATCTTCTTCCCCCCATCTGGGTGCACCGGTATGATGTCTCGGATACTCTTCCATGCAAAGGCTAGGTTGTTTCCTCGAACCTGAATCAGGCCATTAACCCAATCGTCGCTCATCCCTGCAGAAGTTTTAAGCTTCGAAGGGTAATTCTGGTTCCTTGGCGGCTTCGCATGGATCCAATCTTTCTAGTCATTTTTCTAATTAAGTATGGCCATGTATTCCTCTACCGTAGGAATCATACCTTGCCCGTTGAAAGTGAAGCAGCAAAAGGCGGGATTCTAGAACTGGAAGATAGTCTGGAGTAAAGGTTGGTTGACTCAGACATACATCAACTGTGCAATGTCGCCATAACTATCGAAGAATAAGTCTTGTAGTCTTCAACCCCATCCTTCCCAAATCCTTTTAAGCTCCCATAGGTCATTTTGTTGGAGACTCACGTAGGTATACCCTGGCACTATGCACTCCCTCGGCAAACTATTACCTTGGGTCCTTTGATCGACTTCCGAACAATGTCTAACGGCTGAATTGAGTTCGTCATTCTTAAGATACCTTTTTTCCATGATGAAAGATTTTCTGATCTGGCAAATCACTTGATCCAGTACCTTTATGTAATGCAAATGCAATGATATATGCAAAAAGCAAAACAAAAAAAGAAAACGAGTCAGTACCGGATAAAATAAATAAATACATAAATAAAAAGGGCAAATTAAAAAAGGTAAACAAACAAAACAACCATATTTACATCCCGTCTAAACACCTAGGTTATCCGCATGGCTCTAAAAGGGTGGGTTTTTATATGTTCTCTACATGTAGTGTTTGTGCTAGGAGGTACCCGAACTGTCCTTGCTGTCCCCTACTAAGGGTAGCAAGGCTCCCGATCATCACCCATTATAGGCTCCTTTCAACCGGGTTCAATTCAAGGGGACCCATTCGCTTATGCCCTTAAGAAGGAACGATATCCTCACGAAAGCATAAGGTACTCGAGCCCTGAAGGTACTTTGCTAGGCCCATACGGAGGAGCGATATCCTTACGAAAGCACTAGCATTCCCCCCCCACTTAAAGAGGACGGGCTTATATGCCAAATTTTAAATGCGCTAAAATAAACGCGCAATTATAACCGAATGTTAATTTAATAGTCACTTTAATCCAGAACTTCCGATATTAATAAAGCGGTAATTATTTAAAAAACTTAACTTTCTTTTTATTTTTGAAAAACAAAAATGTGTCCCCAGCGGAGTCGCCATCTGTAGCGATATCCTTTTTATAGAGCGTTTCGCTAAAAACGGGTTTTAAGGGTATTTGTGGTTTTTTCGGTATTTAAAAATATTTATTCTGTGGGGTTTTAAAAACCGTGTTTTATTTGAAAATGGAGTCGCCATCAGCCACTAAGGTAGGTTGGACACCATAAAACCAGAGATTTAAAAATATTGGGTTCGGGAGTTGGTTATGGATGGGGAAGGATTAGCACCCCCACACCGCCCAAAATTGGTACTTTAATAACTACCGCTTTATTAATATTAGACTTTCGGATTAAAGTGACGATTAAATTAATATTTAGTTATAAATGCAAGTAAATTTTAAGGGCCCCGTTATTCGAGAGTAAACCGATAGACCACCATCACTGCGTTTGATAATGGCCACGTTTAAGCTCGAATAAAAGGGTGTCACATTTATATCCGTAGGCAACATTAGAAAACAATATATTAAACATTCATATTGTCATGGTACTAAAACATAAACACATGAATATTACAAGATTAAACAAAAATAATAAATGTATGAACAAGAATAATGAAATATCATAATAATAAAAAAACAAAGTATAAACAATGAACAAAAAAACATGCTTCCAAAACTAAATTAATTAATCCTAATATGCTTAAACATATTAAAACGAACCACACCTATAACAGATGCATGATACATACAAGGCATAGAATGATACTAAATTAACAAAGCAACATGAACAAATTAGCATAAAAAACTAATATTTAATGCTTAATATATGACACAAATTACATGCTTCAATTAAAAACATATCATGAAATTAACAAGTAACAAAATTACCACCACACTAACAAGTAACCTAAAATGTGAAATGCCCATAATTAACATGCTACAAAATATGCATACACCACGGACAACCTTAAATTATAACACATTTCATGGTAATATACATGTGAGAACATACATGAATATGACACACAAACTAGACTAAAACATAACACTTAAAATAAACTTGTATATGATATGAACAAACGAATTAAGTAACATAAAAACATGATACAACACTTCTAAAAAAGGCATAAATAAACATGACATAAACAAAACTTATATAAATATAATGAAGAATATAAATATGCTAAAAACACAATAAAAACAAAAGACATAAATACTTAAGCATGAAAAAGGACTGGAATGAAATAACAAAGAAAATAGAAGGCTAGAAAAAAGGCATTTAGGGGCAGGATTACAAACTGGACAAAACTTTCAGGGACAAATATTGCAATATACCCATACGGCAAACTCGAAATGAAAATTTCAAAAATGCGGTGTGGCTGAGGAGGTAATTCGACCATTTAAAATATGAATTCGTTTAATTTAGGGTCTAAATTAAAAGATTTTCAAAAGGGGGAGGGACCAAGATTGTAATTGGACCAAGAGGCGAGCTCAAACTGAAAGGATCCAAAACGTAGGGGGATTTATGAAGTAAATAAACCGAAAACTTTTTATTTTTCCTTATAAAAACACATAACCGCCCCCTTTCTAATTTTTTCATTTTTTTCTTGAAAATATGCTCTCACTCTCTCTGGTTTTCCAGAAATAAACCACCCCCCAAAAATGAAACCTCCTTTTGATCGCTGTGAACCACCGGTCTCAGGCGAGGCGAGGCCGTAACGGCTGCCTCGAGCCATTCTGAACCTATACTTTTTGGCCATCAAAACCCTCCGAGAGAACCAGAAACCTTTACTAAAAAAACCCTCCCTTTGAACGGCTCACCATGAGTGGCTTATCAATGGCAAGGAAAGGTTATCAGACTCAGGTAAACTCTATGCCTTTTTTATTTTATTTTTGTTTGTTTTCATGCATGCATGAGAGAGAGGAGAAGGGAGAAAGAGGTTATCTGAAACCCTCTTTTTTATTTCTGGAAAATGGTTCTTGTCATTATCACAAATCTTAGTTTAATACATATATATCTGCTTTTTCTTGTGTTTTGGTAGAAATAACATAAAAATATATGCTTTTTCAATTTCGTACTGACATAGTCTCTTTTTGATGATTTTGGCATGTCCGGTTGGGTGGGCTGGTGAGGCGCGAGTATACGGCGGCAGCGGTGGAGGTGACCGTTCGGGGTGATAGAGATAGGCAAAGAGTCCTTTTTGGCAGATTCAATCTTGATGTTTGGATCAGATCTAATCCAACGGCTGAGATTTTTTGGTGGATGAACGGTTGAGATTTGATCTGGGCAAGTGACGTGGTAGCCTCTGATCTTGACACATGGCAAATGGCAGCTGAGGAGTCTTGTGCGTGGACGTCACGCGCGCGTGAGGAGCTGAGCGGCTCGCGCATGATCCTACACGACCAGCTGGATGATCTCCCTCCTTCAATCGTGGCCGTTGGATCAGATCTTGATCTAACGGCCCATGAACGGCTGCACATGAAGAAAAGGGTTAGGGTTAGACATCTGATATGCATTAGGGTTTTGGGCCGAACGGGCCTTGTAATAATAATAATATTTTTTGGGTCTGTAAACTTGGACTGGACTTCATATTTAGGTTTAATATTTTTTGGATTTTATTTTATTCTAGCCCAATAATAATAATAATAATAATAACGGTAATAATGATAATAACACATGCAAGCATACATATATGGGCATACACATAGGTATATAACATAAACATACATTCAAATACTTATATACATCACATACATTTAAACACAAACAAACACACATATATATTTACACATAATTGATATAAGCATACATACATTAGTATACATAAAAATAATGCAAAACATACGTGACATAAAATGTGGACACACATGATACACATACACCACAACACTTATTAATAGGTACATGTTACATAGTATATGCACCACACATGCATTCACACACATCACACACATGTATTACATTTATTAATAATGTATACACACACATATATATGTAAACATGTCATAATAATATTATTTAATTATTACACTAATGCAGATTAACATAATATTTATACCAGATAAAAATGAGTGATTACATGACCCTTGGATGAACTACCCTTCATTCCTTCTGTTGTTTGTCCCGGACACTGCCTCATTATGATTACGAATCCCTTATCCGTTTTAATCACCATCTAATTTGATAACCACTTTTGGACCAATACCTTTTATACAATGAAGATGCGGTGCGAAAATACAAAATAAAAAAAAAACAAAACAAAAGAAATGAGTTAGTATAGTAAAATAATTGTATAAAAATAAATTAAATTGTTGAAAATTAAAACAAATCATATTTAGCAAAGAAATAACCAGAGAAGTTTATTTAAAACAACAACACTCTAATAGTACTATGTCTAATTCTATGGTCCATGTCTGGCTCTAGTGGGATAGGCTCCTAGATTACAAAATGTGGTTTTTGTTCTAGACTCTGGGTACTTGAACTGTTGTTACTGTCTATTGCAATAGTAAGACATCTATTCGGGAGTATATGTCCCCTTATAGCGGAGGCGTAACCTCACATTGTATAAGGTTGGTATACAAGAAGAAAGAGAAAATTTCAATCACGGAGGTGGATACCACACATAGGATCATGTCTCGCTCCCACCTAAAGGAAAAGCCCGAGTAGAAGGCTTATGCATGAATGACAGTTTATATCACACAGATAAAATTCATATCTCCATTCTTCCCATAAATCCATCCAATAATTATTGGAGAAATTAAATTCAAATTACCATTCTTAAATGCCAAAATGCAACGCAGAATTAATTAGGCATGACTCTCAAAATTTTCCTGTCAAAACCATTTTTAAAACTGAGTAAAAATAGCTTGACGATTAATCTTTGAAAATTAGGGTTTTTGTTTAATTTGATTTTGAAAAGACTAGAGTCGCCACCAGTCACTTTGGTAGACCGAGCACCATAAAAACAACAAGAGATTCGTTTCTTTAAAACTAGGGTTCAGGAGACGGTTACATGTATAGAAGGATTAGCACCCCACAAGCGCTCGATATCGGTACATTTTGATTTTACGTGACATTTTGGCATTTTGGATAATATTTTGAATTTAATTTAACCATTAATTATTAACTAGATTTATGTTCCGAATAGAGATATTCCTTTTATAAGGAAATATATTTTTGATCCGAATATGAGATTGGAAGCACCCCTATACGTTCAGAGCACCTCAATTCATATTCAAAAAATATATTTCCAACATAAAAGCTTTTTAATGCATGATTGATGACTAGTGTATAAATGATCTATTTTGTATGCCCTTTTTACTTGTCTTTTGCACGTTTTTAAGCTCATATAGTTTGCATTTAGGTTAGATTGTACATAATTGCATGTAGATAGGGAGTTACACCACCTAATCATTTCTTTTCCTTGTTTAAAAAATGGTCGTACTTAATACTTTTTATTATGGATGTTTTAGGCTCAGACATAAGCTAAATACTTTAGTTGGGATTATTGCGTCCTAGGATTTTATATTTTGATTACTTTATTATAATGCTATAGTTGTTTTCCTTTTATCTATTCTGTTCATTGTTCTTCATGCGTAGTTATTGTAAGAGCTATCGGGAGAGGCCTTTTAACTATTGATCTGTGGCTTAATATCAAGAGAGTTAGGTTATACAAACGTGAATAGTGGGGCTAAGCTATTAACTTAGTATTAATCTGGCTTAGACATAAGTTTAGGGTTTCAACGACTAAAAGAGAGTTCTTAAATAAATAATAGAGTTGTTAGGGTTTACGCAGACATGTATTACCTTAGCTTCAGTATTATTAACTTCTAGGCATCGAGAGAGTTAGAAGTTCATTAGAAAATCATGTCGAGTAGATAAAGATCTTAATGGTTTACGAAGCCATGCATTGCAAGTCGCTATAGCATTGTAATAGGTAATCAAGCATATATCCTTAGCAATAATCCCAACTTCCATAATTACATGTTATATTACATGTTATTTGTTGTAGTTGTTCCTATTAATCATAGCTATCTTTAGTTTAATTGTTTTAATTTTTGTTAAATCAACAACCACCATTACTTGCAAAAACATTCTTAAGTTCGATAACTTCAAAATTATTAATCTAATCCTCATGCGTTCGACTCTCTACTTATTACTTGATTCGACGAGTATACTTGTTCTAAAGTGCATCACTATTTGACAAGCATCAATTGATTTTTATCTTGTTTGTTTTAAGTTCTAACTTCAAAAGATCCTAATCAATTGTTTGTTATTTAATTCTAACTTAAAAAGAACTTTGAGGAATCCAAGCCAAGAAAAAAAGAATATGGTGAATGACGAAAAAGTGAACGGCCTTGAGAATGTGCATAATCAAGAAGTACACCCAGTCGATAGACAGATAGTTGTTGGAGCAGTCCAAAATAATGGCCAAGTACGACGGGGGGGATCCACCACCTACCAGGCCTAGAAAGCCCATTAGGCTTGAGATAGAGCTCATTATCAATAATCTCAATCCACCAATTGTTGTATCTAATCTAGGTGCATCTCACTTTGAGACAAAGCCCATTATGTTCAACATGCTCAACAACATTGGACAATTTGGAGGATCAACAAGAGAGGATGCTCGGGAGCACATTCAATCTTTTTTGGAAGTTTGTGATTGCTTTTGCCAACCAGGGATTCCTGATAATGCTTTGCGACTCAAGTTATTTCCCTACTCCTTGCTAAAGATCGAGTTAGGGCATGGTTGAAGACTTGTTCCTCAGGATCTATTACATCATAGGATGACTTGTGCAGCAAGTTTCTACACAGATATGATCCACCGAACGTGCACAATCAGAAGCGAAGCGACATCATCTCTTTCCAACAATATGATGATGAGTCTATGTATGAAGCATGAGATATATATAAAGACATGCTATGCAAGTTTTCGATCTTTGGATTCCACGATTGGCAACAAGTCATGATGTTCTATAATGGCATCAATACACCAACAAGAATGATGATCGACTCGTCAGCTAATAGAACTTTGCTTGACAGAGAACCTGACAAGGCTTTTACGATACTTGACCAGATAGCCAATGCCGACTACCAGTTCCCAAGAGAGAGATTGAAGTCTAAACCTAAAACTTTTGGAGAACTATAGTTAAATGATTCTAAGACTGTAGTAGCTCAGCTCATAGTAGCTTAGCTCTCTACCATCACCAACCTACTCAAGAGCATGCAAGGGTCATCTGATGTCCGAGAGGCCGAGGTGGTACAATACACTTGTGAGAACTGTGGTGGGGAACATCAGTCGAATGAATACCCTAAAAATAAGAATCCAGATGCTATGTAGGGAATACTAATCGTAAAAATAATCCCTACTCCAACACCTACAACCCATGGTGGCGGCAACATCCAAATTTTGGTTGGGAAGGCAACAAAGGTAATTCATGAGCACAACAGAATGCCATAAACGAACCTCCTGGATTCCAACAAAAGACTCAGAGGTAGAACCAAGGAGCTTCTAATTCATTTGATAATTCTTATCAAAATTTTATGGAAACTGCTTGGGTTATTATACAGGATCAAGCAGCCCACTTAAAGTACCATAGTGACATGCTAACAACGCAAGCTGCGATGTTGCAAAACCAGCAATTGATTATGCAAAACAACACTGCCTCTATTCGGTCCTTGGAAACACAAGTTGGTAGATTTTATAGATGTTGAAAGCATGACCACACGGGAAATTGCCTAGTGATACTGAAGCCACTAAGTCCTTTAATGCAGAGCAAAGCAATGCCATCACTCTACGTAGTGGCACGCAACTGAGGACAAAATCCAAGTTTGGGAGAGCCTCTCTAGTAGATTTCACTCCAAGCAAACAATCCACTGATGCTCCTGCACCTAAGGAACCAGCTCTTGTGTTTGATATAGTGAGTGACCATGCTACTAAAGGCAAGAAAGATAAACCAAAGGATGCTCCTGTATCCAGTAAACCACATGTTGAGCCCAGACCACCACCTTCATCCCCATATTGATTAAAAGCTCATAAGCAAGATGTTCAGTACCAAAAATTCCTAGACATGCTCAAACAATTGCACATCAATATCCCACTCCTGGAGGCCATTGATCAGATGTCGATCTATGCAAACTTTATGAAGAAGATCGTGACAAGGAAAAGGATGGTAGGTGAAGTTGAAACTGTTGCTACTACGAGAGAGTATTTGGTTGTGTTAAGTGATTTTCCACCCAAGATAAATGACCCTAACAGTTTTACTATTCCATGCTCCATAGGTCACAACTATTCTGGTCGTGCTCTATGTGATCTCGGTGCAAGTGTAAATTTGATGTCGAAATCTGTGTTTAAACGATTAGGGATAGGTAAAGCAAAGCCTACATTGGTGATCCTTTAGTTGGCCGATCGATCTTAAATTTAACCCGAGGGCAGGGTTGAAGATGTACTTGTAAGGGTAGATAGGTGAATTCACCATGAAGATAAACAACCAAAAGATCACCAGGCGTATTGTGATTGACTGTGAATTCACCATGAAGATAAACTGCTAAATGTGTTATCTCAACAAAAGAAAGCTACTGGATGGAATATCGCTGACTTGAAGGACATAAGTCATACTTTGTACATTTATGAGGTTTTGCTTGCAAGAAATTACAACAGCTAGATGACATCACAGTGGAGACTTATTCCAATTGTGAGGACTGTGGATGAAATGGAGATCATCAAATGGCATGATGGACATGTTAGCCTCATCTCGGATACTTCATGGGGTCATACCTTATCGCAATTCCTAGATCAATGCCTAGGTAAGCTCAACGGGGTGTTGTAACGGTTGACAGTCTTCAAGGGAGCATTGATCCTCTGTGATAAATTCGTGCTTTCATTATGGGATGCTTAGCACACCTTAATTTTATTCTTTTTATTTTTCTTGCATTTATTTTTCTACAATTTTAATTTCAGTAAATCTAGTTTTTGTTTCCTTTTAGGACTAAGTTTTTCTTAATAAATAATTTTGGCACTTACAAGGTTATTTGCGGGGCCCTCAACAAACCAAGAACATAGAGTTTGATTGAATGAGATATTCCTTAGAAAAAGGGAGAGATTATTTGCTGTTAAAAATACTATCTTTCCTTCATAATCATTATATCGATTTTTTACCCTACTTTCCCTACACACTATTCACCTACCGTCACACGCCTTCCTATCAATCACACCCAATTAAACCCATCTTTCTATCATTCACTATGTTATTCAAAAACTGTTCTTGCATTCTCGAAATTTACTCAAATTGTGAAACTCTTCTTCCTTTCATTCTTCTTCCCTTCAACATGGCCAAGACCAGAATCGTCAACCGTGCTAGTGCAAGTACCTCTCTGGCCACCCTAAAACCTATTGGAGCAACACCTTACCGAAAATCCTCTACTTTGACATCTCATCGTACCATGCTGGCCATGAGAAAAGTTGATCCTTGCCGAATCTTTTACAATTTGGAGATGGAGAAATGCTACAAAAACTTTTAGAACCGACAAATAATACCAGAAGAAGACTTGGAGTTCATCGGCACACACAGAACCCAATTCGATGACAACATTTGCTCCGTGATTAAAACCCATGGATAGAAAGTGTTTTTCCAGCAACCGAGGCAGATTAACGTTTCTTGGGTGCGTGAGTTTTTGCCCACATCACCAAAGCCGATGACATCAATGCATTCGTCTAAGGGAAAATGGTAAACTTCTCTGCCAAAAAAATCAATGCTTTCTTTGACCTTGACAGTGCAGAGGACGACCACGCGGACTTTGCATCGACGGCGACCAATGCCACCCATGATGAAGTGTTGTATGACTTATGTATTCTGGGGACTACATGGACATGGAAATCATCCACCCACAAGATTTTGAAAAAGGTCGACTTGAAACCAGACCCTAAATATTGGATACATTTTATGAACACAAATAAGACACACAGGACACCACTCAATGATCCCCGTCGATAAGATGCTCCTCCTGCACTCTGTCATGACTGGTTGGTGAGTTGATATTGGAAGAATGACTTATGAATCCATTGTATGAAGAGTAATGTCTTCAGGCTAAAAACGGCCTTTGCTTTTCCCAAGTCTGATAAATGCATTGTGTGAGAAGGCACAAGTTTAGACTAACCCTGACGAGTTGGTAATAGAGGCCCCCATAGGAACGCTCCTAAAATAGATACCATGGCTTAAGGGACTTGTGGCCGGTACAACACCTTTCAGTGCCACGGCTACAAGTTCTATGCGTGTTGCCCTGCTCAGGGCCATGACATATATTATCTAATTTCTCAGACTCCTCGACATCCACCATTGCTCCTTTACACAAGGATGCCCATACATCTCCCACACCCACTGCACTCCAACCGTCACCACAAACAACTGATCATCTTGCACCACGTACTGACAGAAGAACAAAAAGTTAGGCACGCCGCACTGCACCACCCTAGTAACTCCCTGGATTAGTTTTTCTTTTTCTTTTATTTTTTGTTTAGTTTTTCATTTTTGCATATGCATATTTGTTTGATTTTCTTTTACTTGTTGTTTCTTTTTGCATTGGGGATAATGTTCTTCTCAAGTTTGGGGGAGTACATACCCATATATATTAGGTTAAATTTAGGTAAAAATTTTAAAAAATTTTAGGACATGTATATAGCCTAATATGTCTGATAGGTTCCCTTTGTTATTGTAACACCCCTTACCCGGTCTAGGAGGAAACCGATTTAAAAAATTTTACTAAACAAATATCCAAACAGACATAAGACATCTTAGCAAAACTCAACCAAGAATACAACCAAAATCAGGGTGGTTTTAAAACTTTTTAACTATTGGATAGGTCTACTCACAATTTTAAATCATGTACAAACAGTTGCACTTACATTAAGCAAAATACTTCAGCCACTAGCTCGAAGCATGCCCTTAACTTTTAAGTACTTCAAATTACCAGGTTTATTACAACCAAACATATAATCATAGAACAAGTATTCGAACATTATATCCAACGTAGCTTAACCAACAAGAAATCATGAGGCATTATAGACCAATTACAAAAAGATGATGTCCAAATTCAATTTCAGGGATCAAGATAAATCAAAACTTAAACTGAACTTTTATAGGCACATATAACCATTTCATAGAATGATCAAATACAAAAATTCCTTGACATCTAACCGTTTACTTATTCTAACCATTAAACTATCCATTCAAACTACACCTACTTTTGTTAGGGGTTTAACGTAAGATAATATACATATTTGAACTTTCAACTCATGTGCCATAAAGATGATCTATTAACTTGAGACTCTTACAATTAACTAATCCATATATCATTTACAATACACATCAATCACCATTTCTTAGCATAACAAATATTTTGTTAATAACCTTTAATATTATTCGAATTATAAGGTGTTCTACCAATCATTCATGATCTCAAAGTATTAAAGCATCATAATTCACATAATTTATTAGACTAGTAAACATCTGAATATATCTCTAGCATAGCTCAGCTATCAAGCATGTAATACCCCAATATTTGGTTAATGACTAATTTGCAAAGAATTAAAAGTTGGTGGTTTTAGTTTAGTGACTAAAATGTAAAATGTTAAAGTTTGGTGAACAAAGTGAAAAGTTGAGAAAAGTTTAAAGACCAAAAAGGTAGTTTTCCCAATAATTATTTTTATTATATAAATAAATAGATCATATAAGGGTGTGAATCGAATATAAAATTGTTGGGTCGATTCGACGTTTTTATTATTGGGAAATTATAGTTAAAGTTTAAATGGAATTCGGGTAAGCGTATGAGCTCAGAATGTGATGAAATTTTGAAGGGAGTTGTAAGAGGACTTGAAGGACATGATATTTCGTTTTGGAATCTTTTTAATCAATTTAGATTTAATTGAAGGCAGTATTTTAATATAGTGCACAAATGGCATTTTTGCGAATACATGGATTCATTAATGGTATTTTAGTCATTTGCCCATACTTTTTAATTAAAGGTGATTATGGAAAAGTGAAATTAATAGGTGTCAACACCTAATTGGATATAATTAAAGGGAAAAATGGTGATTTTACTATTTATGGAGATTTTTATATTAGATTTAAAGATTTAAAATGCCATTTGTCTTATAATTAAATTATAGAAAAAGCTAGAAATTCTCTCATCTTTCTTCCTCAAGGCCGAAACCTCCATAGCAAGGGTAAGAAATTATTTTATTCAATTTTTGGCTTCATTTGACTAGTTTTTGGGTTGAAACATGAAATAGAGAATTAATCTCCATTGAATTCTCTTTCATTTGGTATAATTTTTGAGTGGTTTCCATGCTTATATGTTGAGATTGGAGATTAGGGTTTATGAAGAACAAGTTGAGATTTCATGTTTTAAGGATTTATTGGATTGAATATGAGGTTGTGATGTTGTTTAATGCTTGTTAGAGTGAAAATTTCCATGGATTGTGTTGTAGGTTATTTTTGGGAAAATTGAAAATTTAGGGGAAACTCTTGCAAAATTTTTATTTGAATTGGAAATGATGTTAGAAGCTTGAATATGATGTTTGGAGGTTAAATTCATGTTTGAATCAAGTTGGGAAATTTGGAGAAAGCGACCTTTGATATTCGACATTCAAGGGAAATTAGGGGAAAATTATGGAAAAATTTTCCTAAGGCTATAAATGGTGTAAGGATGATTTTGTAAGTCTTGGAATGTTAATTGGACTAATGTGGAAGTTTGTAAAGTGTTAGGGACTAAATTGTAAAGTTGGGGAAATATGTGATTAAAGTGGAAAGTGATTTGAAATTAAAGTTTATTGACAAGTGATTATTTTGAAAGTTTTGAAGTTAACATTTACATTATAATATGAAGTTGATATTAAAGGAATTTTTAGAAATATTATTCCTAATATGTATTAATGTTAGTATAATACTAACATATACTTTGAATCGTATGTGTTGTTAAATCTTTTGTAGATCGTAATCGTGATCAAGATCGAGTTACAAGTAAGGCGATAGATAAAGAAAAAGTACAAGATTAAAGTCGAAAGTAGTAATACAGTCTAATGGGGCAACATGTGACTGCATCTCTACTATTTTATTTTGACATAAGAAAGAATTGCGATGAGTCTATCTCAAATGTTGATTTACAAATGATATCTTTTCAATGATTTTTGAAATGAACTATGAATGATTTTCGGGTATGAACTGCCCAATGCACTTCTATAGATATTGTGAGATATTAATATCTTTTGATATTTTAAATAAGTGAATGATACATGACAGTGAATATTTAAAGCCCATTGTATGCATTATGAGATTTCTTGGTATAATTGGCATGCCAATGAGGTGGAGTATAGTGATATAGTGATGCTGTGTTCTACAACTATGACCAAGTGATACAGTAATGCTGTTAAATTACAGTAGTGCTATAGTGATACAATGATTTAATATGGCACAACATAATAGTTGATGTCGCACATGTGCATACTCAAAAATGACTCACATACCATGCATTCTCATTTACTTTACATTGGGCTATAGTTTAATTAAGAATGAAAGTGCAAAGAATGATCCAAGTGAAATGAATTTTCAAATAAAGAATTACTTTGGTATAACCTGTCTTATATATATGAATTTTGAGATTTTACAAGTTACATATCAGTGGAATGACTTTTACAAGTCAGTTTTTTACAATTTCTTAATCCTATGTGATATATATATTATATATTTTGTATGTTTATGTTATTTCTTTACAATGAAATGTTTAAATTAGTTTATGTCGCCTCACTAAGTGTATACTTAGCGTGTGAATGTTTCACGCATAGGTAGAGAGCGTAAGGAGCAGCAGTAGAAGACTTCATCTTTTTGAAAGCGAAACATCACTATTAGTATGACATCTTTGATGTTACTTTTGATATTATTAGTTGTCATGTAAATTATAAATGTTTTTAAGCTGCTCTGATATGAATATATTTAGTAAAGAGATAAATTAGTCGTATTTTATTTGATATCCAAATGATTTTTAATTTAGGCAGTTCTATTAATTATGTGAATTAGAAGTAAACTGCCTAGTTGCTGCTTGAATTTAGGTCCAAATTTAACTTAGAAATATTAAGTTTAAATTTTACGCGATTAAATGTTATTTTAGTTGAAGAGTTAATTGTTTATATTTTAAAGAAACAAATTTTACCGATTTTTGAAATAAGAATCATTGTACAAGTGTCATGTGACATCTTTAACGTATTCAGTGATGGATACGGGTAAAGGGTGTTACATTTATTGGTATTAGAGCTATAGGTTTAGCCGGTTCTCGGCCTAAATGGAAGTTGTTTTTGTTCAAAAGTGTGTACATGCCACTAGAATATGAATATTACTAATATGATGTTTATATAATTGATGAATGTCGCTCATTACTAATGTAGTAGTTATGTGGTTACAGATGTCTGAATTAGGAAGTTCTAGATGAGCTATGGAACAAGAGGTTCCGGAAGAACCCAACAGTGGAAACAATAAGGTGAATAATAACCCTCCGGTTCTATCGAAACAAGGAAGAGCACCAGCATAGCAGGGAATGCCTGTGCAAGATCAAGGGACTTTCCTTCAGGCTTTGGAAACAGTTTTGACATGTTTTCAGCCACCAGCTCCCCCTGCTTCTCGAATGTCGATTGCTAAAGAATTAAAGAGTTTAAGAGCACCTAAATTTAAAAGAGAAGCAGATGAAGGTCTCGTGGTCGCCGATAT
The DNA here is from genome assembly GCA_019671005.1 of Hibiscus mutabilis. NCBI lineage: Eukaryota > Viridiplantae > Streptophyta > Magnoliopsida > Malvales > Malvaceae > Hibiscus > Hibiscus mutabilis. The sequence goes on along the minus strand of CM033723.1, from coordinate 5,522,780 downwards.
GTGACTAAATGATTTAAAGACCATGTTAATGGGATTCCACTACTCGAAAACTGATAAATTGGATGGAGCTGTCTCATTACTTCGGGGACAAGCTAGATTTTGGTGGACCAATGTTACGATGAACATCCCTCCCGAGCGGGTTACTTGGCAGTTTTTCTTGGAGGAATTCAAGAATAAATATATTGGAGACCAGTTTATCCGGGAAATGAAGCAACAATTCCTCAGCTTGAATCAAGGAAACCAGACCATCTACGAGTACGAGTTTGAATTTAACAAGTTAAGCCAGTTTGCAGCAGAATTGATCCCTACTGAAAAGGATCGATGTGATTGGTTCTTTGAAGGTAATGGAACGCGTCCATTCAGAGGATACGATAGAGCAGACATCGCAATCATTGAAGAGACCAAGAACATCTTCAATTTCTTTTTCCTCTAAGCGGAATAAAGGTTCTAGTTCTTGGTATAAGAATAAATCTGGCTCTTCTACATTTGCTCATAAAGGAGAAATGTTGGAGGAAATAAGCCATCACAGACAGCTAATTCTGGTGTTGGTTCATCATTCCAGTCTAGATCTCAGCCGTGTTATGTTTGTGGTAAACGCCACCCAGGCATATGTTGGATGGTAACAGGAGCATGTTTTAAATGTTGAAAAGTTGGTCATTTTGTGAAAGACTGTCCTCTGATCTCTAGAGAGAGATCTGTATAGACAGAGAAATCTACAGTGATGCTACAAAGAGGTAGAGGAAGAGGCTGATCTGGAAAACCCTCTGAGTCCACTTCACAGCCAGAAATGTGCGCACTAACTTGAGTTTATAATATACAAACTAATGGGGATCGTCATGACTCAGAAATCATTGCAGGTACACTTTATCTTTACGATAAGCCTGTATTAGTTTTGGTTGATCCTGGCTTTGCTGCATCTTCTCGTAAAGGAGGCAATGTTGGAGGAAATAAGCCATCACAGACAGCTAATTCTGGTGTTGGTTCATCATTCTAGTCTAGATCTCAGTCGTGTGATGTTTGTGGCAAACGTCACCCAGGCGTATGTTGGATGGTGACAGGAGCATGTTTTAAATGTGGAAAAGTTGGTCATTTTGTGAAAGACTGCCCTCTAATCTCTGGAGAGAGATCTGTACAGATAGAGAAATCTGCAGTGATGCTACAGAGAGGTAGAGGAAGAGGCGGATCTGGAAAACCCTCTGAGTCCGCTTCACAGCCAGAAATGCGTGCACCAGCTCGAGTTTATAATATACAAACTAATGAGGATCGGGATGACTCAGAAATCATTGCAGGTACACTTTATCTTTACGATAAGCCTATATTAGTTTTGGTTGATCCTGGTTCTACGCATTCGTATATTAGTACCAAGTTGATTGGAGAGAGAGATATTTCATTAGAGTCTATCTCTAGTGATATATTAGTGACGAATCCATTGGGTTAGAGTGCGAGAGTGAATCGAATATGTAGAAATTGTCCAATAAAGGTACATAAAATAGAGTTTATAGCAAATTTAATGCAGCTACCTTTCGAATAATTCCAGATAATTTTGGGAATGGATTGGTTATCTTTTTATCATGCCATTGTGGCTTGTCATCTGAAACGACTAATATTAAGGGATTCGAAAGGTGCTGAGGTAATGATGGTTGGTGAAAGGATGAACCCTCTATCTAATGTAATTTCAGTCGTTTCTGCGAAGAAGCTGTTATTAGAAGGCTATCAAGCTTTCTTAGCTAATGTGGTGGATACTCGAACTTCTGGAGTTAAGTTGGAAGATATTCCTACTGTTAGAGAGTATCTAGATGTGTTTCCGGATGAGTTACCGAATTACCCCCTGATTAGAAAGTAGAATTTAAAATAGAAGTGTAACCTGGTACTGCACACATATCAATGGCTCCATATAGAATGGCGCCAGCTGAGCTTTGAGAGCTAAAGGCGCAATTGCAAGAATTATTGGATCGGGGTTTTATAAGGCCAAATGTGTCACCTTGGGGAGCACCGGTGTTATTTTTGAAAAAGAAAGATGGATCTTTGCGATTATGCATAGATTACCGTCAGTTAAATAAGGTGACTATGAAGAATAAGTATCATCTTCCAAGGATTGATGATCTTTTTGATCAACTAAAGGGTGCAGCTGTGTTTTCCAAAATTGATCTTCGATTTGGATATCATCAGTTGAAGATTCGAGAAGAAGATATTTCAAAGACGGCTTTCTAAATTCAGTATGTACACTATGAGTTTGTAGTGATGTCGTTCGGATTAACTAATGCTCCTGCAGCATTCATGGGTCTAATGAATTGAATATTTCAGCCATATTTGGATCGATTTGTGGTGGTATTTATTGATGATATTTTAGTCTATTCAAAGACAAAAGAGGAACATGATGCTCATCTTCGTGTTGTTCTTCAGATCCTTCAAGAAAAGAAACTACATGCTATGTTACCAAAATGTGAATTTTGGTTATCAGAAGTTACTTTTCTTGGCCATGTGGTTTCAGCAGATGGGATAAGAGTAGATCCCAAGAAAATATAAGCTATAGTTGAATGGAAAACTCCAAAGAATATTTCTGAGGTTCGAAGTTTCTTGGGACTGGCTGGTTATTATCGAAGATTTGTAAAGAATTTTTCGATGATTGCCTCTCCGCTAACCAAGCTATTAAGGAAGGATGTGCCATTCATTTGGATGGATAAGTGTCAAGAAAGCTTTGAAACATTAAAAAGAATTTTAATTGAAGCTCCGATATTGGTGCAGCTAAAATTGGGTAAGGATTTTGTAGTGTATAGTGATGCTTCTTATAACAGATTGGGATGTGTGATCATGCAAGAGGGAAAGGTAGTGGCTTATGCTTCCAGACAACTTAAGACGCATGAGAGGAACTATCCTACCCATGATTTAGAGTTGGCAGCGGTTGTATTTGCTTTAAAGATATGGCTTCATTATCTATACGGAGAACGATGCTATATCTATACGAATCATAAAAGTTTAAAGTATCTGCTAACTCAAAAGGAGTTAAATTTGAGGCAGAGAAGGTGGATCGAGCTCCTAAAGGATTATGATGTGGTTATTGATTATCATCCAGGAAAAGCAAACGTGGTAGCTAATGCCCTCAGTAGAAAGACCTTTGCTGCCTTGATAGCTATAAATGCGAGGCTAGCTTTGAAAGAAAATGGTGCTTTGATTGCTGAATTAAGAATAAGGCTTGCTTTAGTAGATCGAATAAAGGAGCTTCAGAAAAGCGATCTGGCATGTTTGTCAAGATTCAAACAAGTCAAAAATGGTGAGACCAAAGATTTCGAAGTTAAGTCTGATGGATGCTTGTTTTACCGAGGAAGAATTGTTATTCCCGAGGATGCAGAATTAAAGAAAGAACTTCTATTTGAGGCACATTATAGTCCTTTGACCATGCATCCAGGTGGAAATAAGATGTATCAAGATCTTAAGAGTCGATATTGGTGCTCAAGAATGAAAAAAGCTATATCTGAATTTGTTTCGAAATGCCTGACATGTCAACAAGTAAAAGTAGAGTATCAGGTACCTTCTGGTTTACTGCAACCAATTTCTATTCCTCAGTGGAAATAGGAACGAGTAACCATAGATTTTGTATCAGGGTTACCTTTGACTCCAAACAAAAAGGATTCAATTTGGGTGATTGTTGATAGATTAACTAAATCAGCACACTTCATCCCGGTACAAACAAATTACTCTATGGATAAATATGTTGAGTTGTACATTAAAGAAATAGTTATACTTCATGGAGCACCAGTCTCGATTGTCTCTGATGGAGGTCCAAGGTTTATTCCAAATTTTGGAAGTCTTTACATAAGGCTCTAGGTACTCGACTCAATTTTAGCACGGCTTTTCACCCTCAAGTAGATGGACAATCTGAACGGACTATCCAAATTTTGGAGGATATGTTAAGAGCTTGTGTGATTGAATTCAGAGTGTCTTGGGAGAAGCATTTGTCGTTAGCTGAATTTGCTTATAATAATAGCTATCAAGCAAGTATCAAGAAGGCACCTTATGAAGCCTTATATGGAAGAAAGTGCATAACTCTTTTGAATTGGTACGAGTTAAAAGATCAAGACATAGTTGGTCCTAATCTTATTAGAGAAGTAGAAGACAAGGTAAAGATTATACAAGATAATCTCAAGATAGCCGTCGATCGACAAAAATCATATGCATATTCAAAGAGGAAAGAAATTGAATTTCAAGTGGGTGATAAAGTGTTTCTTAAAGTTTCACCTTGGAAGAAAATACCACATTTCGGGCGAAAAGGAAAGTTGAGTCCAAGATTCATTGGACCATATGAGATTGTAAAAAGAGTTGGTCCTGTGGCTTACCAACTTGCTTTACCTCCGGAAATGGACAAGATTCATAATGTATTTCATGTATCGATGCTCAGAAAGTATCGATCAGATCCTTCCCACATCATTACTCCAAAGGAAGTAGAGATTCAACCAGATTTGACATATGAAGAGGAACCGGTCAGAATTCTAGCACGTGATGTCAAGGAACTAAGGAATAAGACAATTCCACTTGTTAAAGTTCTTTGGCGAAATCACAAAGGGGAGGAAGCAACGTGGGAAAGAGAATAAGATATGGAAAAACAGTTTCCTCATCTTTTGAAATCAGGTACGTTATGAAAATTTAAGGACGAATTTTCCTAAGGGGGAGAATTGTAATACCCCAATATTTGGTTAATGAATAATTTGAAATAATTAAAAGTTGGTGGTTTTAGTTTAGTGACTAAAATGTAAAATGTTAAAGTTTAGTGTCCAAAGTGAAAAGTTGAGAAAAGTTCAAGGACCAACAAGGTAATTTTCCCAATAATTATTTTTATTCTATAAATAAATAGATCATATAAGGGTGTGAATCGAATATAAAATTGTTGGTTCGATATGATGTTTCTATTATTGGGAAATTACGGTTAAAGTTTAAATGAAACTCGGGTAAGCGTGTGAGCTCAGAATGTGATGAAATTTTGAAGGGAGTTGTAAGAGGACTTGAAGGACATGACATTTTGTTTTGGAATCGTTTTGAATTGATTTAGATTTAATTGAAGGCAGTATTTTAATATAGTGCACAAATGGCATTTTTGTGAATACATGTATTCATTAATGGTATTTTAGTCATTTTGCCCATACTTTTTAATTAAAGATGATTATGGAAAAGTGAAATTAATATGTGTCAACACCTAATTGGATATAATTAAGGGGCAAAATGGTAATTTTACTATTGATGGAGATTTTTATATTAGATTTAAAGATTTAAAATGTCATTTGTCTTATAATTAAAGTATAGAAAAATGTAGAAATTCTCTCATCTTTCTTCCTCAAGGCCGAAACCTCCATAGCAAGTTTAAGAAAAAAATTTATTCAATTTTTGGCTTCATTTGATTAGTTTTTAGGTTGAAACATGAAATAGAGAATTAATCTCCATTGATTTCTCTTTCATTTGGTATAATTTTTGAGTGGTTTCCATGCTTATATGTTGAGATTGGAGATTAGGGTTTATGAAGAACAAGCTAAGATTTCATGTTTTAAGGATTTATTGGATTGAATATGAGGTTGTGATGTTGTTTAATGCTTGTTAGAGTGAAAATTTCCATGGATTGTGTTGTAGGTTATTTTTGGGAAAATTGAAAAATTAGGGGAAACTCTTGCAAAATTTTTATTTGAGTTGGAAATGATGCTAGAAGCTTGAATATGATGTTTGGAGGTTAAATTCATGTTTGAATCAAGTTGGGAAATTTGGAGAAAGCGACCTTTAATATTCGACATTCAATGGAAATTAGGGGAAAATTATGGAAAAATTTTCCTAAGGCTAGAAATGGTGTAAGGATGATTTTGTAAGTCTTGGGATGTTAATTGGACTAATGTGGAAGTTTGTAAAGTGTTGAGGACTAAATTGTAAAGTTGGGAAAATATGTGATTAAAGTGGAAAGTGATTTGAAATTGAAGTTTAGTGACAAAATATTGTTTTGAAAGTTTTGAAGTTAACATTGACATTATAATATGAATTTGGTATTAAAGGAAATTTTAGGAATATTATTCCTAATATGTATTAATGTTAGTATAATACTAACATATACTTTGAATCGTATGTGTTGTTAAATATTGTGTAGATCGTAATCGGGATCAAAATCGAGTTACAAGCAAGGCAGTAGATAAAGAAAAAGTACAAGAGTAAAGTCGAAAGTAGTAATACAGTCTAGTGAGGCAACAACTGAGTGCATCTCTACTATTTTATTTTGATATGAGAAAGACTTGCGATGAGTCTATCTCAAATGTTGATTTACAAATGATATATTTTCAATGATTTTTGAAATGAACTATGAATGATTTTTGGGTATGAACTGCCCAATGCACTTTTATATGATATTGTGAGATATTAATATATTTTGATATTTTAAATATGTGAATGATACATGACAGTGAATATTTAAAGCCCATTGTATGCATTATGAGATTTCTGGGTATAATTGGCATGCCAATGAGGTGGAGTATAATGATATAGTGATGCTGTGTTCTACAGCTATGACCAAGTGATATAGTGATGCTGTTAAATTATAGCAGTGATATAATGATACAATGATTTAATATGGCACAACATAATAGTTGATGCCGCACCTGTGCATACTCAACAGTGGCTCACATACCATGCATTCTCATTTACTTTACATTGGGTTGTAGTTTAATTAAGAATGAAAGTGCAAAGAATGATCCAAGTGAAATGAATTTTCAAATAAAGAATTGCTTTGGTATAACCTGTCTTATATATATGAATTTTGTGATTTTACAGGTTACCTATAAATGGAATGACTTTGACAAGTCAATTTTTTACGATTTCTTAATCCTATGTGATATATATATATTATATTTTGTCTGATTATGTTATTTCTTTACAATGAAACATTTAAATTATTTTATGTTGCCTCACTAAGTGTATACTTAGCGTGTGAATGTTTCACGCGTAGGTAAGGAGTAAGGAGCAGCAGTAGAAGACTTCATCTTTTTGAAAGCGAAACATCGCTATCAGTATGACATCTTTGATGTTACTTTTGATATTATTAGTTGGCATGTAAATTATAAATGTTTTTAAGCTGCTCTGATATGAATATATTTATTAAAAAGATAAATTAATCATAATTTATTTGATATCCAAATGATTTTTAATTTAGGCAGTTCTATTAACTATGTGAATTAGAAGTAAACTGCCTAGTTGTTGTTTGAATTTAGGTCCAAATTTAACTTAGAAATATTAAGTTTAAATTTTACGCGATTAAATGTTGTTTTAGTTAAAGAGTTAATTGTTTATATTTTAAAGAAACAAATTTTACCGATTTTTGAAATAAGAATTATTGTACAAGTGTCATGTGACATCTTTAACTCGTATTTAGTGATGGATACGGGTAAAGGGTGTTACAAAGCAACTACTCAATCATGCTAATTATTTAATCATATAAAGCAATCACTATGAAATAATTAAAGGCCCATTACAAAACTTTGAATACTTATAAAACTTACAAACATATATATAGTCAAAATGAAATTTAAATGCATTATGCAAATTAACAATTATGTGCCACCATCTAGGAGTTCTAAAGGCTAGATTTCAAACATAGGAGTTCTAAAGGCTAGATTTCAAGCATACTTATGGACCCTTGTGATCACGTCCAAGCTCAAAAGTAATTGATAGCACGTTTACCCTGAAATATAACAAAAGAGTAGAGTAAGCTAACACTTAGCGAGGTAGTTTAAAATAACCAAAGGCATGAATCCAAAGGTTCTATGTTGTAATTCTATTCTTCCTTCAAACTTATCGAAGCAAGGTAAGTAGCAAGTTTCATCAACAACATCTCACCTTGTTCATAAGGTCCGATCACTGAATTAGTTAAACCTAAATTAAGGATAATTATTCGAATGAGAGGCAAATATGATAACATTCCTTATTTACATCTATAACGAAATTTTCTTACTATCATATATTACTTACTGCAAAATTTATCAAAGTGATACTTTAGTTTAACTTATAGGTTTTATTAATTTCTTTTACACAACATAAGCGTGAATTTCTCTTATCAAGAAATATAGGACTTAATATTATGATACATGAGTTACTTAACATACAAGGCACCAACCATATCAAATTATAAACGTGAGTTACTTGACAGCTCCTTTAAGTTAAAACATTCAAACCAAGTAGGTATCATCACCCAAAGAATAACAAGATTTAATTACAACCATATCACTTATCAAACAATTTATCTAACACAACCTATCATACATAAACGTAGATTACTTTACTTCATTCACAAGTAAACCCAATACACGCATATACATATACATATACATACAAACAGTCAAATATGTATTCACATATATATATATATATATATATACCATACAATCCAATTATACATGTGTACCTATACATACATATCGAACAATCCAACATGCTCATGTATCCATACAAGTCAGTCCAATACACTTATATATGTGTACGTACATACATACATGCATTCAAAACAAAATTCACGATATGCTTGAATATACTCAAAATAGTCTAAGACATGTTCAATTATATTTAAATTCTTCCATTATACTTTTATATAAACACATATTTTTTTTAAAAAAGTCCAACAAGCTTTTAAATTAGACAAACAGTCCTTCATACTTTTAAATTAGGCAAAACAGTACAATCATGCTTTTAAATTAGACAAAACAATCCATCATACTTTTAAATTAGGCAAAATAGTACAATCATGCTTTTAAATTAGACAAAACAGTCCATCATACTTTTAAATTAGGCAAAACAGTACAATCATGCTTTTAAATTGGAAAAAACATGCTTTTAAATTAGACAAAACAATCCATCATACTTTTAAATTAAATAAAACATTCCACCATACTTTTAAATTAAACATAACAATCCATTATGCTTTTAAATTAAACATAACAGTCCATTATGCTTTTAAATTAAACAAAATAGTCCATCATATTCTTGTATATAAACATATATATACATATGTTTATTCACACAAAGCATATATATATACATTCATATATAGTTGTTCAAGCATAGCACTTTCATATATACAAAGAGTGTTCGATTAATGCAAGAATCTAAATATACATGAGTATTTGTATAGGCATATACATTATTATATATGAATATTCAAACTAGCGTACCTATTCACCCAATTTGATACTTAATTATCCATAGAGAGATATTCTGATTATGCAAGACCTTACAACATTTCATTGATTTAGCTTATAAACTTTCTTAATTTCTCTTTAACTTAACCAATTCCATCCATAAGTTACTTAAAACACAAGTCACAAAACATAGTACATCAAGTCATGAGTTTTATTGCCATATAAGACATTAAGCATCACATATCATAATCATAATTTAGTTGACACATAAGATATCAAACTTAATCCATTAGTTTAGATCATAAATTACATTATTTAATCTTTACTTAGCCTTGAGAATCAAGTAGCCTAGGTACATGAATCCCCAACCAACTTTCACCAACAAAGGTACTTGAAGTACCGGTCAATCCCTCCTACTGTCGCCAAGTGAACATAATACATCCCTCCTATTGTCGCCTCTTAAGGACCGTAGTCCAGGATCGTAGTCCACCCCAAACACGAGCTCTATGGACTCTATGGCATTCCAAATATACCTAAGGCAGACCCAAAACCAAGGCTTTTCTTTTATATCGTATCAAATCAGAATCGGAAATGAGCTTAGCTCCTTATCACATTATTCGAATGGTATGACTTATCATCTCAAATATAAACTTAATTTCAAACTCATATAATCACAACAAAGTTTATATATTACCATGATAAACACAATTATGGTTTATGTAATCACATAGCAAATGCTTAGAACTTATAACATCAAGCACATATGTTCTTATAATCAAGTGAGCAAAGTTTATTGTTCCTAATTTTAGGTATGTATTCGATTCACATAAATTTCTCAATTCATTTCTAGTCAGATTCGTATGGTGAGTTGGCATAGCAAAGGTTTATTTCAAACTTATACAGGTAAGAATTAATTTCATCAAAAGCATGCCATCAGATTCAAGCATAGCACACCACATGATCTTTACCAATTAAGTACTTACCTTGCTTCTCCTTTGAGCTATATCAAGCATATCTTAGATTAAAATATAAGTAAGATAGAATTTAAGACAAATAACATGCCCGAGATAGTTTCAATCTATCCCGAGACTTTAAACTACACTCACCAGTTTGAAGTCTAGTTTTGATCATTGATCACAAGGCCACTTTGATCTTTCCTAGCTCTATTGTCCTCCACTTGTTCTTACTCTAAAGGAGACAATAGGTACATATTACTTCTTATTGAATTTTGAACTTAATGACTCAACTCATTCAAGCATTCACACATTTCATATACATACACTTAATCTATCAAAGTCCTTAGGTATGCAAAACAACTCTAACATAATAGAAGTACAAACATATGCACCAAAACAATCCTCTATACTTTTCCATTTATCAAAAAGAATCCAAATTTCATGTGTACACATATAATTTGTACAAGATAGTCCCTTATTTTTATGTGTATGCCCAAAACAGTTTATTATGAATTTTTTTACTCATGAAAAATAGTCCCTAAACTTGCAAAATAGCCCTTATATGCATTCTTAAAGCACTTCTCTTGTTTAATTATTCAAAACAAGGCAGCATACATACATATACTTACAAAACAATCCGGTTTACATTTGTATTCATTTGTTCACTCAAAACAGACCTATTTGTGATACACACATGTAATATCCCAATTTTTTATTAGTGACCAAAATATAATTTTTGAAAAGTTTAGGGGTTAAAGTGTAAACTTTGGAAAAGTTTAGGGACCCAAGTGTAATTTTAAAAAGTTATGTAATTTAACCCTGTAAATGGATAGTTCACCCCCAAGAGTGGTATTTTCGTGTTACCCAGATTTTTCATACGAGGCTTATATTATTTGAATTTTGGATTGAATAAAAATTGTTAAGCGTGATCAGACCATAGTAGCACATGGATGGGTGGCCTATTGGGAAGATCCCATATTCAATATTTTGACTGATAAAAGAGATTCAGTTTAAGTCATTAATATTCGTAATGGATTGTTGGGATAAGATTTCTAAGAGGAAATGTATCCGATAAAATTCCCAGTAATTATCGGTATATCGGATCAAATTGAAATTTTAAAGGCGTTCAAAAGATTATGGGAAATTCATAAAATATTATTTTATGAATATTTTATTAATTTTGGTGGGATTCTAACTAGATTTAGTTAGAATATGAAGGAGTAGTTATAAAGCTCAAAGAAAGGAAATTTGGAAATCGTATTGAGTGAAATTCGAATAATTGGATCGAATAAATATCATAAATTGAAATTTATGATATTTTGGGAAGGAGGCTGGTTAGAAAGGAACCAATTTGGTTCAATTTTTATGGAATGGCAATTTTAAGTCGTCAAAGTAAATAAAGTCTAGTTGGAGGGCAAATTGGTCATTTACCATGGATGGCATTTTTGAAATATTTTGGAACTCTGAGGCAATTATGAAAGGTGAATTACACATGGATTTGATCTTGGCCATTGATTTTTGATAAGATTAAATATTGGCCATTGGATAAAAAGGGCAAATTGGCAATTTCACTAATTAAATGAATTAAAAATTCATTTAATTTTCAACACATGGATAAAATAATTAAAATATGAGAAAAATCTTCCTCATATTATTTTTGGGCTGTTCGAAACTCATAAAAGAAAAGGGGAAGGAGTTTTCAAAATTTCAAGCTCAAAATTGGAGAATCAAGACAAGTTTCAAGCAAAATTAATTTAGGTAAATTGTTCTACACTTGATTCTCTTCATTTTTATAGTATTTTTGCATGATAAAGTCAAGTATGAGTTATGTTCATGTATGAGGATGGTTATGATTTTGATAGTATATGATGGAATTGAAGTTGTATTGTGTAGAATTAATGTTATAAACATAGAATCAAGCTTGAATTTGGATAAATTCTATGTTTGAGATTACAAACCCTAACCCTAAAATTTGGGGGTTTTGGTTAGGAAGCTAAATTAAGGATGGAATTGAATGAATTATGAAGTTATGGGTCCTATTTTGATGACATGTTGAATAATTTCCCCAAGTTGTAATTTTAGGGACTAATTCGAAATAATAGAAAGTTAGGGGGAATTATTTTAAATTGTATTTTAGTATTGTAATTATTGATTTATGATGAAATTAGCTTGAATTGATGATTAGGGACCAAAATGAAAATTTTTTGAAAGTTGGAGGACCAATTCGACAATTTAGGAAAAATTAAGGATTGATCTTGAATTTATGGAAATTTGATAGAATTGAAGATTCAAGCATGTTATGAAAGTTATGGGATTGAAATGAAAAGAAAGGAAAATTTAAGGACCTTTTTGAAAATAAAGAGTTTAGTGAAGGACCAAGTTGAATAAAGTTGAAAGTTGAAGGAAAATTTCTAAGGATGTTAGAAATAAATAAATGGTTAATTGTACATGAATTTATTACAAAAGTGAAGTAGTGACTAAAATGTCACTTTTATAAAGTTTGAGGACTCAAAAGGTAATGGTCCAAAATAAGTAATTAATTATGGAAATTGTTCAAATTAGGCTTGAACAATTGTTTAATGTTCAAAATGGTCACTAAGGACCTAGGATTATAAGCACTCATTTTTATCTGACTTCCCTGTTTGCGGCTTCGAAAACACGTGTTCTTCTGGAACTCTCCACTTTTCATTAGCTGTATCTTCAGGTTCGTAAGTTCTTCCTATATAGAACTTTTCCACCTTCTAATCTAGGAGCTACAGGTCCTCCCTATATAGAACCTTCCATTCTGGAGTCTTGAGTTACGAGTCCCTCCTATATAGAACTTTTCACTTCGGGACGATAAAGCTAAAAGTTCTTCCTATATAGAACTCCTCGCCTTCAACGCGGCGGGTTTTCCCTATATAAAACCTTCTGCGTCACAGATGGGAGCTTCTGACTGGGAGTTCTTCCTATATAGAACTGCTAGTCTTCAAACCCTGGAGCCTAAGTCTTTCCTATATAGAACTTTTAGCTTCTAAAATCTCAGAGTTACGGGTTCTTCTTATATAGAACCTTTCGCTGCGATGACTTGAAAATATAGGCCCTTCCTATATTGAACCTTTATCTTCGAATGAGGGATTCACGCCAAACTGGCTACCGATCTTTCTGGACTCACGCTACTAAGGTTGCCAAGGTCTTTCTTCAAATTTGGGGATTCATGCCGAAAATGGCTACCGAACTTTCTGGACTCACACTACTAAGGCTACCAAAATCTTTCTTCAAATAAATCCACATCTTCAGAACGAAGTTGCAGATCAAAGTCATTGGTAATCTGTAAGTGTCTATTTAAAATAGACAAAATATTATGATAAATGAGTTAGCATGCTCCTAATCCTAGGGATGCCTAACTATATGTGATGCATGAGTGTCAATATCTCGATGCATCTGCTTCTGAAGTCAATCAATCTCGACCCTCTGCTTGCTTTATCTTCTTTTTCTTCTTCTGGTGGCGGTACCCCATCTCACTATTAGGTTCAACCATTTCAACCTTTCTTTTTAGAGTTTTTGGATTCAAGTTCTAAAGTGCCCTTTCGGGTTTTCGCTTTAGAGAGTTTTTTAGGCGCCCTTGCGAGTTTTCGCCTAGGAGATTGCTATTGTCGTTTTGAATATTTTCGTAGACACGTATGAATGGCGCATGACGCTGGTTATCTTATTCTGATGTTCGAAGTCTTCCCCTCGTCGTGCCTCGACATACATTATGTAGAAAGCTTGAGATCATAATTATTTTATTTTCTAATCACCTACATTATCGGAGTTAGATCATAATAATGCTCAGAAATCGTTTGTTTATCATAAGTCTATGTTAACCTGTTTGCATGATGCTTATGAAAACATGAGAAGACAAGGAAAGGAAGGCACAAAAATGTGATCATATTAACATTAAGGACTTGGAACAATTTTAGAAAAGTCATGGCAAACATGAGGAAAAGGGAAAGCAGAACATGACATGCAAAACCCCCAAATATACACTGTATTAATGATGCGTGATCCCATCAACTAAAATAGAATCTTTGCCTAGAGCTTCTTCTTCTGGCACCTGTGGGGATAATTCCACTTGCTGGAGGCCCACCCTCAAAATTTATCTGAGCCGCCCTTAACGGGTTTTCAACTCAGATCCTTCCTTTGCTTCAAGACGCCCCTTTTTTGGGTTTTTACCTTAAACTCTCCCTTTTTTTACCGAAGGCACCCTTTACGGGTATTCAACTTAGGTTTTCATTTTATGAAGCGTATTTTCAGGTTTTCGCCTCGTTTTTCATTTCATCATTTTTCATTTTCATTTATTTCATTTTTTTTCAAACATAATACTTCTTAACTGAATCAGAATTCACGAGATTCTTCAATTCTTCTCTGTCCATTTCAGTTAGAATCAACACTCCTCCCGAAAAGGCATTCTTAACGACATATGGCCCTTCCTAGTTAGGCATCCACCTCCCTCAAAAATCTTTCTGAATTGGGAGGATGTTTTTAAGCACTAGATCTCCCTCTCGAAATTCTCTCGGGTGTACTTTCTTATCATATGCCCGCATCATTCTTTTTTAGTACATTTGACCATGGCAGATGGCCTTTAGCCTTTTTTCCTCGATAAGATTTAACTGGTCAAGCCTGGTTTACACCCATTCTGATTCATCCAGTTTTACTTCATTCAGAACCTGGAGCGACAGAATCTCAACCTCGATGGGTAGTATCGCCTCTGTACCGTGCACTAGAGAATAGGGTGTTGCCCCTGTTGATATGCGAACAGATGTCTGATAGGTGAACAGTGCAAATGGCAGCTTCTCATGCCAATCTTTATAGGTGTCTGTTATCTTCCCAATGATTTTCTTTATGTTCTTTTTTGCCGCTTCTACTGCCCCATTCATCTTAGGAAGGTAGGTCGTGGAATTATGGTGTGTTATTTTGAACTGGTTGTATACCTCAGTCATCAATTTGTTATTTAGGTTGGAAGCGTTGTCGGTGATAATCCTTTCTGGTAACCCATATCGGTAAATGATCTCCTTCTTCAAGAACTTCCACACCGTTGTCCTGGTGGTATTGGCATAAGATGCTGCCTCTACCCATTTAGTGAAGTAATCAATGGAAACCAAAATAAAGCGGTGCCCATTGGAAGCCTTCGAATAAATCTGTCCAATGGCATCCATGCCCCATGCTGCGAACAGCCAAGGCGAGTTCATGGTGTGTAAAGGTAAAGGAGGAGCATGGATCTTGTCAGCATATATTTGGCACTTATGACATTTCCTGACGTAATCGATGCAGTCTCCCTATATAGTAGACCAAAAATAACCATATCTCATGATTTTTTGGGCTACTGACAGACTATTGACGTGTGTTCCACACAAACCATCGTGCACTTCTGCCAAAATTTCTTTCGCCACCTGAGCATCTACACATCTCAATAGCGTTTGATCATGGCCTCTTTTGTACAGAACTTCCCCGTCCAAAACGTATCTTGTTGCCATCCTTCTGAGTGTTTTTCAGTCGTTTTAGTTTGCCCCTTCGGGATACTTTTGAAACTTGATATATTGTAAGATATCATAATACCAAGGGTTGCCATCTATTTCTTCCTACAGATTATAACAGTGAGCTGGCTTTTCAAAAGTTTGCATCTCAATTGGCTTCATTTCTGCTTTCGTATTTGCTTTGAACATGGAGTCCAGAGTTGCCAAGGCGTCTGCCATCTAGTTGTCTTCTCTAGGAAGGTAGGTGAAACTGACCTTTTCAAATTCTTTAATGAGCTCTTGGATCAACTCGTAGTATTTGATGAGCTTCGGGTCTCTAGTTTCCCATTCTCCTTGTAACTGATAGGTCACTAAGGACGAATCTCTGAATACCCGAAGTTCTTTGATCTTTCTTTCAGTGGCTGCATTCAGTCCCATGATACAGGCTTCATATTCAGCTATGTTGTTTGTGTAAAATAATTCCAGTCTACTAGTGAAGGGATAGTAGACATCTTTCGGAGAAATTAGCACAACTCCTATTCCATGGCCAAGGGCATTGGAGGCTCTATCAAAGTAAAGCTTCCACGAGCCGCCATCTGAAACAACGTCTTCCCCAGTTGTAATGCACATCAAGTCCTCATCTGGGAAATTGAAGTCCAATGATTCATAATCATCTGAAGTATGGCTAGCTAAGAAATCCGCTATGGCACTCCCTTTGACAGCTTTCTGGCTCACATATGCAATGTCGAACTCGGATAACAGCATCTGCCAGCGGGCCATCCTCCCCATTAATGCCGGTGCTTCTATTAGAAACTTCAAGGTGTCCAATTTGGATATCAACTAGGTGGTATGGTATAACATGTACTATCTAAGCCTTTTGGTAGTCCAAACCAAAGCACAACATAGCTTCTGAATTGGCGAGTACCGCATTTTGCAATTAGTGAACTTCTTGCTTAGGTAGTAGATGGCTCTTTCCTTCTTCCCAGACTCATCGTGTTTCCCCAATACACAACCCAGGAAACCTCAGACTTCTTTCTGAGTATAAAGCGTGGGGAAGTCTTGGATAGCCTTCACTTTTTTCTGGATCGATCTCAATCCCTTTCCTGCTCACTACAAACCCTAAGAGTTTTCCAGATGTGACAGGGAATGTGCATTTAGCCGGGTTGAGCTTCAGCTGGTACATTCATAGTCTTTGGAATAGCTTTCTCAGGTTTTGAAGGTGCTCTTCCTCGGTTCAGGACTTAGCGATAATATCATCCACATATACTTCTATCTCTTTGTGCATCATATCATGGAAAAGAGTCACCATTGCTCTTTGATTTACAAATGTGGCCTTCTCCATGTCCTTTAGGTCCATCTTTATCTGATTGTATCCTGAAAAACCATCCATGAATGAGAACCATAAGTGTCTTGCGGTATTGTCAACCAATGTGTCAATATGTGGCAAAGGGAAATTATCTTTAGAGCTTGCTCAATTGAGATCCCTGTAATCTACACACATGCCGACCTTCCCATCCTTCTTTAGCACCTGTACGATGTTCGCAACCCATTCAAGATTTTTGGCAACTTCCAGAAAGCCAGCATCAAATTGTTTTTTCACATCTTCTCTGATCTTTAACAACATGTCATTCCTCATTCTTCTAAGCTTTTGCTGGATTGGTTTGTATTTCGGCCTCGTTGGCAGCTTGTGCACCACTATGTCTATATTCAACCCCGGCATATCTTGGTAAGTCCAAGCAAAGATGTCCTTGAACTCTTGGAGCAGGGCTATTAGTTCGCGCCTGGTTTCTGAGGAAAATGTAGCCCCGATTTTCACTTTTTTTTCTCTCCCCATCAGTTCCCAAGTTCACAATTTCTGTTTCTTCTTGGTGGGGCATGATTTGCCTTTCTTCGTTGGCCATCATCCTTACCAACTCCTTAGGAACCTCGCATTCTACCTCATCATCATCCTCTTCAATATCTGCCAAGATCTCAGGGAGTTCAAAATCTACCTCGAGATTGGATTTAGAATCATTCATACAATTAATCATGGGAACCCTGCATGAAATGAGAATGAATGTATTGGGAAGAGAATAATTTTAAATGAAGTGAATGAATATGAGTAAGAAATAAATGAATGAAGTAAATGAAATGTTTGCCATTTGAGAAAATGGGGAAGACATCTTTTCATTGCAAACAAAAGGTTAACATAGGTGCCCCATACAAAAGATCCCTATTGCCTATGGGCAAAAACAAATGGGTTAGTTCAGAGCATTACTCTAATTTAGCCCTAAATATTATAGGTAGATCAATGTAGCTCCAGTTATTGAGAGTTTCCCCGGGACGGCAAGAGCGGATACTGGTCAACACGTTGCTTCCATTGTCTTCTTCAGCTATCATGTTAATGGACATCCCTTCAAGCGATTCACTAAACATCTCATTCTCATTAAGTATGTCATTTTCTTGAATTGCTTCCTGTAGTTTATGTTCTGTATGGTCTATTCCTCCAAAGACAAAAATATCATTTACATGAGGGAAAGACATTGGTCTCCATGGAATATCTATTCCCTTGAGTCTAGCCCTCCTTAGTTCTTCTCTCCTTCTATGTTCCTCTTTCCTCAACTGAATACTCGGTTTGTAGCCAAGCCCAAAATGATCTTTCTTGGTGATGACGCTTCTAGGTCGTAGGCTTCCTTGCAATTTCCTTCCTAGCCCTCTTCCTATTTTGGCTCCTCGGCCCAAAGTTTCAGAGACGGTCATCTTGGTACAATTAGATAACCTAAGAGAGGGGATTCGACTACCTTCCGCAACAAATCTAGCATTTACCAGTTCCAATGCTCGGAAAGAACATTCTACAGCATCTTCGTCGTTCTGGATATAGGGGCACCTAATGTTACCGAGGCGATGATCTCTTGCTCAGCCTATATGGTGACCAACTTTTCTTCGATCATAAATTTCAATTTTTGATGAAGTGATGAGGGGAAAGCTCCCGCTGAGTGAATCCATGGTCTTCCTAATAAGCAACTGTAGGTCGGCTTTATGTCCATCACTACGAAATCAGTTGTATACTCTGTTGGCCTAATCAGCAAAGGTATTTCAATTTTTGCAAGTGTTCCCCTTTGAGTACCATCAAAGGCTATCACGAAGTTATGACAAGGCTTCATGTGGGAATTATCTATCGGTAGCTTTTGTAGAGTCACCATCGGTAGTACATTTAATGTTGACCCATTATCAATCAGTACTCCTGGAAAACATACCCTTTGCAGTGGGTTGTGATGTTTAGAGCCTTGGTGGACCCCATACCTCCTTCTGGGATCTCGTCATCGCTGAATGTGATGTGATTGTATGCGGTGATATTCCCCACTATTCTATCTATCTTAGATACAGAAATGTCACCGGGTACAAACGTTTGGTTCAACACCTTTAACAATGCATCACGATGCTTTTTCGAACTCAAAAGCAACTCCAACACCGTAATCCTTGTTGGTTGTTTTCCCATCTGGTCTACTACATTATATTCAATGTGCCTCGGGAATTCAGAAATTCATGTGCTTGAGCCTTAGTTACCGTCTCGTTAATCTTTGAAGGGGACTCCTCGCCGAATATTTGAGCAGGACCAGTTGATGTACCTTTTCCCTTATCCTTTGTAGCTTCGGCCGATTTCAAGGCTTCCGAAGAGTAGCACCTGTCGCTCCTCATGAAGTGGCCTACTTCGTTGATAATTTTGTCTTTCTTTGTCTCCTCATCTTTTTGTGCTAGCTCCTCTTCTACTATTTGTTCTTTCTCCTCATCAGGCTTCGACTATTCTAGTATAGTTACGTTCGCGGCATAATTCCAAGGAGTTTGCTGTATGTCTTTGAACGGGAACGGGGCAGGTGCTGAGATGATGATTTTAGAGTCCACCTTTACAGCTTCTCCTTGAGATGAACTTGCTTTCTCTAATATGGAAGAGACGATAAAGGCCCTGTCACTCCCATACTTGAGGTTGGGGCTATCTGACGCACATACATCTAACCCCTGCCTCCCTGCAGCCTCCTCAAAGAACTCTATCTTTTTACTGTCTATTAGCTGTTGACTCAATCTCCTGAATTCTTCACATTTTTGGATGTAGTGTCCTCCGTCCTGGCGGAACTCGCAATAAGCTCTACATTCTTTCTACACCACTATCATGCCTCTGTTAATCAAGTGAGCCATGCATAATTGTTGGAATACCCACCGTAATGGATACTTAATTTCTGACACATCTTCCTTGGCCATCCTAGCAGAGTACTCATCGATGGCGTTTACTCTACGGTTCCCGTGATTAGGCAACGGGTTGGCGGCCATATTTGGTTCCTCGAACTTTAATACCCCAGAATTAATCAGTCTTTGCACAAGTTTCTTGAATGCGAGGCAATTTTTTGTGGAGTGACCATGGGCACCACCATGATAATCGCAATGCGCGTTGGGATCATACTATGACGGAAACGAAGGTTTGAACGAAGCAACATAGTATGGGCAGACCAGATCAGCTTTGTACAACTGATAATAAAGCTCAGAGTAAGAAACTGGCAACTGAGTAAAGGATGCCTTCTCTTGATCCTTTCTTGGAGCTCTTTCATCTCTTTGGTTTGAGTTCTGAGCTTTTCCTGTTGATGCTTGCAGTTGAGAGACCGTAAAGTTCTTTGGGGCATTGTAAGTGCTCGTAGTATTTACCTCATTCTCTCTCTTTTTGTTGTACTTTCGAGAGTTATCCCCACTATCAATCATGCCACTCTTGATTGCCAATTTGAGAGACTCACCAGTCCTGCTCAAGTCGGCAAAGCTCTGAGTCGTATTATTGATAAGGCGATTGAATAGCATCCCCTTTAGAGTATTCACAAACAAGGGTGTAATCTCGTGCTCAGGAATTGGTGGTTATATCTTAGCGGCAACCTCTCGCCATCTCTGGCGTATTGTTACAGACTCTCGTTAGACTTCTGCTCCATGTTTTCTAACATGATCCTGCTATGGGTCATATCTGTCACATGTTTGTATTGCTCAACGAACGCCTTCGAAAGGTCCTTCTAGGACTTGATATTTACCCGGCTTAATTGGGTGTACCATCGGGTTGTTGCTCCAATTAGACTATCCTGGAAACAATTGATTAAAAGCTTTTCATCCTTGATGAAGGTTGCCATCTTCCGGCAATACATGGTCACATGCGCAGAAGGACATGAAGTTCCAACATACTTGTCGAATTTTGGGGTTTTGAATTTTGGTGGTAAAATGAGGTCGGATACTAGGCTGAGATCAATGGCTTCATTCCCTGGTTCATATGTGGTTTGTAGTGCTCTGAATTTCTCTTCCATAAGGCGAAACGTCTCATCCCACTTCTTTTCCACTTCCGTTCTGATTTTCTCGACCAAATTCAAATCCAGCGCCTCTTCTTCGTAGAATGCCTCTATATCGATGGGTTGGTTTTTAGATGCCCATGCCTGAATATTAGTAGATATCTGAATAGGGTCAATGCATACTCTTCTTGCCGGACTTGGCGTCTTTGGTTGAACCTTGATGTGAGATGCAATACCTTCTGGCTCCTGAGCGACTTCGTCTTTAACCTTCTCTTTTCCATAGCTTTTCTCCAGTAATGCGGTTAAGTCTGATACTATTGCAGCTCGTGATTGAGCGCTCTGGTCGCTGAGGTGTTGTCTAGCTTCTTAGAAGTGTACTTCCAAATCCTTCTTCCCTTTTTCCAAACTGAATATTTTATCCTCCATTAGTTTGCTTTAGAACTGAGTAAAGTATGGATGTGGAATGGTTGCGGCTTATCTTTTAGTTTAATTGCCACAATATTTACACTATTAATATTTTAGCAGAAATAAATGAATGCATGTATAATGATGCAAATGTCATGATGCAATGCAAGAATGTATGAAAATAAAGGTACTAATTCTGCTGGTAATCAACCTTTTGAACCACTTTCATGGGAATTAAAAGGTCCATATTACAAAATATTAAAGTAGAGTTCTACACATAAGCCCTAGCTCTAGCTCCTAACTTCTCGATAGCTCTGAGCAATTTGATAAACCTAGGCGCTTCTTTCATGTTCGAGGTTATGAGAGGTCGAAGAGCTTCGGCTTCTGCAGCTAAATCATTCACATACCCCGCAACTCGTCGTATCTCCACCATCAGGGTCATGTAACATTGGTCTCTATCTTAAATCATCTGGCAAGCATCACGAAGTCTTCACCGCCAATAATCGTCTCCACCTGCTGCAGCTTCTTCGAATACCCTAATTCTCCCTTGTAATCCTGAATGATTTCCTCAAGTGACTCAATTCGGGCCCGTAACATACCAATTTTACGATCCCTTTCTTGTAGTTCGATGAAACCATTCCTTCGATGATAGGTCTAAAAGGACTGCTCCAACTCTGCCAGTCCCCCTTCTAACTCAGCATTCTATTATTGGCTCTGATTCAGGTTTTGAACAGTGTCGTTGTACAACTTTTTCATCTCTAGTAGTCTATTCCTGCTCCCCATGGACTTTCTCTTCCAAACGACAGTGTTCTCTCTTTCGCAGATGATTGCTTAACATATGACATGATTTACATACATAAATTAAAAAAAACATTATGTGTGACAAATAACACCACACTAACATATAACCTAAAAACAAAGTGAACATAAAATACATACTAAAATACAAAAACATGCCATGTACAAATCAACATGTATAATATGAATGAACGAAAACATAAAAACATGATATCATAAACCAAACATATATTATAAAAAAATGAAAAAACAAAACAAATAAAAAGCACATAAAAACACCAATGGGTAATGCACACATACTAAAAAACTTATAGAATAAAATATTAAGAAAAGAATAAACATGCTAAAACATATACATAACATGAATAAATGAATTAAATGACATATTAATATGATTATGCACCTAAAAAGAGATGAATAAACGTGATACAATGAGAAAACAAAATATATATGTAATACATGTGTGAAGAACATCACAAACAATGCTACAAAAGCATAAAAACATAGCTATTTAAAATAAAATAAAAAACACACAATGAAGGACTGAAATAAAACAAAATCAAAATCAAAAAACATAAATTAAATAAACAAAAGACACATTTAGGGACTTATTTATAAACTGAAATAAACTTGAAAGGACCTCTTGTGTAATATAACCAAGGGGCAAGCTCGAAGTGCAAACATCCAAAACGCGGAAGGACTAGGCCGGTAATTTTACCATTTTGAAACTGATTCGATTTAATTTGGGGGTTAAATTGAAAGATTTTAAAAAGAAAAAGGGACTGGGGTTGTAATTATACCATGCGGCGTGCTCAAATCGGAAATAGCAGAGACGCGGGGGGATTTATGATACAATTAAATGATTTTTTATTTTCCAAACTCTATAAAAGAGACCCCTCAGCTCCCACTTTCAAATTTTCAGCCATTTTCACTTCCCTTTTAGATAAATCCTCCCGCACTTAATGTTTTTGTCCATAAAACGAAACCCTAAAAACAAACACCCTCCCCAGAATCGCCGTAACCTCCTGGTCTCGGCAAGGCTTGGCCTTGCCGGCCACCTCTATCCTTCCTTGACCTCCATTTTCTGACACAGAACGACCTCAAAAAAACTTACCCCTCTCTTTTTTTAAAGAAAAAACCTGTTTATATATTATAAATCCTAAAAAGAAATCGGCCTAACCTCTTCTCTAAGAAAACGGGTCTTTACCGGTTCACCATGCTCGATCGGAGATCGAAGGCTTTTCACCGAAAAAGGGAGAAACCAAACCCTCGGTAAAATTCTAAAACTCTCATCTTTTTTTAGTTTTTGTTTGTGGATGCATGCAAGAGAAAAGATGAGAAGCTTACTGGAAATCTTGATGTTTTTTGTTATTTCTGGTAGGAATATAGCATAAAATACATATATTTTTTTGTTTTGGTCTAACAGATCTATTTTTTTGGTGTACTTCTGATATGTCTGGTGTGGTGGTTAGAGAGCCGGTGAAGGAAGCATGTGGTGGTGGTGTCTTCTCGGCCAGACGTGTTCTTGGCTGTTGGATCAGATCTGATCCAACGGCTGAGATTGCGTGAAGAACGGACGGCTCGAATCGAAGACACATGGCACCTTGAGATCTAAATGGACAGTGCGTGCAAGTCACGCGTGCGTGAGAGACGAAACGGCCCGAGCATGCATCCCACACGGTTTCTGAGGAGTCCCCATTCTTTTGCTCTAGGCCGTTGGATCAAATCTTGATCCAACGGCTCAGATCGTGCGACTGCAAGAGAAAAAAAGAAGACATTAGGGCAGATATAAATTAGGGTTTTTGGACATTGGGTTTGGGCCGATTAGGCCATGTAAAATTTAATTATGGATCTTGTAATTTCTTAATTTTGGGCTATGTAATTATGGATTGGACTGTTAGCATTTTGGATTTAAATACATTTGGGTTTTATTTTATTTAAGTTATATTTTAATATAGCCTAATAATAATATTATTAAAAATAATAATCATAAGAATAATAATACCCTATACGGATACATACATATACGGGACACAAGCACACACATATATACAATATACGGGCACACATGCAAACATTAATATATGTAACACATCCTTAATTAATATAGTATACAAACGCACATGCATATATAATCATACATGTAATTGACATAAATATCCACACATTACTCATACAAACAATACACACATGAAAAATGTAAACATATATGTGACACACATATACCATGATAATTATAAATACGTACGCATACACAATACATATACTATACATGCATTCACACACACCACACACACATATTACGTATATATTAATAACATATACACACATATATGTAAACATGCACTAGTGATATCAATTAATTATTACACTAATATATTAATATGATATTTACCGACTAGATAAAAATGAGTGATTACAGAATTCATGGAAAAGTGCTTGATATGTCAACAAGTAAAAGTTGAACACCAAGTAAAAAGAATTTAATATGGGTCATTATGAATCATCTGACAAAGTTTGCTCACTTTATTCCAGTTTGAATGGATTATTCGCTGAATAAATATACAAAACTTTATGTTCGAGAAATAGTAAGACTACATGGTGTCTTAGTGTTGATAATGTTAGACAGAGACCCAAGGCTTACTTCAAGGTATTGTGGTACGTTATTTCAAGCTTTAGGTACTAAACTAAATTTTAGTACAGCTTTCCATCCGCAAACAAATAGGCATTTTGAAAGGATCATACGGATTCTATAAGACATGCTAAGATCGAAAATGTCAAACTTTCCAAAGCATTGTATGGAAGAAAGTGCCGAAATTCTCTTAATTGATCCGAATTACAATATTGAAATGTGTAGAATAACTCAAACGTTGGAGGAGTTGATTTCACAAAAGAAATGGAGGATAAAGTGAAGATTATTCAGCAAAATTTCAAGGCAGCCATGGATTGACAAAAGGCCTATACAAATAAGAAGAAAAATGATGTTGAATATGAAGTTAGAGAAAAAGAGTTTTTAAAGATTTCACCTTGAAAGAAGGTCTTACATTTTGGGCAAAAAGGAAAGCTTAGTCCCAGATTTATTGGGCCATATGAAATTCTAAAAAAAATGGGATTAATGGAGTACCAATTGGCTTTACCTTTAGATATAGGTAGGATTCATGATATGTTTCACGTATTCATGCTTCGAAGGTATTGATCGGATTCTTCACATGTATTTACTTTTGAAGAAATTGAACTGCGACCAGATTTGCTGTATGAAGAAGAAGCAGTGAAAATCTTAGCATACGAAGTCAAAGAATTAAAGAACAAGAAAATTTCAGTGGTTAAGATCCTTTGGAGAAATCATAAAGTAAAAAAATCATTTGGGAAACTGAAGAGAGAATAAATTAGTATACGAAGTTGTTTGAAATGGGTAAATGTTGAAAATTTGAGGACGAATTTTCTTAAGGGGGAAGAATTGTAATATCCCAATTTTTTATTAGTGACCAAAATGTAATTTTCAAAAAGTTAAGGGGTTAAAGTGTAAACTTTGGAAAAGTTTAAGGACCCAAGTGTAATTTTAAAAAGTTATGTAATTTAACCACATAAATGGATATTTCACCCCCAAGAGTGGTATTTCTGTATTACCTAGATTTTTCATACGAGGCTTATATTATTTGAATTTTGGATCGAATAAAAATTGTTAAGCTTGCTCAGACCATAGTAGCATAGAGATGGGAGACCTATTGGGAAAATCCCTTATTCAATATTTTGACTGATAAAAAGGATTCAGTTTAAGTCAGTAATATTCGTAATGGATTGTTGAGATAAGATTTCTAAGAGGAAATGTATCCAATAAAATTCTCGGTAATTATCGGTATATCGGATCAAATTGAAATTTTAAAGATAGTTCCAAAGATTATGGGAAATTCATAAAATATTATTTTATGAATATTTTATTAATGTTGGTGGGATTCTAACTAGATTTAGTTATAATATGATGGAGTAGTTATAAAGCTCAAAAAAAGGAATTTTGGAAATCGTATTGAGTGAAATTCGAATAATTGGATCGAATAAATATCATAAATTAATTTATGATATTTTGGGAAGGAGGCTGGTTAGAATGGAACCAATTTGGTTCAATTTTTATGGAATGGCAATTTTAAGTCATGAAAGTAAATAAAGTCTAGTTGGAGGGCAAATTGGTCATTTGCCATGGATGGCATTTTTGAAATATTTTGGAACTTTGAGGGCAATTATGAAAGGTTAATTACACATGGATTTGATCTTGGCCATTGATTTTTGATAAGATTAAATCTTGGCCATTGGATAAAAAGGGCAAATTGGTAATTTCACTAATTAAATGAATTAAAAATTCATTTAATTTTCAACACATGGATAAATAATTAAAAGATGATAAAAATCTTCCTCATCTTATTTTTGGGCTGTTCGAAACTCATAAAAGAAAAGGGGGAAGGAGTTTTCAAATTTTCAAGCTCAAAAATGGAGAATCAAGACAAGTTTCAAGAAAAATTAATTTAGGTAAATTGTTTTACACTTGATTCTCTTCATTTTGATATTATTTTTGCATGATAAAGTCAAGTATGAGTTATGTTCATGGATGAGGATGGTTATGATTTTGATAGTATATGATGGAATTGAAGTTTTATTGTGTAGAATTAATGTTATAAACATAGAATCAAGCTTGAATTTGGATAAATTCTATGTTTGAGATTATAAACCCTAACCCTAAAATTTTGGGGTTTTGGTTAGGAAGCTAAATTAAGGATGGAATTGAATGAATTATGAATTTATGGGTCCTATTTTGATGACATGTTGAATAATTTCCCCAAGTTGTAATTTTAGGGACTAATTTGAAATAATGGAAAGTTAGGGGAAATTATTATAAATTTTATTTTAGTATTGGAATTATTGATTTATGATGAAATTATCTTGAATTGTTGATTAGGACCAAAATGAAAAAAATTAGAAGTTGAAGGACCAATTCGATAATTTAGGGAAAATTAGGGATTGAAAGGACCTTAGACAGAAACTATGCTAGGTTAATGTATAACATGTATTGCGTTATTTTATGTTTTGATAAATAATATTTTTGCCACACTAAGTTCGTACTTAGCGTGTGTTATTTCACACATAGGTTCTCCGAAAATAGACTAGCAAGGAAGAGCTGTTAATTGGCAAGATCAAGTTACTATTTGTAAGTACAATACATACATCTATACGAAAATTGATAGACTAGCGGGCGTGTAATATCTTA
Organism: Hibiscus mutabilis; assembly: GCA_019671005.1. Taxonomy (NCBI): domain Eukaryota; kingdom Viridiplantae; phylum Streptophyta; class Magnoliopsida; order Malvales; family Malvaceae; genus Hibiscus; species Hibiscus mutabilis. Next base: position 5,495,447 of record CM033723.1, on the reverse strand, counting down.
AGTGGGTAAATTGTTTTGTAAGTCTAATTTTATAACGTATTTATACATTGTCATTGGAAGTATGGACTTAGAGAAATGGTTTGCTATTAATAACTATGAATTTTGACGTAGTTAAGTGTTGTTTAACCTTGATCGCGTAAAAATTTTAAAATTAAGAAAGGGTCTAGGCAATGTACATAGTTTTCACCCTGAATTATATTTTTATTTCAATAACTCATTTCTGAATTTTATAAACCAATTCAGGGTCAAAACTAGTTGCAATAGACTAACATAGTTTTTAATTCAAAACCGAGAAAGGGTTAAACTACAAGATAAAGTTTTAAAAAAATTCAAGTCAAGATTTCTTTCAATGACTCCGTAACATCTTTAATGTATATTCGTATTACGAGTATACGTTAAGGTTGTTACATTTATTGGTATCAGAGCTACAAGTTTAGCCAATTTTGGAGGCTAAATCGAGTTTAATGTGATTTAATGTTAAGTACATGTCCCTAGGATGTCATGTTACTGATGTACTTCTGTCTAACTTGATTATGCTCCCCAATAACATGAATAAGTTTAAGTAGAAATAGATGATGTTAAGTACCAATGGACTGCGTTAAATGTTTAATTATGGGAATCAAGAGAAGAAAGAAGAATGTTTAAACGCCAAGTATATTGGTAACTAGTTAAAATAGAAATGTGCAACTAGTTAAATTGATGTCGATCGAAAAGTCTCGATGTGAATGGTTTATAGAGAAGCTTCGTCCAAGGCCCAAGGAGATTCTATTAGGCATGAACTTATCAAATTTCCAAGAGGTTGTGAACAGAGCGAAGGCTATGGAAAGAACCTATAATTGTTTTAATTGATTCGGGTTTGATTAATATAATATTGGTACTAAGATAGTAGCACAAAGAAAGGTTCATTAGAAATTCAAGGAATTAAGTTCCCGACGAATTTAATGGAACTCTCATTCCATGAATTTGAAGTCATTCTTGGAATGGATTGGTTATCTGCATATGATGCAGATGTTAAATGTAAGAAGAAAAGGTTAGTACTTCAAGAATCTGATGGTTTTGGAGTAATTATTATAAGAGAAAGAACTGATTGTATAGAGTTAGTAATTTCTATAATAACAGCTCAAAAGCTGTTATACAATGGATGTAAAACATGTTTGGTTTGTAAGAAAGATACACAAAAGTTACCTAAAAAGATGGAAAACATCCCGACTATAAAGGAATTTCCTGATATATTTTCGGATGAGTTATCACGATTACTTCCAATAGGGAAATACAGTTTGGGATTGATGTTTATCCTAGAACTGAACCGATATCAATGGTACTATATAGGATGACACCAATTGATTTAAGGGAATTAAAAGTTCAATTACAAAAATTGCTAGACCGGAGTTACATTCGACCGAATGTATCACCATGAGGTGCTTCGGTATCAATTGTAAATAAGAAAGATGGTTCCCTGTGATTATGTATAAATTACCGGCAGTTGAATAAAGTAACCATTAAGAACAAGTATTCCCTACCAAGAATTGAGGATTTATTTAATCAGCTTAAAGATGTAGTAGTATTTTGAAAGATAGATCTTCGATCAGGATTATTATCAGCTCAAGGTTAAGGAAGAAAATGTATCAAAGACAGGATTCAGAAACTCGTTATGGACACTATGAGTTTTTGGTGATGCTGTTTGGACTTACAAATGCCTCTGTTGTATTCATGGATTTGATGAATAAGATATTTCAACCTTATCTGGATTGTTGTGGTCTTCATAGATGATATTCTGGTTTATTCGAAGACCGAAGCTGAGCATGATTACCATCTTTGTGTGGTATTACAAACTTTAAAAGATTAGCAGCTTTATGTCAAGTTTTCTAAATGTGAGTTCTAGTTGTCAGGAAAGTTTTGAAAGATTAAAGAAAGTTCAGATTGAAGCACTAGTTCTAATTCGACCAGAACCAGGAAAAGAATATATTTTGTACAATAATGTATCTCATTGCAGTTTGGATACGTACTAATGCAAGAAGGTCAAGTAGTAGCTTATGCATCAAGGCAGCTCAAAACTCATGAAAGGCACTATTCAACGAAGATGGATTGAATTTTAAAGGAATTGTGATGTGGTTATCGATGATCACCTGGAAAGGCTAATGTAGTAGTAAATACATTTAGCAAAAATACATTGTCTGTCTTGCTCATGATGAATGCACAATTATCTGTGTAGCTATGTCCCTCTCGCTAAAAAAAGACGTTTTTCGAAGTGTTTGTTGTCTTTCGGATAAAAATGTTTATTCTGTGGGGGTTTTAAAAAAACCACGTTTTATTTAGAAAATTGGAGTCGCCACCGGCCACTTAGGTAGGCTGGACATCATAAAAACCAGAGATTTTGAAAACTTTGGGTTCGGGAGTCGGTTACGGATGGGGAAGGATTAACACCCCCATACCGCCCAAAATTGGTACTTTAATAATTACCGCTTTATTAATATTAAATTTTTCGGTCTAAAGTGACGATTGAATTAACATTTAGTTATAAGTTCGAGTATATTTTAAAGGTCCCATTATCCGAGGGTAAACGCCCAACCATTATCACTACGCCTGATACTGGCCCCGTTTACACTCGGATAAAAGGGCACCGCATTGACAAATAATATATTCCATTATGCAACCTTAGAAAGCAAAGGTAAAGCATACCATTTACATTAACATGATAGTAAAGAGATAAAAACGTGAATTTCATAATATTAAACAAAGGGTAACAAACTACACCAACCAAGAAAACCTAGCATATCATAATAAAAGAAAACAAACTAAGCATGAACATATGGAAAAGAAAGAAACATACTTCAAAACGAATTAATTATATGCATCACATGTTTTAAAGTAAATAAATAATAAAATGTATGCATGACATATATAATATATGATGTTAAACTAATGTATCAAGGCAACATGCTAGCATATATATATACTTAACATTTAACACACGACATAATATACATGCTTAAATTAAAAAACGTGGCATTAATATGTACAAAAAAACCCATTTTTAACATGAAACTTAAAACAAAAATAAAACATTCTAGAATACATATATACATGGTGAGTGTTTAAATTAACATGATCACTAAATGAAATACGTGTATGCAACATGAACAAACAAGCTAAATGATGCATTAGCATGATAATATACATGATATGAAAACGTAAATAAATGCATGTAACATGCCTACCAAAATGCATAAAAAGAAGAACCATATAAACAAGATGTACAAACAAAAAACAAGATATAACGCATAAAATGGACGTATATATGACACGAACAAAATAAATTAAAACACAAGAAAACATGGTATCACAAACAAATACACATGATAAAAAACATAAAATAGACATGTAACGATACAAACATATATATAAAAAGACCTGAAATGTAACATGGCAATATACATACCAAGAGCAAAAACATAACATTAAATTAGACAAAGGGACTGAAATGAGAAAAAAAACAGAATTAGAAAACCGAATTTAAATGAACAAAAATAGATTTTAGGGATTTAATTACAGCCTGAAATAAACTTATAAGGACTAGAGTTGTAATAAACCCAAGGGGCAAGCTTGAAGTGAAAATTTTCAAAACGCGGTGGGACTTGGAGCGTAATTTCACCATTTACACGCTGATTTGGGTTAATTTCAAGACGAAATTGAAAAATTTTAAAGGATAATAGGAACCAGGCTTGTGATTATACCAAGGGCATGCTCAATTTGAAAAGATCAGAAACGCGGGAGTCCTTATGAGGGGATTAGACCATTTTTAAAATAAAAAGCTCTATAAATAAGACCTATCAGACCCAAATTTGCCCATTTGTCATTTTAAAAAATCGATTCAAAAATAAAACCCTCTCTGCTTGTTTTATTTTTCTTAAACCGAAACCCCAAAGCATCCCAAAACCTTCGACCGCCATCTGCTCCACCGCCGGCCACCGTTAGTCAGCGACGGCAAAACCTTAAGTCAACCCAAAACAACCCATTTGTCGCGTATAAGCTAGATCTCCCCTTAGATGTTAGGAAAAACAACCGTCCCCTCCTAGATCTAGAAGAACCGAAACGATTTTTTAAAAAAAGGAAAAACCCCTTTCGAAATGGCCCGCTCCTTTTTCTTAGAACCTTGCATCCAACACCGATTCACCGAATTCAGCCATAAGGGCCGACGGCTTGTCACCGATGATGGATGGCCGACAGACGAAGGGTAAACTCTCCCTTTTTACTCTCCTTTTTGCTTGGTATTATTTTTGGTTTTTTTGACATGCAAAGGATGTAGGAGAAAAGAAATACCTATTCGAAATGTTTTTTGTATTTCTGATCTGATCTCTCTGAGTACGCAATGGTGGGTTACATTTGTATATATGCATACTCTGATTTTTTGTTTTGTTTACACAAACAAGTTACAATAAATGTAAATACTGCTCTTAATTTGGATCTGACATTTCTGCTTTATGTGCTTGTTTGGCATGTCTGGTGGTTGAGGAAGGGCTGTAGGCGGTATGGTGGAGGCAGCCTGGTGGAAGCATGGTGGCAGTATCACTTTGGCCAGATTCACTCACGGCCGTTGGATCAGATTTGATCCAACGACTGTGATTGCATGGGAAATGAATGGCCTAGATCTGGTCTTGGGATGAGCAAAGCTGCCTCTGATCTCGACACATGGCAGAGGGAGAACGAACGGTCTCGCGCGTGCAACGTACGCGGGAATGGGAGGCAAGCAGTCTGGAGAGTGACATCATGCGCGCCAGCTAGATCATCTTGGACTGATATGGACCATTGGATCTGGATCTGATCCAACGGCCCTCCTTCTGCTGCTGCAAGGAAAAGAAGGGTTATCAGACTTGGTTTGTAGGGTTTTTAGATATTAACGGGATTGGGCTGGCTGGTTGGGCCTTTATGTAAATATTTTTGGGTTTTTTTTAGTTATGTATATGGACTAGACTCTTAATAAAATTATGGGTTTTAACATTATACCTAATCTGTTTCAGCCCGTTTAACATGCTAATAACATGGTAATAATAATGATAATAACTAATATTAATAATATATTAACATATGTACACAAGCATAAATCGGACATACATATATATAATAACAACATTACACATACACATATAAACTAATAATAGTACATGATATTAATAACCTAATAATAATAACATTAATTCACATGCCACATGCTTACATATACTTATACACATTAATGACATACACGATAATGGTGTACATACATACAATATGCGAACACATTAGAACAATCATATCACCCATACGTAATATACATATATACCATATTATTACATAACATACATATACATCCACTCACACGTACATATTAATCACACGTATATAATACACACCCAATAATATTATATATGTATACATGCAATAATAACATATTAATTATTACACTAATATTAACATACTATTTACAAACCGGATAAAAATGAGTGATTACAGTTGCCTATCTTTGCTTGTTCTTGTGAAACGAGAACAAAGCAAAGACCATAAGCACTCATATTTATCCGACTTCCCTGCTCACGACTTCAGAATCACGTGTTCTTCTGGAACTCTCCACTTTTCCTCGGCCGAATCCTCAGGCTCGCAAGTTCTCCCTATATAGAACTTCTTCACCTTTGGTTATTCTTTAAGATTTTGGAGTTAGGGCTTTTCCTAAATGGAGCCTTTCACTGGGGGCTCGAAAACGTAGGCTTCTCCTTCATATAACCTTTGTCTTCGATTTTTCTTTCCTCTTTTTCTTTTTCTTCTTTTTCCCTTTTTTTTCTTTTTCCCTCTTTCTCTGTTCTTTTTTTCCTTTTTTCTTTTTTTCTCTTCCTTTTCTTTTTCTCTTCTTTTTCCATTTTTTCTTTTTTTCTCTTTTTTTATTTTTCTCTTCTCTCTCTTTTCTATCTCTCTTTTTTTACGAGGCTATTGATATCTTTGGACTTACGCTACTAAGGCCGCCACATCATTCCTGAAGGACTTATTGATGGCCCGAAGGACTTATCACCATGCTCGAAAGACTTAATGGTGGCCTGAAGGACTTAACATAGTGCCCGAAGAACTTACCGATGACCCGAAGGATTTAATATATGGTCTCACGCTGCTATGGTTGTCGATCTTTCTGGACTCACGCTACTAAGGCTGCCGCATAATGCCCGAAGGACTTACTGATGGCCCGAATGACTTATCACCATGCTTGAAAGACTTACTAGTGGCCCAAAGGACTTAACACCGTGCCCGAAGGACTTACCGATGACCCAAAGGATTTAATATCTGGTCTCACGCTGCTATGGCTGCCGATCTTTCTGGACTCACGCTACTAAGGCTGTCGCATCATGCACGAAGGACTTACTAATGGCCCGAATGACTTATCACCATGCTCGAAAGACTTACTGGTGGCCCGAAGGACTTAACACCGTGCCCGAAGGACTTACCGATGACCCGAAGGATTTAACATCTGGGCCTCGCGCTACTATGGCTACCGATCTTTCTGGACTCACGCTACTAAGGCTGCCGCATCATGCCCGATGGCCCGAAAGTCTTATCACCATGTTCGAAAGACTTGTTGGTGGCCCGAAGGGCTTAACACCGTGCCCGAAGGACTTATCGATGACCCAAAGGATTTAACATCTGGTTTCACGCTGCTATGGCCGCCAATCTTTATGGACTCACCCTACTAAGGCTGCCACATCATGCCCGAAGGACTTACTGATGGACCGAAGGACTTATCACCATGCTCGAAAGACTTACTGGTGGCCCGAAGGACTTACCGATGACGTGAAGGATTTAATATCTGGGCCTCACGCTACTATAGCTACCGATCTTTCTGGACTCACGCTACTAAGGCTGCCGTATCATGCCCGAAGGACTTACTGATGGCCCAAAGGACTTGTCCCCATGCTCGAAAGACTTGCTGGTGGCCCGAAGGACTTAAAACCATGCCTGAAGAACTTAACACCGTGCACGAAGGACTTACCGATGACCCAAAGGATTTAACATCATGGCCTCACGCTCTATGGCTGCCGATCTTTTTGGACTCACGCTACTAAGGCTGTCGCATCATGCCCGAAGGACTTACTGATGGCCCGAAGAACTTATCACCATGCTCGAAAGACTTAATGGTGGCCCAAAGGACTTAACACCGTACCTGAAGGACTTACCGATGACCCGAAGGATTTAACATCTGGGCCTCACGCCGCTATGGCTGCCGATCTTTCTGGACTCACGCTACTATGGCTGTCGCATCATGCCCAAAGGTCTTATTGATGGCCCGAAGGACTTATCACCATGCTCGAAAGACTTAATGGTGGCCCGAAGGACTTAACACCGTGCCTGAATGACTTACCGATGACCCAAAGGATTTAACATCTGGTCTCATGCCGCTATGGCTACCGTCATCTTCCTTTCTTTAGTAAATTCTTTGACAATTCTTCAAATACCTGTCTATAAACAAGCAAGAATTGACATGCCTCTATCTATATGATGCATGCAATGTCGTGCTTTCTTTTTCTTCTTCTTCTTTTTTTTTCTTTTTTCTTTTTCTTTTCTCCCTTTCTCTCTTTTACCTCTTTCTTCTTCTTCATTTTTCTCTTGCTCTCTTTTCTTTCTTTTTCATATTTCTTCTCTTTTTGTTCTAAAGTCTTACACTCTGAAAGGTCGCTTCTCAGATTTTCTCTTCTGTTGCAGTATGCCATTTGATTTGATTCATGTCTTTTAACCCTTTCGCAGTATAATTCTCTGTCTATTTTCCTTTCTTTTTCTCTCTTTCTTTCTCCTTTTCATTTTATTTTTATTTTTAGGCATGTTTTAAAATCCTATGCCCTGAAAAGTCATTCTTCAAATTTCTCCGTTTCTTTTTGTTGCGCGTAAAAAGTGCTCCGCAATTGTGCAAGTGTACACGTCGCAAGTTATAGTATAAAAGATATCGTCTCCATAGGGATTGATGCCACTTCAAGAATCTAATCTCTTGCACTATAAAAAGTAAAAACACAAATAGAAGATTATAGGAGTTTTAACTAATAACTAATCTAGAAAGCAAATAAGTAAATGATGATGTAATTAAATGAGAGAGATAGGCCAGGTTATCATGAGTTGACGTGTGATAGCCTATTGGATCATCTTGGTAAAAGAGTGCAAGGGCAACTCAGTTGCCGTGGCAACTTGCACAACGGGGTTGCCTTGGCAACTAATCAATGGTTTTCTGGGTAGCAACCTTCAAGGTTCGGCAGAGCGTTCTTCAATGGTTTCTTCTTATCCCTAAGTCGAAACTCTAGCTACTTGTGCATGCCTTGATAATACATCCCTGCATGAATCAAGGGTGAACAACAACCAATCTTACGCTCCTCTTAGCCATTGAAATCCTTAACTTATTCCTAAGCCGGATTAATCTTCACCATCAATAGATTGAATAAAGATCATATTCATTCGTTTCTTGAATCTAACTCTCCCGATATTAGATAAATAGATGATGTTACGAGATCCTCTCCCAATTCACTCGCAAACAAGAATAAGAACCAAGAATGAATAAACCTTGAATAGAAAAGTGCAAACTCTTATTACCTAAACAAAATCCAATAGTTTCTCACAACCACAAGACATAATAACCTTAACCAAATAGATTTAGTTCATGGCTAGGTTCCAAAGAAACACAAGACAAAGAATCCCTAGCATGAACCTAATTGAACAAGAAAGAAAAAGATGAAGGATGAAGCTTGTCGAAATCTCCTTGCCCTAGATGCTTGTCGAATATTCTCTCCTCCCTCTCCCCTTGGAGTTGACGGCATGGCCTCTAATTAATAGGGCTAGGTCAAAGTCCTTCTTTGAGGAGGAACTTAAGTTGGAATTAAATTATCTTTAAAGAATATAATTCTTTATTATAATTATATTCCTTCTATAACTTCTCCTATCTTCTTGGAATTTAATTCTTCTTTAACCTCTTCATGGAAATCAAACTCCTTTGGGATTTAGCTTTGCTCCACGTCATCTTGGGCTTGTCTAGTCATCAATTTCGACTACCATATCACCTTATTCTTTGTCGACAATTGTCCTGGCAACTGGCTCTGCGTCTCCTTCATGTATTGCCCTGGCAACTAGCTCGGCATCTCCTTCATGCATTGCCCTGGCAACTAGCTCTAGCCTTGCTTTGGCAAGTGATTCTGCACATACACACCAAAGCAGCATCTTTTCCCACAAAAACAACCAAGTTATGTAATCAAGCTCAACGATGGAAGGAAACATAGATTAATGCATGAATGGCTAATTATGCAACTAATATGAGCCTAAGTCTAACAATAATATGAGTAAAAAGGGTAAGAAAAATAGTACTTTTGAACACTTATCACACCCCCAAACTCGAACTATTGCTTGTCCTCAAGCAATGCAAACTAATAATTACCTGCCAAGACTTCAATTTTCACAAACTTAGCTTTGAACTTGATTTCAATTCTCAGAACCGGGGCACAAAGTATGATTGGCTTTTCATTTTTCGGAAAACTTAGGAGTTACTCAGAATCAAACTATAATGCTTGTGAGTGTGTGCGGAGTTGTGTGCAAGTTGATTTTTCGGATTCTATGCAAACAAGAGGTTTTCAAATTACTTCATTGGGTTCTTTTTAACATGTTTTAACTAGAGCCGGTTTCGGGAACCTCTAGTATTTTGTTTTTAGTTTCCTTAAGTTAATTAATTTATTCGGTACCTCTAGCGATCAATTTTTCGCACATACTAGAGCCGGTTTCGGGCACCTCTAGCGATCCATTTTTTAGCACATGCTAGAGCCAATTTTGGGCACCTCTAGCATTCATCCAATTTTTTTCTAATCCCCCAATTTGTTTAATTATCAACCTAAGTTCACTAGAATTCCTTAAATCAATCAAACCATAACAGTGTTTCATCAAATTTAGCATCATAGTAAAATTCTAAGTTTTTCCATGGTTATCCTAGAATAAAAATTCTATCAATTAAGTGCATTGGCAAAGTCATCATCGGATATTCATCAAATCTAGGGAATTCTTGTTCCAACTAAAGGCATGGCAAGCAATTTATGTATCCTAAGTGCAATACTTAAGATGAATGCAACTAAACATGGTAACTACTAATAACAATCCCCCTCAAACTCGAGTGAGGCATTGTCTTCAATGAATGCATTAAAGAAAAATAAAAATAACGAAAAATAAAATGCAAACGAGGACTTACTCCGAGAGTTCGTCGTCGTGGGTGATTAGTTTCCTTTTGGTCGGTGTCTTGATTCTCTTGCTTGAACGCGATGGTTGTTTCCTTGTTGCCGATGGTGGAATCGATCCTCGTACGGGGTTTTCCTTATCGTCCTCTTCATCAATGTCATTGGATTTTTGCTTGGAGGATTCAATTGGTGCAATGGAGGACTCGTCCGAATCTAAAAAATTAGACAATGATTTTGTATGAGTTGATTCGGGCATAGGTGCTTTACCTTTGGCTTTTGCAGTGGTTGTCGGGATGTCTTTAGCTTTGGTTGTCGTGGCATCTTCAGGGTTGGTTGTCGTGGCATCTGCTTGGGCAGGCACGGTGTAGGTTGTCGTGGCATCATCTGTTGCGGTTGTCGTGGCGACTGCTTCATTGGTTATCGGGGCAAGGATCTCGGTATAAAAGATTGGGAACAGCACACGGCTATCTGGGTACTTTTCTAGGATGACTTGGGTGATGGCATTGTTGTGCTCCTTCATGTACCGTATGAACATTAGTTGCCGATCTTTAATTTGCCTTAGGTGGCTCGCCAATGGTTGCAAGAGTGCTTCAAAGTGTCCCGAGGTTGATGGCCGAGTTGCCCAAGTGTTAGGTGCTTGGGCATTAGGGATTACCGGGGCGACAGGAGTTGCTGCGGCAATTGGAGGCCTTGAGGATTTTTCCGGTGCCTCTCCCATTAGCTTTCGGATTTGTGATTGATTCCAACCGAACTTTGGTAGGGCCTTTTCATTGGTGGACTCACTTGGGACATGCATCTCCTTGCAAAGATTAGAAATTAAGCAAGGGAAGAAAAAAGAACCCTCGTCCTTTGAGCTACATACAAAAATCTCATCACAAATAATTTTTACAATGTTAATGATGCGATTATGCAAGATAGAATGTATGAGCAAAAGACGTGGTATATCAACGGTAGTATTGTGTGTGGTGGGCATTAAAGAAGTTTTAACAAACTTATTCCATAGTTTTGCCTCGGGTTTAAGCCGAAGGCGATTTACCGCGCCCTTGTATTTACCATTGTTCCAATGAGTTCCCGGTAGAGTGAGTTCTTGAAGCACCTTATCGAGTTGCTTGGGCGTGATTTGATCAACAAAGGCTTGATGCTCGTCCTTCTCAATGTAGAGCCCGTAAAAGGTGTTGTCGTTTTTGGGGCTTATGAGTATGGCCTTGTCACGAACAAAAACATAAGGATTATCCAGGTTAGGTGAGTAAGCATAGAATTCTCTTACCCATGAGATGTTACCCGGTTCCGATTGATGGCAAAAGATTTTCCACTTTTGATGTACAATCCTCTCGAAGATGAATGGTTCAAGGCCGAAATCTTGATGAGAGTTAGAGTATTCAAAGCCTTGTTCTTCGTAAATCTTTCGTCTTTCAAACTTGGAGTGAAATCTTTCTTGAACCACCGGTGTAGCAAACTTCTTGTATCTTGGTTCTTTGGAGGAACTTGGATGAACCAAAAATTTAATTTTTGATGCCATAGATGATCTTGGTTGTGAGTTTTGTAAAATCAAAGAAAATAAAATAAAAGAAACTAAAGAGTTGCAAGATGAAAAGTAGGAATAGGTTTCTTGGAAGTTAAGGGTGATGGGTTATATAGAAAAGATAGGTAGTAAATATGGTGGGTGGGATTAATTTTGGATATAAAATAAATAGGGTTTCACTTTAGGGGAAGGGTGACCGCTAGGGGGTTTAATTAGGGTAAGTTGGAGGCTTTATATAAGCCTTAGATTTGGCCCATTAATTTCCTTGTTGAAGATGTTTTCCTTCTTGAATCAAAATTCCTCTTTATCTTGAACTCTTTTCCTACAATTCAAAGACAAATCAAATAAGGATTAAAATTAAAGATAAACTAATAAAAGAAAATAAATAAAGATGTGTAAAGGGATTCTTAAACTTAAAAAGAAAATAAATCTATCCTTAAAATATAATAATTATCGAAAATAAAAAAAATAATTAGTTCGAAAAAATAATAATAAGATAAAAAAATCAGAAATAATAAAAATAAAAATAAAATATCGAAAGGAGAGCATGCTCATGCATCTCCTAAGTAGACCACTTCTTTGTTACGTTCCACATGGGCACCATTGTAGTGCTTTAATTTTTGTCCATTAACTTTGAATTCATGTTTGTCAGTAATGGACTTGATTATCACGGCACCATGGGAGAATGGTTTGACAACTTCGAATGGTCCCGACCATCTTGATTTCAGCTTTCCTGGGAAAAGTTTTAGCCGAGAATTGAATAAGAGAACTAGTTGCCCTGGCATGAATTGTCGCGGCAATAGATTTTTGTCATGCCATTGCTTTGTTTTCTCCTTGTAGATTCGTGCATTGTTATAGGCGAGTGCACGAAATTCTTTTATCTCGTTGAGGTCCAACAAACGCTTTTGTCGGGCACTTTCCCAATCCATATTCACGGTCTTGATTGCCCACTATGCCTTGTGTTCGATTTCCACTGGTAGATGGCATATTTTGCCATAGACAAGTCGGAAGGGGGACATACCTAAGGGTGTTTTGAATGCAGTGTGATATGCCCAAAGTGCGTCATCTAGTCTTAATGACCAATCCTACTTAGAGGGATTTACAACTTTCTCGAGTATACCCTTCAATTCCCGGTTGGAAATTTCTGCTTGCCCGTTGGTTTGTGGGTGATATGCCGTGGCAATCTTGTGTGATACGCCGAAGCGTTGCAACATCTTGGTAATAAGTCTGTTGTCAAAATGCTTGCCTTCATCACTGATAATTGCTCTCGGCATCCCAAACCGTGTAAATATATTTTTCTGCAAGAATCGTTGCACGGTCTTGGAATCATTGTTGGGAACTGCAGCTGCCTCAACCCATTTAGACACGTAATCGACGACAAGTAAAATATAGAGGTTGCCGAATGAAGATGAGAAAGATCCCATAAAATCGATCCCCCATACATCGAACAATTCCACCTCGATGATGTTTTGGAGCGGCATCTCATGTCATCTAGAGATATTGCCCGTCCTCTGCAATGATCATATTGCTTGTAAAAGTCTTGGGCATCTTTGTACAATGTTGGCCAATACAAATCGGATTGCAAAACTTTGGCCGCGGTACGAGTTCCTCCAAAATGTCCTCCATAGGGTGAAGAATGGCATTGTCGGAGTACATTCTGTTGCTCTTCTTCAGGGACACATCGGTGTATAACCTGATCTGCACATTGTTTAAACAAAAGAGGCTCATCCCAAAAGTAATGCTTAGCATCATGGCGGAACCGCTTCTTCCCTTGGTGAGTAAGGCCATAAGGTAAAATACGACAAATAAGGAAATTAACTAAATCCGCGTACCAGGGTATTGTCGAGGCATGTGCTGCCATGGCGACTGCTCCCAAAATTGCCAAGGCGTGCGCTTCAAGGGCTGCTGTGGCGTCAAGAGTTGCCGAGGCATGCGCGTCCATGGTTGTCGAGGCGTCGAGGGTTGCCAAGGCATACGCATCCATGGTTGCCAAGGCAACTAAAAGTTGCTCATCCGGGAATGCATCGCATATCTCTAGATCCGCGTCCTCCTCCCTATTGCGTTCTAAACGTGATAAGTGATCGGCCACTTGATTTTCTGTTCCTTTCCTGTCCTTAATTTCAATATCAAATTCTTGTAAAAGTAATATCCAACGAATCAAACAAGGTTTGGCATCCTTTTTAGCAAATAGATATTTGATTGCCGAATGGTCCGTATGAACAATTACCTTTGTATCAATCAAATAGGATCGGAACTTGTCAAATGCAAAAACTACAGCTAGTAACTCTTTCTCCGTTGTTGTGTAATTCACTTGAGCACTATTAAAATTTTTACTAGCGTAGTATATTACATGGAATGTCTTACCTGTGCGTTGGCCTAGGACTGCTCCTACCGCAAAATCACTTGCATCACACATGACCTCAAAAGGTAGCGTCCAATCTGGTAGAACGAAAATGGGTGCTGAGGCAAGCTTTTCCTTTAGGGTTTCGAATGCTTGGGCGCAAGAATCATCAAAATCAAAGACTTTATCCTGTTCAAGCAAATTGCACAAGGGTTTAGTGATTTTAGAAAAATTATGAATGAACCTCTGGTAAAAACCTGCATGTCCAAGAAAGCTTCGAATTCCTTTAATCAAACTTGGTGGGGGTAATCTCTCGATCACGTCCACCTTGGCTTTGTCTACTTAGATTCCCTTGGATGAAATCTTGTGGTCGGGCACTATTCCTTCATCTACCATAAAATGGCACTTCTCCTAATTGAGGACTAAATCAGTTTCTTCACATCTTGCCAACACCCTCTCTAAATTGCCGAGGCAGCTGTCGAAGTCATTACCAAAAACAGAAAAATCATCCATGAAGATCTCAAGGAAGTCTTCGACCATGTCTGAAAAGAGTGCCATCATGCATCTTTGGAAGGTTGTCGGGGCGTTACACAATCCGAACGGCATCCTTCGGAAAGTATAAGTATCGTATGGGCATGTGAAGGTTGTCTTTTCTTGATCTTCTGGTGCTATGGCAATTTGATTGTAACCTGAATAACCATCAAGAAAATAATAAAAAGGGTTTACCTGCAAGACGGTCAAGCATTTGATCAATAAAGGGTAATGGGAAGTGATCTTTCCTAGTGGCTTTGTTTAGCTTTCGATAATCCATACAAACCCTCCAACCGGTCACAGTCTTGGCTGGAATAAGTTTATTGTTTTCATTACTTACCACCGTTATACCTCCTTTTTTCGGTACACATTGTACTGGACTTACCCATGTACTATCATATATAGGGTATATAATGCCGGCGTCAAGCCACTTGATGATTTCTTTCATTACAACCCCTTTCATGGCATGATTCAGTCTCCTCTGGGCCTCAATTGAAGGTTTGTGATCATCTTCCAACAAAATCTTGTGCATGCACACTGTCGGGCTAATTCCCTTCAAGTCGACAATTGTCCACCCTATTGCCTTCTTATGTAGCACCAACATTTTGATAAGCTTCTTCTCCTGCTCAGGCTGTAACTTAGAAGAAATAATTACAAGCAATGTATTATCGGTTCCTAAGTATGCATATTTTAGTTGCTCTGGCAACTGTTTCAACTCAAGAATCGGTGGTTGTTCAATAGAGGGCTTTTCAAGCTTACCTTCCTTAGCTGAGTAATCCAGTGGTTCAAAGTATGTACCTGGTCGATTGACTAGCCAATTTGCCTCTTCTTGTTGTTCCTCATCGACCGATTCTTCATACTTCTCAAGTTCCTCTTGATCGGCAATGTAGTTGCCGAGGCAACTAAATTTCTCGTCGAAGTTAAACTCTGCCGTGGCATGAAGAAGTTGGCATTCTTCTGGATCATCGGCATGCCTTAGTGTTTGGAACACATTTAGTTTAACTTGCTGGTCATTCACCCTCATTGTGAGTTCTCCCTTTTCAACATCGATCAAGGTTCTCCCTGTTGCTAGGAATGGTCTCCCGAGAATGATAGGTGCATGCTCATCTGCTTCACAATCCAAAACAATAAAGTCAGCGGGAAAAATAAATTTATCAACTTTTATCAGTATGTCTTCGATTTTCCCCTCTGGATGCACATAGGATCTGTCGGCTAGCTGTAGCATAACTGTTGTAGGTCTCGCCTTCCCGATTCCTAGTTTCTGGAAAACCGATTTAGGCATCAGGTTTATGCTAACCCCAAGGTCGCATAATGCTTTCCCGACATAGTGGTTTCTAATGGAACAGGGTATTGTGAAACTTCTGGGATCCTTAAACTTGGGTGGCATACGATTGTGCAACATGGCCATGCATCCCTCTGTTGCGGTAACTGTTTCAAACTCTCATAGCCTTGTTCTCTTGGACACAATGTCTTTAAGAAACTTGGTATAGTTCGGCATTTGTTCAATTTCTTCCATCAATGGCAAGTTGATGTGGACTTGCTTTAGGATATCAAGAAACTTCTTGAATTGATATTCTTGCTTTTGTCACTTCAACCTTTGTGGGAATGGTGGTGGAAGTCGGATATCTTTGATCCTTTCATTGGTTTGGAACCTGATTGACGGTATTGCTGGGATAACTGGAGTTACCGAGGCATTATCAATTGGGGTTGTCGAGGCATGCTTATCGCAAGTTGTCGAGGCATCCTTATCATCGGTTGCTGAGGCATGCTTATTGCCGGTTGCCGCGGCAATTCCTGGTTCAGCAATTGAGGCTTTGCCGCTAGGTTCGTCTTGATCTTTCTGTGGGATTTTGTTTGATGAGCGGGCTTGAGCCTCTTTAAGTTGTTGGCCACTTCTAGTGGTGATCGCCTTACATTCCTCATGGCCAGTTCCTCTTGCGACTTCAGTATCGCTAGGTAAACCTCCTTGTTGTCTAGTATTCAGATATTGAGCAAACTATCCAACTTGATTTTCCAATGATTTGATTGCCGCCTCTTGGTTTTGCAATCTCATCTCGGTCCTATTAATAAAAGCATCAGTTCTTTTTATGAAGTTACTATTCTCAGCCATATAAGATCCAGTTTTCATCATAAAAGCATTTAGATAATTTTCCAAAGAACTAGATGTTGTCGGTTGTTGCTGCGGCAACTGTTGCCGTGGCATATTCTGTCGGAATCTCGATGCTTGTGCATTCTGATTGTTCTGGTTTAAAGCATTGTTGGGATTACTCCATGAAAATTTTGGGTGCTTCTTCCAAGCTAGATTGTATGTATTGGACATCACATTGTTGTTCCGGTTGTAATTCCCCACATAGAAGCTGGATTCCGGATTCTGCATACATTCAAAAGAATCATGGTTACCACCACATAACTCACAAAAAGAATCCATTACCTTGACCTCATGTGTGTTGTTTGGTTTCTGCATGTTCTGGACCATCTTGGTTAAAGTGGCCAATTGTGCCGAAATTGAGTCTGATGATCCTAGTTCATGTATTGTGGCGTGGCGTCTAACTCCTCCTCTTCTAGTAGAGGGGAATTGATAATCATTCTTGGCCAGCCTGTTTAGAAATTGCATTGCTTCCTCCGGCGACTTATCTAGGAGTATGCCGTTTGCCGAGGCATCTAGTATCATCCTTGTTGGTGTATTCACGGCGTTGTAAAACATTGTTACTTGTGTCCACACTGGGAATCCGTGTAGGGGGCATTTGTGTAGAAGTTCTCTATATCGCTCCCAAGCCTCGTACATGGATTCATCATCTGCCTGCCGAAAAGAAGTAATGTCGTTACGAAGCTTATCAGTCAAATTTGTAGGATTAAACCGAGCAAGGAAATCACGACAAAGATCGGTCCAAGATCCTATTGATCCGGAATGAATGCTATTCAACCATGCTTTCTCCCTATCCCTCAGTGAATAGGGGAATAATCTTAATCGTAAAACATCGGGGGTGACTCCGTGTATTTTGAACGAGTTGCAAATCTCGAGGAAAGATTTAAGATGTTGTCGTGCATCTTCAATTGCTGAGCCGCCAAATTGACCAATTGTGTTGATCATATTAAACTTCGCCGGTTTTAACTCAAAGTGGTCGGCTACAATTTCATGTGCGACAACTCCTGGATTAAGTCCATCAAGATCTTCTTCAAGATAGTCTCGGATAGTTCTGTTTCGTGCAAGAATCACTCCTCCTCCTACTAGAACATCTTGATTCATATTGCCGTCTTGATTAGCCAATGCTACTCTTAACCTTCGTCTAAGTCTTTGTAAGGTTCGTTCGATTTCTGGATCAAAGGGATATTCTGGTGTAATCAGTCTCACCCTGGTCATATACCAATGCAAAACCAATGTTTGTTAGCCCTTTGAATCTTAAACAAGAAAAGTAAAAAGAAAGTGCAAGAAAATAAAGACAAAGTCGTTATTGCCAATCCCCGGCAACGGCGCCAAAAACTTGCTACGCGTAACAAATGCTCCGCAATTGTGCAAGTGTACACATCGCAAGTTATAGTATAAAAGATATCATCTCCACAGGGATTGGTGCCACTTCAAGAATCTAATCTCTTGCACTATAAAAAGTAAAAATACAAATTGAAGATTATAGGAGTTTTAACTAATAACTAATCAAGAAAACAAATAAGTAAAGGACGATGTAATTAAATGAGAGGGATATGCTAGGTTATCGTAAGTTGAGGGGTGATAGCCGATTGGATCTTCTTGGTAAAAGAGTGCAAGGGCAACTCAGTTGCCGTGGCAACTTGCATAACGGGGTTGCCTTGGCAACTAATTGATGGTTGCCTGGGCAACTACTTGGGCGTCTGGGCAGCAACCTTCAAGGTTTGGCAGAGCGTTCTTCAATGGTTTCTTCTTATCCCTAAGTCGAAACTCTAGCTACTTGTGCATGCCTTGATAATACATCCCTGCGTGAATCAAGGGTGAACAACAACCAATCTTGCGCTCCTCTTAGCCGTTGAAATCCTTAACTTATTCCTAATCTGGATTAATCTTCACCATCAATAGATTGAATAAATATCATATTCATTTGTTTCTTGAATCTAACTCTCCGATATTAGATAAATAGATAAAGTTACGAGATCCTCTCCCAATTCACTCGCAAATAAGAATAAGAACCAATAATGAATAAACCTTGAATAGAAAAGTGCAAACTCTTATTACCTAAACAAAATCCAATAGTTTCTCACAACCACAAGAAACAATAACCTTAGCCAAATAGATTTAGTTCATGGCTAGGTTCCAAAGAAACACAAGACAAAGAATCCCTAGCATGAACCTAATTGAACAAGAAAGAAAAGGATGAAGGATGAAGCTTGTCGAAATCTCCTTGCCCTAGATGCTTGTCGAAAATTCTCTCCTCCCTCTCCCCTTGGAGTTGACGGCATGGCCTCTAATTAATAGGGCTAGGTCAAAGTCCTTATTTGAGGAGGAAGTTAAGTTGGAATTAAATTATCTTTAAAGAATATAATTATTTATTATAATTATATTCCTTCTAGAACTTCTCCTATCTTCTTGGAATTTAATTCTTCTTTAACCTCTTCATGGAAATCAAACTCTTTTGGGATTTAGCTTTGCTCCACGTCATCTTGGGCTTGTCTAGTCATCAATTTCGACTACCATATCACCTTATTCTTTGTCGACAATTGCCCTGGCAACTGGCTCGGCGTCTCGTTCATGTATTGCCCTGACAACTAGCTCGGCATCTCCTTCATGCATTGCCCTGGAAACTAGCTCTAGCCTTGCTTTGGCAAGTGATTCTACACATACACACAAAACACACCAAAGCAGCATCTTTTCCCACAAAAACAACCAAGTTATGTAATCAAGCTCAACATGGAAGGAAACATGGATTAATGCATGAATGGCTAATTATGCAACTAATATGAGCCTAAGTCTAACAATAATATGAGTAAAAAGGGTAAGAAAAATAGTACTTTTGAACACTTATCACTTTTCTTTTTGCAGCATGCTCAGTTTTGATCTTCGTTTCTGTCAATTTTTGTTAAATGAGTACCCGCTCTTGTTCTTCTGCACGAGCACTTGCCTTTCTTCTTCGGGGACTCTGCCCGCTTCACAAACAAACTCTATATCATGCATGTACAGAGATCCTTACCATTCTTCCTGTTCTGCCTTGCCCCACTCGATCATGAGCTCGGCTACCTTCCAACTCCTTTGACCCAATATTCTGAGTATTTGTTAGTTTCGTCATTGGGTGAGCAAAATGCTTCTATGTTCTGAACTTAATCTCAATCTTCTTGCTGCTTCTTGTTGTGAACCATTTCTCAATCCCTGTGCTTTAATTCATTAGAGACTCAATGTTTACCTCTTACCGTCCCCCGTACCTTATAATCTCATTCTCGTCCCGGTTCGTCCTTCATTTTCTTGAACCAATCGAGGCATCATGGTTGAAACCCGCTTCTTGTTCTTAAGCTGTCTGACACATATGTTTTTGTCATCATATTCATCCTATACATTGTGGGGTCGTTTCTGGTTAGGTGCTCCAATAATATCCGCAACCTTGTGTTCTAGATCTTGTCTCTGAAGTAATACATGGAAATCTTTGTTGCTTCAACTTGTCAATTTGTTGATTGGCCTTCCACTGAAGGGTGTCATTTAGATTAACATACAGGATCTTGAAATCGCAGAATAGGAGCTCTGGATATCAAGTGCAAGAGCGTCTTAGATTCAACCATTCAGTAATTCAAGGCTGTGAAGTTTTCCCAGGTGACTCGGTTCATCCTCATGATTATCGCGTTGCTGCAAAATACTGCTCTTTCTCAATTCTCATTATCTTCTCCGCCCCCAAAAGGGTGGGCTTGTACGACCACTCGAGCGCAGAAATATTACTCTAGGAATAGAGTTCTAGGTGGTGCAAGTTTTAACTATGCTTATCGTTTATTTTTCTCTCTTTTCTTTTCTCTTCCTTTCCCCTTTTCTTCCTTTTTTCTTTTTTCTTTTCTTCTTTTCTTCTCTTTTCTCTCTTCCCTTTTTTTTACGTTTTTATCATTATTTGAGAAAATCAATTTGTCACAGTCCTTTGTCTTGAGGACAACGATGGAGCAAACAACATTGCCCCAAGTTACTCGGCATAGTCACGATTTGAAAATATTACCATCACTCATGAAGCTAAGGTTTCTTGAATTTGATGGTGTATTGCCACCTTATCGCTTCAGCGGAGTGCCCCAAAATTTCCACACTCTTATCCGAACAAGCCTATTACCAGGTTTCGAACATAGGAGTGCTTTTTAGTCTTCTTTTCTCTTTCTTTCTTTTTTCTTTCTTTCTTCCCTCTTTTTTCAATTCTTACCCTTTTTATTACTTGTTTTTTTTATTCTTTACTACCTAGAAGATTATGCCTAGAGTTTCAATTTCAAGCAACTCTACATGGTTGACATTCGGAGCTTTTTCGTCCTTGAACATCATCGAAAGAGTAGTAATCTTGCTTTGCTGACCAGAGTCTGGTAGGGAAGATCACACCTCATCGTTGACACAACATCCATCTAATGTCACATTTTGCAACTGATATCCAGTGTCCTATAACCGCGAGAAAATATACATCTATGTGCTTTCAAGAACATTGTATGTCAAGCGAAATGTGTTCTTCATTGAATAAAAATCAACAAACATGCCCCTTCACAAAAGATCTTTACCACATGTGGGCCACAGGTAGTAAAGTTGATTTCTTGTATTACTTCAGGAAAGTCTTTTAATGTAGAGACATCTCTGGCTTCTTCAGCACTATGCCGACTTGCCCCTCATCCTTGGTCCTCCACTGCTGGATCAGCTCTTGTGTCAAGGTCCCATCATTGATCAGCTTCTTGATCTCCTCCAATAAAGGTCTACATTTTCTGGTGGGATGCCCCAATGCCCCCATATGGAATTTGCATGTGCTACTCGAGTCAAAACTATGGACAGACGGATCAGGTGTAATCTTTATCGGTCTAGGAGCAAGATAGTGACCCCCTACCAAATGAGGCCATATGTCTGAGATAGATGTTCTGAATACTTCCAAATTTGCGCTCGTCCGAGGAATTTTCTTTGATGACCCCGAGGTGTCAGTTTGTCTTATTCTTTTACGGCCATGCGAACCCTAAAGATGACACTCATTTACCTCTCCATATTTATCTATCTTATCTTCGATTCGGTCATTGGACTTAGACCCCAATTTTCCTTCTTTGATTGCGTATTCTATCATGTCTCCAATAGTCATGAAATCTTCGAATCTGTTTCTCGATTTCTCCAACATCACATCGAAGAAAGGAGAGGGAAGCGTTGCATGGAACAAGGGAGTCAATTCTTCTTCCGCTATAGGAGGCTAGACTTGGGTCGCCAAACATCACCACCTTAGTGCATATTCCCTGAAGCTTTCATTTGGCCTCATTTTCTCATTTTGAAGAAACTGACGACAGGGCACTAAATCTAAAGCATATATGTAATGACTCAATAAGGCATTAGTGAGGTTACCCCACGACCTAACTTGGTTTATGTTCAAACGGTTATACCACACAACTGTAGGTCCCGTCAGGCTATCGTGGAAGCAGTGGATCAACAACTCTTCATTCTTTATGTATCCCTCCATTTTTCTACAAAACATGGTTAAGTGAATCTTCGGGCAGCTGGTTCCGTCATACTGGGCAAATCTGGGAATCTTGAAATCTGGAGGAATGACCAAATCAGGGACTAGGCAGATTTCCCTCGTATTGAAAACACTTATCTTTTCTTTCTTCTTCAGCTCTTTCTCGATTCTTTCTTCTAGCTGGTCAAGCCTCGACTCTTTAGTTCGTTCCATTTTCAACTAATTCTGCCATCGAACCCCAAGTATTAAATGATGAAGTGCCATGCGATGATAAAACTATTAAACAATGCAAAGGATGTGATGCAAATGCAATGCATGAATGCAATAAGGCATTGATTCAGCAAGTGATTTGTCCCTATAGGACATCTTTCATTCAGACCAAAAGGTTTCATTACATCAAGTATTAAAGGTTTACAGATAGCGGTGAGCCCTGGCACCTAATTTCTTGACCTCATTCAATAGTCCCGTCAGTTTTCCTTCGCGGTCCAACGCTGGATCAATATTCTGGCTTATCGGCGTTGCTGCATCAGCTAAATCCGCTACCTGTTGAGCTACTTGTCGGGCTTGTGTCATAACGATCTTCATGTCTCGGTCTTTCTCCCGTATTGTTTGCTCAGCTTTTTCTAGCTTGACGGTCACTGTCTCAGCACGAATCTCGCTAGTATGTAAAGAAGTCTTGAGCCTCGCTATCTATTCTTTGAGTGTTGCGTTTTCTATTTGAAGGGTTTGTGATTCCTCTCTTTCCTGCTGCATACATGATTTCAGGATGTCGTCCATGGCCAGACTGCTTTCCAACTCACTTTGGAGGATGTCACATTGGCTCTCAGCTTCTTTCAACTTCTTTCAACTGAATCATGCCATTAACCCATTCTTCAGAGGTATCACCTAGACTGGCATTCTTGAATCCAAAGTGCAGCTTCTGGTACTTGTCATGTATGCTCTTCAATTTCATGCTCAGATCGTGCCTCTCGTGCTCGAGCTGGCCGTACTTGTGTGCAAGTTCATCTTCTGAGACGCTTTTATTCTTGACTCCTGAATTTATCTCGCTTGAATGACCCACTTCCGCGTTAACTGAACCTTGGGCTAGGCTTTGACCCTCCTTCGACTTTGCCCCTCGGACAACGGCTGGTTCGCTGTAGAATCGGGGTTGTCCATCTTCGAAACCCAAAACTCCTATTCTGATAAGATCTTGAACTCTGTCCTTTAAGGCTCTACAATTCTCAGTGTGATGACTCAAATTGCGTATATGGTAGTTGCACCAGACGCGGCTGTCGTAACCCTTCAGATAAGGAGGTCTCTTTGGTACAGACTTTACCGGTACGATAAGGCTCTTTTTGACAAGCAACGGAAGTAGCTCAGTGTATCTCATGGGTATAGGATAATGCCTTCTGATCTCATTGGATTCTCGAGCTTTCCCTGGTCTTACCTCTGTTCCCTTGGTATCTACCTCAGATATGCCACTTGTCTATTTCTTGAGATTGATCACAAAGGGATTCGAGTTGTCGTATTTAACGGTGTTGTCTGTCTTGACATTCTGACCATTCTGTTCCACATTCTGATCCTTTATCGATTCTTCTCTGAGTTCGACAGGCTGCTTGCCTTTCATCATAGCATTCATCTGGTCCATCATCTTGGCTATTTTCTTCTTTAATTCATTTACTTCATCTCGCATGTTACCAAAACTGACACTGCTTACCGAATCTGTTATGGAGTCCTTGAACGATCCTTCTTTTGCTGTCCCTGGCCTAGTCTCGGGATGGAACTCTGGAACTGGACCCCTTTCTTTAGGTCAAAGAACCTTTGGTCCATCATGAACAATCTTCTATTATGGGAGAAACCACTTGGGAATCAATGCCCTATGTAATGCGAAAGCGATGATATGCAAAAACAAAACAAAAAAGAAAACAAATCAGTACCGGACAAAAACAATAAATACATAATAAAAGGGCAAATTAAATGCGTTAAACAAACAAAGCAATCCTATTTACATCCCGTCTAAGATACCTAGGTTATCTGCATGGCTCTAACAGGGTGGGTTTCTATGTGTTCTCTACATGCAGTTTTGGTTCTATGAGGTACCCGAATTTTCCTCGTTGTCCTCTACTAAGAGTAGCAAGGCCCCCGATCATCACCCATTATAGGCTCCTTTCAACCGGGTTCAATTTAGGGGGACCCATTCGCTTATGCCTGCACGAAGGAACGATATCCTTACGAAAGCATAAGGTACTTGCTAGGCCTACACGGGAGAACGATATCTCCACGAAAGCATTAGCGTTTTCCCCCACTTAAAATGACGGGTTTATATGCCAAATTTTAAATGCGTTAAAATAAATGCACAATTATAACCGAATGTTAATTTATTAGTCACTTTAATATGGAATTTCTAATATTATTAAAGCGGTAATTCTTTAAAAAGCTTGACTCTCATTTGTTTTTGAAAAAAACAAAAATGGTCCCCAGCGGAGTCGCCATCTGTAGCGAAGTCCCTCTCGCTAAAAAAGATGCTTTTTTGAAGTGTTTGTTGTCTTTCGGGATAAAAATGTTTATTCCGTGGGGGTTTTAAAAAAACAACGTTTTATTTAGAAAATTGGAGTCGCCACCGGCCACTTAGGTAGGACGGACACCATAAAAACCACAGATTTTGAAAACTTTGGGTTCGGGAATCGATTACAGATGGGGAAGGATTAGCACCCCTATACCGCCCAAAATTGGTACCTTAATAATTACCGCTTTATTAATATTAAATTTTTCGGTCTAAAGTGACGATTGAATTAACATCTAGTTATAAGTGCGAGTAAATTTTAAAGGCCCCATTATCTGAGGGTAAACGCCCAACCATTATCACTACGCCTGATGCTAGCCCCGTTTACACTCAGATAAAAGGGCACCGCATTGACAAATAATATATTCCATTATGCAACCTTAGAAAGCAAAGATAAAACATACCATTTACATTAACATGACACTAAAGAGATAAAAACATGAATTTCATAATATTAAACAAAGGGTAACAAACTATACCAACCAAGAAAACCTAGCATATCATAATAAAAGAAAACAAACTAAGCATGAACATATGGAAAAGAAAGAAACATACTTCAAAACGAATTAATTATATGCATAACATGTTTTAAAGTAAATAAATAATAAAATGTTTGCATGACATAGTTAATATATGATGTTAAACTAATGTATCAAGGCAACATGCTAGCATATATATAAACTTAACATTTAACACACGACATAATATACATGCTTAAATTAAAAAACGTGGCATTAATATGTACAAAAAAGCCCATTTTTAACATGAAACTTAAAACAAAAATAAAACATTCTAGAATACATATATAAACGGTGAGTGCTTAAATTAACATGATCACTAAATGAAATACGTGTATGCAACATGAACAAACAAGCTAAATGATGCATTAGCACGATAATATACATGTTATGAAAACGTAAATAAATGCATGTAACATGCCTACCAAAATGCATAAAAAGAAGAACCATATAAACAATATGTACAAACAAAAAAAAACAAGATATAACACATAAAATGGACGTATATATGACACGAACAAAATAAATTAAAACACAAGAAAACATGGTATCACAAATAAATACACATGATAAAAAACATAAAATAGACATGTAACGATACGAACATATATATAAAAAG
The DNA here is from genome assembly GCA_019671005.1 of Hibiscus mutabilis. NCBI lineage: Eukaryota > Viridiplantae > Streptophyta > Magnoliopsida > Malvales > Malvaceae > Hibiscus > Hibiscus mutabilis. The sequence continues at coordinate 5,469,544 of CM033723.1, read as the reverse complement.
ACCTGAAATGTAACATGGAAATTTACATACCAAGAGCAAAAACATAACATTAAATTAGACAAAGGGACTGAAATGAGAGAAAAAAAACAGAATTAGAAAAACGAATTTAAATGAACAAAAATAGATTTTAGGGATTTAATTACAGCCTGAAATAAACTTATAAGGACTAGAGTTGTAATAAACCCAAGGGGCAAGCTTGGAGTGAAAATTTTCAAAACGTGGTGGGACTTGGAGCGTAATTTCACCATTTACACGTTGATTTGGGTTAATTTCAAAACGAAATTGAAAATTTTTAAAGGATAAGAGAGACCAGGCTTGTGATTATACCAAGGGGCATGCTCAATTTGAAAAGATCAGAAACGCGGGAATCCTTATGAGGGGATTAGACCATTTTTAAAATAAAAAGCTCTATAAATAAGACCTATCAGACCCAAATTTGGCCATTTGCCATTTTAAAAAATCGATTCAAAAATAAAACCCTCTCTGCTTTTTTTATTTTTCTTAAACCGAAACCCCAAAGCATCCCAAAACCTCCAGCCGCCATCTGCTCCACCGCCGGCCGTTGTTAGTCGACGACAGCAAAACCTTAGGTCAACCCAAAACAACCCATTTGTCGCGTATAAGCCAGATCTCCCCTTAGATGTTAGGAGAAACAACCGTCCCCTCCTAGATCTAGAAGAACTGAAACCATTTTTTTAAAAAAAAATGAAAAACCCCTTTCGAAATGGCCTGCCTCTTTTTCTTAGAACAAGGCATCCAACACCGATTCACCGAGTTCAGCTATAAGGGCCGACAGCTTGTCACCGATGATGGATGGCCGACAGGCAAAGGGTAAACTCTCCCTCTTTACTCTCTTTTTTGCTTGGTATTATTTTTGGTTTTTTTTACATGCAAAAGAAGTGGGAGAAAAGAAATACCTATTCGAAACGTTTCGTTTTTTTTTTTTTGTATTTCTGATCTGATCTCTTTGAGTACACAATGGTGGGTTACATTTGTATATATGCATACTCTGATTTTTTGTTTTGTTTACACAAACAAGTTACAATAAATGTAAATACTGCTCTTGATTTGGATCTGACATTTCTGCTTTCTGTGCTTGTTTGGCATGTCCGGTGGTTGAGGGAGGGTTGTACGGCGGTATGGTGGAGGCAGCCTGGTGGAAGGATGGTGGCAGTATCGCTTCGGCCAGATTCACTCACGGCCATTGGATCAGATCTGATCCAACGGCTGTGATTGCATGGGAAATGAATGGTCTAGATTTAGTCTTGGAATGAGCAAAGCTGCCTCTAATCTCGACACGTGGCGGAGGGAGAACGAACGGTCTCGCGCGTGCAATGTATACGTGAGTGGGAGGTGAGCAGTCTAGAGAGTGACATCACGCGCACCAGCTAGATCATCTTGGATTGATCTGGACCGTTGGATATGGATCTGATCCAACGGCCCTTCTTCTGCTGCTGCAAGGAAAAGAAGGGTTATCAGACTTGGTTTGTAGGGTTTTTAGATATTAACGGGATTGGGTTGGCCGGTTGGGCCTTTATGTAAATATTTTTGGGTTTTTTTTAGTTATGTATATGGACTAGACTCTTAATAAAATTATGGGTTTTAACATTATACCTGATCTGTTTCAACCCGTTTAACATGCTAATAACATGGTAATAATAATAATAATAACTAATATTAATAATATATTAACATATGTACACAAGCATAAATACGGACATACATATATATAATAACAACATTACACATACACATATAAACTAATAATAGTACATGATATTAATAACCTAATAATAATAACATTAATTCACATGCCACATACTTAAATATACTTATACACATTAATGACATACACGATAATGGTGTACATACATGCAATATGCGAACACATTAGAACAATCATATCACTCATACGTAATATACATATATACCATATTATTACATAACATACATATACATGCACTCATACGTGCATATTAATCACACGTATATAATACACACCCAATAATATTATATATGTATACATGCAATAATAACATTTAATTATTACACTAATATTAACATACTATTTACAAACCGGATAAAAATGAGTGATTACAATTTGTGGGACGAAATGGTTCCTTAACAGTAGAATGTCAGTTAAAGCCAATTGGATCAATTCCAAAGATTTGCAGTCTATGGAGGAAAGATGTCTTGAAAAGAGGAGACAAGCTGAAACTAGAAAAGTACAGAACTATGAAATTAAGCCAAACGGTTGATTATATTATTGGGGTAAAGTATATGTTTCTGACAATGATAATCTGAAGAAAGAAGATATTAACAAAGGTCCATTATACTCCATTTGATAAGTAGTTTATTTGGCTACCGTTTTATCTTTAATTATGCCTTTAATGATTAGTTCATGTTGCTAATTTGGGTGTTTTCATGCGTTTTCTATGTAGGACTACAATTCTGGAAATTGCACTTAAAAAGACAGCATTCTGCAGTTTTATTCTCTAGAATCAAGGCTGGACTAGTGGGCATGAATCTGGGCATGAAAGACTGACTGAACGCCACGTCACCAATTCTAGAAGATGACGTCAGTAGTAATGATAGCTTATCAGCCGCATTTTGGTAGCTTATCAGACGGATTTAAAATTTAAACTTTGGATTATCTTTTGTTTTTAATTTAAATATTTTTAGAATTTATCTTTTATCATTTTAGGGTTATCTTAGGATTTTAAGATACTATAAATACCCCTTTGGGGTAAGCTAGAAAATCATCTCTCATCTTTCATTCTTAGTTTGTTCTAGCTTTCTGTATTTTATAAAATTCTCTTTTCTTTTACGTTTTTATTTTCAAGTTTTGATTTAGTTCCTTTTAAAATGTCGAGTATGATTTTTACCATAATCATGCTCGGCTAAATTTTCAACAAGCTGAGGGCTTAGAAACAACTCAATTCTGATCGTGAGAATCGAAAAACACTTTATAACTTCGAATATATTTCTCAATTTTCTGCAAACTAGGATTTGCAATCGGCTTATCCTTTAAAAATATTAACACCTTCATTTCAAAAAGAGCTCATTGGTTTCAATGTTTTTTCGATTTATAGTTGGGAGGAAGGATCGGCTTGTAGCATATTCGACTTCCTATGAACACACTTAGAGACGGATTCGCTAAGGGAAATTGAGATCAGATTCGATTCTCATTGAGACAACATAGTTTGAGTCGGGTTTTTCCATATTTAAAAGAACTATTTTATTCTAACGGCGATAGTCGTAGTTAGTCTAGCCAAAAAATGAAATTCAAAAATTGATTTTGGATTATCGGTTTACCAGAGAGAAAAACAAGTTACAAGGGTTAAGCCTTGTAGACTGTAACTGGCATTTATCCGGAGTAAAAATCTTATTCAATGATCGATTGGAAATGAGACAAATGAGGCCCGAGGCTATTTTATTAAATTGATTTAAATCTTGAAATTTTACTTCCATCATTCTTGCTTTTACTCTATATTTATTTTCTAGCTCACTCAATCAAACCCCCTATTTACTTTATTTTCTCGTAACAGTCAGAATCAAAACCTCCGGATATCAGAAGCTTCTTAGTCCCTGCGGATCGACCCTTCTTCTCTATTACTACGTTATTTATTTATTTTACTTGAGATTAAAGAATATTTATTTGACAAATACGATGCTTGTCAAATTGGCGCCATTGCCGGGGACTTCGGCAAAGTTACTTATATAGTTTGTTTTGATTTATGATGAGGAAGAATCTGGGCGAACTAGCAGATTTTGAACTAAAGATCGAAGCATTAGCTCGAAGACTACACGCACTAACACTTCGGGAAAAGACACAACATCGATTACAGCAAGAAAGACAACGCCAATCAGATCTAAATCCCAAAGCAACATTTGTCACAAAATTCCAATTCATACATGATAACGAAGCATAAATTCTGATGGAAAACGAAAACCAAAGTATTCGAGAACTTTTCATGGCACCTCAAGAGCAACAACCGTTGTGCATCGCATTCCCGAATGGAGAAACACTATTCGCACTTAAGACGGGTCTAATCCATCTTCTACTGACTTTCTGTGGTCTGCCCAATGAGAACCCGCACAAACACCTTAAGGAATTTCATATGGTTTGTTTAAGCACGAAACCTCATGGAGTATCCGAAGACCAAATTAAACTCTACGCTTTCCCTTTTTCCTTAGTTAATCTGGCTAAAGATTGGTTATTTGATTTACCATCTAATTCGGTTACTACATGGACTGATATGGCTCAACTTTTTCTTGACAGGTTTTTCCCTGCAGCCAAAGCAAGTGAACTAAGGCGAAGCATCTTGAGTATCCGACAAAAAGAAACTGGATCATTATATAACTATTGGAAGAGATTCAAGAAATTATGCGCAAATTGTCCACAACACAGAATGTCAAAACAAACGCTTCTCCAATATTTTTACGAAGGCCTACTCCCTATAGAGATGAAGATGGTCGATGCAGCAAGTGGAGGTGCACTTGTAAACATGACTCCGACTGTGGCTAGAAATTTAATTTCTACTATGGCTGCTAACTCTCAACAGTTTTGCCCTTCTAGTGAACCCTCACGATGAGTTCACGAGGTAAGTACAGTTTCTTTAGAAAATAAAATTGATAAGTTGGCTGATATAGTTCAATCTTTTGTTGCAGGCAAAACAATTACATCTAGACTTTGCGGAATATGAACAATGCTGGACCACCGTACGAATTATTGTCCAATGTTACAACAAGATGCTACCGCACAAGTAAATACAGTGGGAAATTTTCTGGGACCTCCCCAGAGACCTTACAATCCTAACGCCAACTCTTATAATCCGGGGTGGAGGGACCATCCAAACTTCAACTATGGACCAAATCCCAGACTGAATCAAGTTTATCAACCACCTGCACCACAACAATATCAACGGCTAAAACCGTCGTTGTAGTCAATTTTCGAGCATTTGGCGATATCCCAGGAAAAGTTTCAACTGAAGACCAAAGCACATGTTCAAGAGATTGACAAACAGATGAGTCAACTAGCTTAGGTAGTAGGATGACTTCAGTCCCAAGGAAAACTATCTTCTCAAACGGAGCTAAACCCGAGAGCGAATGTTAGCAACATCACTCTCCGAAGTGGTACCGTTGTATCACCAAAAACTGCGGAGGAACGCACCCAAAAGAAAGATGAAGAGAAAGCACCATCTTCCACCATACAAGGTACATATGATTCATCTCTCACTCCCTCTCCCTACGCCATTCCACCCCTTTTTTCCATCGAGATTGGTAAAAAGAGATAAACAAGCTGAAGAAGGGGAAATCTTAGATATATTCCAGAAAGTGGAAATTAATATCGCACTTCTTGAAGTAATCCGTAAAGTGCCAAGGTATGCCAAATTCCTAAAAGATTTATGCACAAATAAAAAGAAACTTACTGGAATTAAGAAAGTGAATTTGGGGGAACATGTCTCAGCCGTTTTCCAACGAAAGCGTCTGCCAAAATTAAACGACCAATGTACGTTTTCTATTCCTTGTAAAATCGGTAAGATTGGGATTAAACGTGCCATGTGTGATTTAGGTGTTTCTATAAATGTTATGCCTCTTACCTTGTACAACTTACTTTCTGCTGAGCCTTTGAAAGATACAAAAGTGACGATACAGCTGGCTAACCGGTCTGTGATATACCTAGAAGGACTCCTTGATAACGTCCTAGTAAAGGTAAATGAACTTATTTTTCCGGCAGATTTTTATGTCATCGACATTGAAAACGACTGATCAAACACTTCTTTAGAAATCCTTCTTGGTTGTCCCTTCCTTAGTACAGCAAATACAAAAATCGATGTAAGAAGCATAATTCTTACAATGGAGTTTGATGGTGAGGTTGTTAAATTTGACGTTTATAAGGCGATGAAACATCTAGATTCTATGGCAAACATTAGCTTCATTGGTATTTATGAGCCTTTGGTAGATGAGCTTGTTGAAACTAACGTATCCGATGATATGTGTAGGGAATTAGAAGATGAAGATAACGATATAAGGGAGTTGGAAAATATTTTATTTGTTAATTTTGATTTACGCTTAACTCCATCAAAAATTAAAAATTTCCCTTCCATCTTGCAGGCACCAAATTTTGAGCTAAAATTATCGCCAGATAAATTGAGAAATACAAAAGATATTTTGTCAAAAAAAATGAAGAAACTATACAATCGTAAAATTTCTCATAGGGAAATTCTCAGTTGGACAAAACGCAAAAAGTGGAAGATGTATTTTTCGCAATAACTGTAGTCTGAATAAGGTCGTCGAGCTAAACGACGTTAAATAAAGCGCTAAATGGTAGACAACCCATTTTATTTTATTTTATTTTTATATTTATATTTTATTTTAAGTATGAGTTATGTTCATGGATGAGGATGGTTAAATAAAGCGCTAAATGGTAGACAACCCATTGAAGTTGTATTGTGTAGAATTAATGTTATAAACATAGAATCAAGCTTGAATTTGGATAAATTCTATGTTTGAGATTATAAACCCTAACCCTAAAATTTGGGGGTTTTGGTTAGAAAGCTAAATTAAGGATGGAATTGAATGAATTATGAAGTTATGGGTCCTATTTTGATGACATGTTGAATAATTTCCCCAAGTTGTAATTTTAGGGACTAATTTGAAATAATGGAAAGTTAGGGGAAATTATTGTAAATTTTATTTTTAGTATTGGAATTATTGATTTATGATGAAATTAGCTTGAATTGATGATTAGGGACCAAAATGAAAAAAAATTGGAAGTTGAAGAACCAATTCGACAATTTAGAAAAAAAATAGGGATTAGTCTTGAATTTATGGAAAATTGATAGAATTGAAGATTTAAGCATTTTATGAAAGTTAAGGGATTGAAATGATAAGAAAGGAAAAAGTAAGGACCATTTTAAAAATAAAGAGTTTAATGAAGGACCAAGTTGAATAAAGTTGAAAGTTGAAGGAAAATTTCTAAGGATGTTAGAAATAAATAAATGGTTAATTGTGCATGAATTTATGTACAAAAGTGAAGTAGTGACTAAAATGTCACTTTTATAATGTTTGAGGACTAAAAGGTAATAGTCTAAAATGAGTAATTAATCATAGAAATTGTTCAAATTAGGCTTGAACAATTGTTTAATGTTCAAAATGGTCACTAGGGACCAATTCGGAAACTTTGAAGAATATTGAGGAAATTTTTAGAAAACTTTTTATTCGAATAGTTATGTTTAAGAATCAAGTTAGCAATGTTGATTAAGTTTATCTCAAGAGAAATGATGAATATGCTCGATTGGTCTTATACAGTTCTAAAAGAGATCGAAGGAGAACCAGTGATAAAAAGAAATATAAGAACCTCGAGTAAGCTTAGTGAGGCATACTATTCATGGCCCAGGTGAATGCATTTACATGTTTTTAAATGCAATTAGGAAGACTTGCGAATAGTCGACCTTCATATAAAATAGTATTGCATTATCTATATATGTTGAGTTAATTTATGTTGTAATAAAGGTAATTAAATTGAATATGAAGTATGAATTATTATTCTGAGAAATGATGATGATCTATGTTTGCCATGACTATTTATGATGAAGCATGAAACATCAAATGTTTATTTATATGATTGATTATGATGATTGATTGATGATAAAAGAAATGCCCAAGTATTGTGTATGAGAGTCCATGGTATAGTTGGCAAGCCATAGAGTCTTTAGCAAATGCACCTTCATATTCATGTTATCAGAAAGGTATTGTGACAAAATGATTATGTCACATGCACCCTGGGGATCTACGCCCACTGTGCCCGAGTGTACCATCGAGGTGCTTTATGTTTATTGGGAGCAAAGAGCGTCCCCGAGTACGTACTCATCTTCACGTTATGTTTGACACTACGGTGTCATTTCAAGATGACTCGCGTATCTCGATCTCATATAGAGTACTTTGGGAAATGATAAAGGAATCATGTCACGTAAATGAATCATGTCATGAATATGAACTATGCCATGTATATGAAATATGTCATGTTTATGAACCATGCCATGAATACGGAACATGCCATGTATATGAATTAAATCACGTATATGAATCATGTCAGGTAAAAGAATCATGTCATGTAAATGAATCAAGTTATGTATATGAATCATGCCAGTATGAAAATCATGTCATGCAAATGAAATATGCCACGTATGAGAATCATGTTATGTAAATAAATTAAATCATGTATATGAATGATGTCCAGTATATGAATCCTACCAAGTACATGAATTATGCCATGTATACGAAGTATGTCACATATATATGAATATGCTATGCATATGAATCATGCCATGAATACAAATTATGCCACGTATATGAATTATGTCATGTATATGAATCATGTCAAGTAAATGAATTATGCCACGTATGTGAATCATGCTATATATATGAATTATGCCATGTATATGAAGTATGTCATGTATGTAAATTATGACACTATATATAAAAATCATGTCATGCATGTGAATTATGCCATGTATGTGAACTATGTCGTGCATATGATTTACTTGATACTGATGGAATATTGGAAACTTGACTAAGTTAGAAAAATTATGACTTGCACATGAATATTGAATGACTATGAAAACCTTGTTAGTACGATACTACCTTAGACAGAAACTATGCTAGGTTAATGTATAACATGTATTGCGTTATTTTATGTTTTGATAAATAAGATTTTTGTCTCACTAAGTTCTTTCTTAGCATGTGTTATTTCACACGTAGGTTCTTCAAAAATAGACAAGCAAGGAGGAGCTGTTAATTGGGAAGATCAAGTTACTATCTGCAAGTACAGTACGTACATCTTTACGAAAATTGATAGACTAACGGGCATGTAATATTTTAACTGGGTAAACTGCTTTGTAAGTTTAAGTTTATAACATATTTATACATTGTCATTGGAAGTATGGACTTAGAGAATTGATTTGCTATTAATAACTATGAATTTTGACATAGTTAAGTGTTGTTTAACCCTGATCGCGTAAAAAATTTAAAATTAAGAAAGGGTCTAGGCAGTGTACATAGTTTTCACCCTAAATTATATTTTTATTTAAATAACCCAATTCTGAATTTTATAAACCAATTTAGGGTCAAAACTAGTTGCAATAGACTGACATGGTTTTTAATTCGAAACCGAGAAAGGGTTAAACTACAAGATAAAGTCTAAAAAAATCAAGTCAAGATTTCTTTCGATGACTCCATAACATCTTTAATGTATATTCGACTTATGAGTATACGTTAAGGGTGTTATATTTATTGGTATCAGAGCTAACAGGTTTAGCCGATTCTGGAGGCTAAATTGAGTTTAATGTGATTTAATGTTAAGTACATGTCCCTAGGATGTCATGTTACTGATGTAATATTGTGTAACTTGATTATGCTCCCCAATAACATGAATAAGTTTCAGTAGAAATAGATGATGTTAAGTACTGATGGACTGCGTTAAATGTTTAATTATGGGAATCAAGAGAAAAAATAAGAATGTCATGTTAAGTACATGTCCCTTTATCTATTATGTTCATCGTTCTTCATGCATAGTTATTGTAAGAGCTATCGAGAGAGGCCATTTAAGTATTGACTTGTGGCTTAATATCGAGAGAGTTAGGTTATACAAACGTGAACAGTGTGGCTAAGCTATTAACTTAGTCTTAATCCGGCTTAGACATAAGTTTAGGGTTTCAACGACTAAAAGGGAGTTCCTAAATAAATAATATAGTTTTTAGGGTTCATGCAGACATGTATTACCTTAGCTTCAATATTATTAACTTCTAGGCATTGAGAGAGTTAGAAGTTCATTAGAAAATCATGTTGAGTAGATAAAGATCTTAATGGTTTATGAAGACGTGTATTGCCAATCGCTATAGCATTGTAATAAGTAATCAAGCATATATCCTTAGCAATAATCCCAACTTCCATAATTATATGTTATTTGTTGTAGTTGTAGTTGTTCTTCTTAATCATAGCTATCTTTAGTTTAATTGTTTTAGTTTCAGTTAAATCAACAACCACCAGTACTTGCAAACACATTTTTAAGTTTGATAACTTCACAGTTATCAATCCAATCCTTATGGGTTCGATGTTAGTGATAGTGCCCTAAGGCCTATTGTATGGACGTGATATTTTGATTATTGAATTTATTGTTATGATAAATTTGCATGCTTTTGTATCCTTGAATATTATTATTCTAAATATCTCTAATCAGTTATTATTATGGGAACAATAATAAGATAAGATTAGCATGAAGTTTGATAGATATTCATAAGATGAATATGTGAATGAGATTCAAATCAAATTCATATATATATATATATATATATATATATATATATTTGTTTAGAACAAATATTAGGATCGACTCGTCTTGAGATTAAAACATGGATTAAAGTTATATATTAATCTTGAAACAATTGTGACATTAAATCCTTATACCTGAAATTGCTACGGTTCTCAACATGATAACTATTATGTTTGACATAGTCAAACATCGTTTTTAATCGGACGATTATAAAGGTTATGCTTGAACATAAGAAGGAATCATGCAGTGAGATGTGAGTAATTAAGATGGAATTTATCCCTATTAACATAAGAGAGATATCTTTGGGCCCCTCGATGATTGAGACTGAGAAATGCATGGCCGTGCTCAAATGAGTTAATAGAGATCAATGTCATTTGTTTAATCAGTTCAATTGGGCATCAAGAAAATAAAGATGGAACGATATAAGGTTAACATTTTCCATGCCTTATATTATATCAAGATATCATGAGATAAGGATTATGACATAAACTTAATTAAAGTTGTCTCGGATTATAAGCTTTTCATTTAACTTGGGTAGTCATAATGTCTTGCTAGAGGCCGCTTATGACTTGTAGAATAAAATGTGATTTTATATACTGCCAACGTTAATTGAACTTATAGGGTCACACACTAAAAATGGATAAGAATGGTTGTGGTTATTACTCCCAATAATAAATTTAAGATAATGTGATTATTTTAAATTATATTGAGAGGGATTATTTATTCGAATTTAAATAAGTTAAGTTTGTATTCTTGTGATGGAATTTTTATTTATTTTATTATTTTTTTGAAAAAATAATATTAAATAAATAATATTAAATAATCTCATTATCTAGATTTGATTGGATTTAAATTCCTTATTGGATAAGGAATCCATTTTTAATATATTATTTATTTATTTTAAATAAATAATATTATTAAATAAATCACATCATCTAGATTTTGGTTGAACTTGAATTCCTTATTAGATAAAGGAATTTATTTTATAATTTATTTAAAAGAGTTTTAATTAAATTATAATAAGTAAACTCAATCTAACCCTAATCAAGTTATATATATGTATGTATGCCAAGGGGTTGTGCAAGAGTGATTTTCGAAATAGCCACCAAACTACAAAACTAGATTTTTCGAAATCTTGATTGGAACTAGCATTCTGATAGTCGTTCGTCGTCCATTCGCGTGTGGATACTTGTAGAGGGTGGTCGTCTTTCAGAAAGGCAGCACCTCAACTCAACCGGATTCCTGAATCAAATATCAAGGTAATGTTTGATTTCCTCTTCGTACATTAATATGATAGCACGAGATCCTGGAAATTCTTCATAGGATATTTTTCCGCTGTGTTTATATACCTGATTATATCAGTTAATTTCCTATGAAACCAACATTCGACACTCTACTTATCACTTAATTACTTGATTCGACGAGTATACTTGCTATAAAGTGCATCACTATTCGACAAGCATCAATTGATTTTTATCTTGTTTGTTTTAAGTTCTAACTTAAAAAGATCCTAATTAATTGTGTGTTATTTAATTCTACGAATATTATTTAATTTAAAGGTTTACATGAGATAAAACTCAACTGCTTGAGCACCATCCATATTTAAACCCAAAATTATATATAATATTTCATATCCAATTAATTAATCTAATTATTTAAGTTCTAATCTTAATTGAGGCTTTGATTAATTAACTAGATTATTTTTCAATTTCTAAGGTTTTAATTAATACTAAATATTTTACTTAAAAGCCCATGTTGGACAATACCCTATTGCAATGGGACATCACCTAAATTTGGAACTTCAAAGCTTCCCGCTTAATATTCGTTAAATATTTTTTACAATTAACTTTCCTAATTAATTACTAGATCCTAATAGATAACCTAAGGCTAAAGCTCTAAACAATTAATAATTAAATCTAAGTGATTAGGTTATACAACAATTAATACTACATGCTATTTAAAATATGCGACAATCATATAATTTAGTTGCTTTAAATTAAATAATTAAAATACGACAAAATTGAATGAAATTAAAAACCGGAATTGATTTCATTTAAAATGGTGACTAAATTGGAAGATTTACAAAGGTTTGGGCCAAAAAATAGAATAATCATGTGCGGGTCAAGACCCGACCCATCCCAGATGCGAGGACCCTATCCTATCCCAGTGTCAAAAACAACATTATTTCCCTTTAACTACAAAAGCCTCGTTTTTAGCCAAAACCTTCATTTTTGATAACACGTTCTCTTTCTTCCCCTCTCTCTCTCACCCAATTATCTTTGAAAACAAATATATCCAAACCCGGATTTTTTTCCTGAGAATGGATCAAAAACTCATGCTTTTGAATGTTATTCTTCGAAATTCTTCAAGAACTTGAAGAACACCCAAAATTCCGGCGATACACCGCCTTAGCCTCCGCCCTTCAATCTTTTACCACCACTTTTCACTCACTTTCTATCGTTAATCGACTGTCGGGAGTTGACTCCCATCGTCATAAGTGATGCCGGCCGTCACTCTGGCAATTTTCGTCCGCCGAACCTTCATTGCACCGAAACTCTATTTTTTTTTAAAAAAATAATTTTTAAGCCCTAATCGCCTAAATCCAATTTCGATTTATTAGAACCACCTGGAAACTCCCCTAAGAGCTACCTATTCATTCCCGATCCTCTTCAACTCTGTCGTGACCCTCACTACACCGACCGCCACAAATAAGATTTTTTATTCCTCTTTTTTTTACTTTTGGTTCTATTTTTCTTTAATTTTTTTCTCTAAACCTAATGCTTTTGATGTTTTAATGTAGGAAATGAGTAGATCGAAGAAGGATTTACCTTCCGACAGTAGTTTTTCGGCTTCGATCGTCACCTCTAGTGGCTCTTCTCCTTCCCGGTGTCCCTTCGGCTTCTCAAGTAGTCTTTCTCTCTCTTTATTTAATTATTATTATTATTAATATTAGTTGTCATTATTGCCCCATGAATGAATCTGACACTCTCTCTCCTCCTATTTATAGGGGGTTAACTTTGTGATGTCACATAGGTGACGTCAGCGGCTAGCTATGTATAAAGAAACACAGATCCACGTGAATCTGTTTGGACCAATGAAAAAGTGCCACGTGGCAAGTTTGAGGAGGAAATTGGGTTTTTGGATCAGATTTGTGTTTTTTGGACTGTAATGAATTGTATATGAGTTGTATAATGGGTATATGAGATGTAACTTGGGCTCTGTATTGGGCTTCGGGTGTAATGGACAATTGGACTATTATTTATTTATTATTGGATTTATTTATTTAATATGGGCTCATTATTATTTATTTATAGATTTTTTGGTTTTATTTATAGTGAAAATATAGTATATATGGGTATACCTGGATAAAATTCGGGTATGTCCAACAAAACGATTTAAATATAGAATTTTATTTCTCAAAACACTTCAATAATAATTTTAATTGACCCAAAAACATTAGACATAAACCAAGTCTTTTTTTGTTTAATCATTGGTTTTCGATTTACTGACCGACAAATTCACATCGAGTTTTGCAGAGGCCCATTATGGTGCGACCCTTCCAACCCATTTTTCTCCCTTCACAACGCCAGGATTCAAACCCCTAAATCAAGCCTCTTTGAGATCTCGTTCTTAAATATTGTTCTATTTAAAAATGTTTTAAACTATAAATTAAATTAGGGAAAAAACTTTGATGCACAGGATGTCATGTCTTTTAATTTTATGGGTTAGGGTTTTAGTTTAGGGGTTTAGGTTGTAGGGTTTAGAATTCAAGGTTAGCATTTAGAATTTAGTATATAGGGTTTAAGGTTTAGGGTTTAATTTTTTTAGGGTTAGGGTTAGGAATTTAGGATTTAAGTTTTTATAGTGTAAATACATAGGCTTGTGTAAAATTAATTTTACACAGCCTGTGTATCAAAGTTTTACCCTTAAATTAGATGGCTTTGAAAATATTTTGTTCAACTAAAAAATATTTGATACGTATAAAAAACAACTTAGAACACATATTTTTGAGGTCTTAGATAGTTTGAAAATATTTCATAAAATCTTCAATAAATGTTTTACAAAATGACTTAGAAAATAAATATGAAACTTTTATCTTAAATTTTGTTATATCAAAATCTCACAATTTTTAATAATATATTTTATATTTTTTATAATATTTTATTGTTTTTTAACGTGACAACTTTAGAAAGTGTCTGTAACACCCCTATCCGGTTTGAAAGTAAACCGAGTCGAAAATATTACCGAAAAATTGAATCAAAACGTGTGATTTCATATAATATATTAGTCATGCTTATGTCATGATATTAAGCTATATGAGGTATAACTTGTGAAATAAATGATTAAGTATGTCAGGCCTAAGTATGTCAAAAGATATATGTTATATTTGTATGAACGGTAAAGTAGATACACGAGACATGTAGTAAGATGGAAGTATAAAGGAACTCTATATGAATTGAGTAATGTTGGTTTTAAATATAGACCTTTGTATTACTAATTCGATAATCTGACAAATGGATATTTGATACATATTTGCTTAGTCCTAACAAGTGTGACACTTTAGTAATATGACCAGGAAGGTTTAATCCGTATGAAAATGCGTCAATACCGAATTTAGAACTCAGTTCTATAATCTGGTGCAGGGCATACTGGTACGGTACCTAAGCGTACCGATATAATTAGATCAAATAGATCATTTGATACAAAATGTATTGATACGATCGACCGTATCGGTATTAAAGTTGATCACTTGAATAGATTTATTCATGACGTACAGGTATGGTACCTCATCGTATCGGTAAGACTGTATCGGTACGGGCCCTCGTACCGGTATCAAAAATGGCTACTGAAATTTGGAATCATGCTAGTGTACCGGTCCGGTACCCTTGAATACAAGCACAGATGTCAATTAAAACGGTTACGAACCTGCAAAGAATTTTTAAAATTTATGATTTAGTTCTTAAATTTCGGATTTCTTACAAAATGATTCATAATCATGAAATCAAGACATGGATATGATTATTTGCATGACATGTATGACAAGAAACACATGGTTGCCTTATGTTTACATGATTAATATATGAATTATGAAATCACAAGTTTTGATTCAAATTTTTGGTAACGTCTCCGATTCGGTTTTCTCCCAAATCGGGTAGGGGTGTTCCAGTGTCATATATCATCATCCATAAATCTACTGAATGCAAATTTTTATTTAATAATTTTTCTGAACAGTTCCTACCTTGAGAGAGAAGGAAAGAGAAATATACTCCTAATGAATATTGAACTTGTAACTTAGAGAGGAGGGAAGAATGTCAACGGAAAATTTTTAACTATCTACTCTAGAAATTGTTGACAATTTTCATTTAATAGTTTAATTGTTTTATTCGTATAGTCTGCGTTAACATAGTGCTGCACAACTTTATTATAATGTTACATTTTTTTACTAATCATAACGTGTGTGAGTTGCATTATGCATAGTTCAAGGTTTGTGTAATTTGTAAATGTTGCACAAGTAGAACGCATATGTTTTTCATGCGTGTACCTCACACACGTTATAATGAATGTGGATCATGTTCTACGGGGATGTGCTGTAGCTCACAACCTTTGGCAGCGGGTGATTCGGCATGATAAGTTGCATGCGTTTCTCACTATGCCGTTTGATCTTTGGATGCAACATAACCTCACTAATGGGGCTGATTTTTGCTGTTCATGACGAGGCGTGAATGTTCGGTTTTCGGTACTTTGTTGGCTCTTGTGGAAGCAGCGGTGCAGCACAGTTCTTGATGATGATTTTGTCTAATGTTAGGATATTCTTACTCGTGGCAACAGTCTGGTGGAAGAGTAACGTACAATTCTTGCTGCAAATGCCCAAGTTGGTGCGGTGAGATCTTCAGTTCCCTTGAGATGACAATGTCCCCCTAGTGGTGGGTGAAACTAAATGCCGACAGTGCTGTTTGTTCGAGGGATAGTTTGGCGGATATAGGAGGTGTCATTCGGGATGATCAGGGAGTTTGGCTTTTTAATTTCACGAAATGTATTGGTCGTCGTTCGGTGCTCCTTGCGGAATTATGGGCGGTTCATGACACTCTTCTTCACGCTTGGTCTATGGGTTTTCGCAATGTCGAGATTGAAACTGATAACAGGGAGGTGGTTCTCATTCCCCACGGCTTGTCACCAGCGCTTGCTGGGAGTTCTCTCGTTGAGGCTATCACTGAGTTGCTGAATCGCAATTGGAGCATGGTGCTTCGGTACATCAATCGCGAGAGGAACGGTATAGCGGAACAGATTGGCCATGTTGAGCATCGGTGGCTCCATGGGTGCATTGGCCTTTATGCAACCGCCTCCTGAGGTGGCGTCGCTTATACTGGATGACATGCCCCGGCCTGTCTAGGTCTTATGCTTTGCTAGCTTGTGTTTGTTTCTTTTTTTAGTTTGTTTGCTTATTTATTGTCAAGGTATTCTCGTAGTGTAACGGTGTAACTATTACTATGAGTATTATTTTTTTCCAATTATATTTAAGAAAATTTTTAATAGGACTCATAATAATATTTAATTTTATAAAAAAAATCATCCGTTTTAAAGAGCTCGATTTTTATGTAAATAATCTCTAAAAAGTTAAATTTATCTAAATATTTAACCTTATTTTTTATATTTGTCAGTAATTAAATTCCGTTTATTAGTCGGGTTCAGTGAAACTAAAAGTACAAATACAATCTAGCAAATAAAAAAAACACACTAATCACGTGACCATTGACTTCTTGCTTTTCTTTTTCTTTTTCTTTTTGCATTAGTTTTCTGGGTATTCGTTAAAAACGATAAGTTTTAAAATTTGTCCAAACAATTTAAAATGTTAAATTTTTTATAATATTTTAGGTTAATTTTTTTGTGATTTTTCTCAAATTTTAAAACTTGTCGAAAAAATCACCAACCTAAAAACTCAAGTCTTGAAACTTGTTAGAAAAAAAAATAAACTAAAATATCATCAAAAAGTATAATATGTTAGGTTGCTAGATAAATTTCGAAACTTACTATTTCTTAATTTTAAATTAGATTGTCATTCTTTAGACTCTCCTAAATAATTGTTTTTTCTTTTATTCGGGTACTGTACTCTGTCTCCTTTAAGTGAAGACATATATGATATGAATGGTTTATTCACTCGCTTAATCCATCTTATTTGTTTGAGTGGAGCTTTGAATTTTTAGGGTAAACTACATTGGTAATACCTAAAGTTTTAGGATGTTTGTAATATGGTCATCGAACTTTTAAAAATTATAATATAATCATTGAATTTTTAATTTGCTTTCATTATGGTCACTACTGTCAATTATCGCTAAAAACGAATGTGCATGTTAACTTAAAAAAAGGTTTTACTGAATTTTTAATTCGCTTTTATGACAAAAGTAGCTCCTAGAGACAACCATTATTGTAGCTCATGTTATTTTATCAGAAAAAATGACATCACTAGTCTGATTGTACTCAAAAAGGCAGGTCGGCTACGGCAAGCACTTTGAATCTTTTTAGAGAGTCATTAGTACAAAGGTAATTTATAATGTTTGATCTAATGTAACATATGAACAACAAAATTTCAGAAGGAAAACCCAGTTTTTCATTTGTTAATACAAGTATATTTTTTTTGAAACATAGGTAAGAAAACAACTTGACAACATTACTTCGGTTAGTATAATAGGCTCGAAACTTTCTTATTTAAATTCTTCTAGAAAACATGCACCTCTAATGTCTAACCTCTCACTTTTGGGTTCTCCACCTTAGGCAAAAAGCCATGAAGCTCTGGTACAAATTCTACTGGCTCAGAATAGACAAGATCATCAATTGCACTTTAAAGTACTTTCCAATAAACCATTTTAAATCGTCAACAAAAACTGACCCATCTGTCATTCTAGAAAGTTTATCAATTACGTCTAGAGTGATGGAAACTTGATAAACTAAGTTGCACCTGCACGGTTGTCGTTTAGAGCTGCTCTTTCTTTACTAACATCAGGGTATATTAATACAAAGTAGAGAGTGCAAACAATTAGCATTTTGTTGCTAGCGCCGAACAATGAAACATGTCAAGTTTACCTAGTGTCTGGTGAAGATAAAGAGAGAGAGAGGATGAAGAGAAGGAAGGACGTGTTTGGATGGAAGGAAAATAATATGAGAGGAAAATGGTGGAAAAGATGATCAT
Source organism: Hibiscus mutabilis (assembly GCA_019671005.1). Taxonomy (NCBI): domain Eukaryota; kingdom Viridiplantae; phylum Streptophyta; class Magnoliopsida; order Malvales; family Malvaceae; genus Hibiscus; species Hibiscus mutabilis. The sequence continues at coordinate 5,451,023 of CM033723.1, read as the reverse complement.
ATTGCAAATTTTAAAAGTTTAGGAACTACTAGTATAGTTTATGCTTTTTTAAAGTTTATGTGTCATGTCAGTTTTTTAACGACAACTAACATCAGTGATTATAATAAAAACGAATTAAAAATTCAAAGACTATGTTGCAAGTTATAAAAAAAATCAGTGACCATATTGCAAGCTCTTTAAAAATTTGGAGACTACCAATATAGTTATCTTAATTTTTAATTTTATTAAACATTTTAAATTATTATTTTTACTTTTAAAAATTATAGTCTCAACAATTTTAACTAGCCCTCCCAATTATTTTGTCAATATCAACAAGTGACGTCAAAGCTACTCAATAGCACCGAAATCACCATTAGCCCTTAGCCGAAGGTAACAATGGCGGTAAGCGAAGGGTAAGAACAATCAACGGAAGAAATTATTGGAGATGAAAATTAGGCACACTGCAAGGTATACGATTTTCTTTTGTGTGTGTGTGTGGGGGGGGGGGGGACTTCTAAATGTAAATGTTTTTTCTGGGTCCGTTCATAAAAGTTCTGATTTTTAGTTTTGGGTATTTCTTTTCTTTTTCTGTTTTTCATCAATAGATCCGAAAAGAAAGTTTCTTTTTTAAGATTTTGAGATATTTTTAGGTTGAGTTTTCAGTATAACTGGAGGTTTCGGTAATGAGTTCTTCAGAGGCAAAGTTTTGTAAATTTGTAAAACAAATTAGGGTGTAGAGATTTAAGGTGTGCATAATGTCAAAAAAATGTTCATAACTTTGACTGAATAATTATTTTGGTCTAATTTTTTTTGAAGTAAGCTTTAACGTTTTATTTTGAGTCAAAATGACTTTTCCATAGATATAAATTGTTAGTCTACATGACATTGATATGTTAGTGTGCAACGCCATATAAGTTTTTTCATGTCATTTCAAGTTATTTATCGTTCGTTAACTAATGGTTTTCATCTACGGAGGAGTCATTTTGACTCAAAATAAAAGATTGAGGGTCAAAGTGCTTCATAAAAAAGATTAGGGACAAAAATGACCATCTAGTCAAACATTAGGGCATTTCTTGACATTATGCCTTTAGTTTTTGGGAATGCTAATGATAAATTAAAATGTTTTTGTTAAAAATTGTAAGCTTAGAGACAAAATTGAGGCAAACTGTTGCGCGTAATAAGTGCTACGCAATTGTGCAAGTATACACGTTGCAAGTTATAGTATAAAAGATATCGTCTCCACAGGGATTGGTGCTACTTCAAGAATCTAGTCTCTTGCACTGTAAAAAGTAAAAACACAAGTAAAGGATTATAGGAGTTTTACTAATAACTAATCTAGAAAGCAATAAAGTAAAAGAAAAGATGAGATCAAATGAGAGAGAGATGGGCTAGGTTATCGTGAGTTGAGGTGTGATAGCCGATTGGATTATCTTGGTAAAAGAGTGCACGGGCAACTCAGTTGCCGTGGCAACTTGCACAACGGGGTTGCCTTGGCAACTAATCGATGGTTGTCTGGGTAACTAGTTGGGCAACTACTTGGGCATCTGGGCAGCAATCTTCAAGGGTTTCTTCTTATCCCTAAGTCAAAACTCTAGCTACTTGTGCATGCCTTGATAATACATCCCTGCGTGAATCAAGGGTGAACAACAACCAATCTTGCGCTCCTCTTAGCCGTTGAAATCCTTAACTTATTCCTAAGCCGGATTAATCTTCACCATCAATAGATTGAATAAAGACCATATTCATTCGTTTCTTGAATCTAACTCTCCCGATATTAGATAAATAGATGAAATCACGAGATCCTCTCCCAATTCACTCGCAAACAAGAATAAGAACCAAGAATGAATAAACCTTGAAATAGAAAAGTGCAAACTCTTATTACCTAAACAAAAACCAATAGTTTCTCACAACCACAAAACACAATAACCATAGCCAAGTAGATTTAGTTCATGGCTAGGTTCCAAAGAAACACAAGATAAACAATCCCTAGCATGAACCCAATTGAACAAGAAAGAAAAGGATTAAGAAGGAGGCTTGCCGAAATCCTCCTTGCCCTAGATGCTTGTCGAAAATTCTCTCATCTTGCTCTCCTTGGACTTGTCGAAATTCCCTTATATTGCTCTCTATGGATTGTCGAAATCTCCTTCCTATTTATAGGGCTAGGCCAAAGTCCTTCTTTGATGAGGAAGTTAAGTTGGAATTAAATTATCTTTAAAGAATATAATTCTTTATTATAATTGTATTCCTACTAGAACTTCTCCTATCTTCTTGGAATTTAATTCTTCTTTAATCTCTGCATGGCAATCAAATTCCTTTGGGTTTGGGCTTTGCTCCACGTCATCTTGGGCTTGTTTAGTCATCAATTTCGACTACCATATCACCTTTGCTCTTGTCGACAATTGCCATGGCAACTGGCTCGGCGTCTCCTTCATGCATTGCCCTGGCAACTAGCTCAGCGTCTTCATGCATTACCCTGGCAACTAGCTCGGCATTGCTTTGGCAAGTGATCCTGCACATACACACACAAAGTACACCAAAGCAGCATCTTTTCCACAAAAACTACCAAGTTATGTAATCAAGCTCAACGATGGAAGGAAACATGGATTAATGCATGAATGGCTAACTATGCAACTAATATGAGCCTAAGTCTAACAATAATATGGGTAAAAAGGGTAAGAAAAATAGTACTTTTGAACACTTATCACACCCCCAAACTCGAACTATTGCTTGTCCTCGAGCAATGCAAACTCATAATTACCTGCCAAGACTTCAATTTTCACAAACTTAGCTTTGAACTTGATTTCAATTCTCTAAATCGGAGCACAAAGTATGATTGGCTTTTTATTTTTCAAAAAACTTAAGAGTTACTCGGAATCGAACTATAATGTTTGTGAGTGTGTGCGGAGTTGTGTGCAAGTTGATTTTTCGGATTCTATGCAAACAATAGGTTTTCAAATGACTTCATTGGGTTCTTTTTAACATGTTTTAACTAGAGCCAATTTTGGGCACCTCTAGTGTTTTGTTTTTAGTTTTCTTAAGTTAATTTAATCGACTAGAGCCGGTTTCGGGCACCTCTAGTTAAATTTTTTTAACACATCCTAGAGCCAGTTTCGGGCACCTCTAGTGATCAAATTTTTTTAGCACATGCTAGAGCCAATTTCGGGCACCTCTAGCATTCATCCAATTTTTATTCTAATCCCCCAATTTGTTAATTATCAACCTAAGTTCACTAGAATTCCTTAAATCAATCAAACCACAACAGTGTTTCATCAAATTTAGCATCATAGTAAAATTCTAAGTTTTTCATGGTTATCCTAGAATAAAAATTCTATCAATTAAGTGCATTGGCAAAGTCATCATCGGATATTCATCAAATCTAAGCAATTCTTGTTTCAACTAAAGGCATGGCAAGCAATTTATGTATCCTAAATGTAATACTTAAGATTAATGTAACTAAACATGGTAACTACTAATAACAATCCCCCCCAAACTCGAGTGAGGCATTGTCCTCAATGCATGCATAAAAATAATGAAAAATAAAAATAAAAATGCATACGAGGACTTACTCCAAGAGTTCATCATCGTAGATGATTAGTTTCCTTTTGGTCGGTGTCTTGATTCTCTTGCTTGAACGCGATGGTTGTTTTCTTGTTGCCGGGATGTCTTTAGCTTTGGTTGTTGTGGCATCTTTAGGGTTGGTTGTCGTGGCGTCAGCTTGTGCAGGCACGATGTAGGTTGCCGCATCATCTTCTTCATTGGTTGTCGGGGCAAGGATCTCGGTAGTAAATTTCCTTAGCATAGTAGTTGTGAGTCTTGTTGTGAAAAAGAAAATAAAGAAAACCTAAAAACTAAAGATAATGAAGAAAAATAAAATATCTCCTAAAAATAAAAATGAAAAAGAAATAGAAAAAGAAAATATTGAAAGGAGAGCATGCTCATGCATCTCCTAGGTTGACCACTTCTTTGTTACGTTCTACATGGGCACCATTGTAGTGCTTCAATCTTTGTCCATTAACTTTGAACTCATGGTTGTCAGAGATGGACTTGATTATCACAACACCATGGGAGAATGGGTTGACGACTTCGAATGGTCCCGACCATCTTGATTTCAGCTTTCCCGGTAAAAGTTTTAGCCGGGAATTGAATAGGAGAACTAGTTGCCCTGGCGTGAATTGCCGTGGCAATAGTTTCTTGTCATGCCATCGCTTTGTTTTCTCCTTGTAGATTCGTGCATTGTTATAGGCGAGTGCACGGAATTCTTCTATCTTATTGAGATCCATCAAACGCTTTTGTCCGGCACTTTCCCAATCCATATTCACGGTCTTGATTGCCCAGTATGCCTTGTGTTCGATTTCCACCGGTAGATGGCATGTTTTGCCATAGACAAGTCGGAAGGGGACATACCTAAGGGTGTTTTGAATGCGGTGCGATATGCCCGAGTCGTCATCTAGTCTTAATGACCAATCCTTCCTTGAGGGATTTACAACTTTCTCGAGTATTCCCTTCAACTCTCGGTTGGAAATTTTTGCTTGCCCGTTGGTTTGTGGGTGATATGCCGTGGCGATCTTGTGTGATATGCCGAAGCGTTGCAACATCTTGGCAATTAGTACATTGTCAAAATGCTTGCCTTCGTCACGCGATAATTGCTCTCGGCATCCCAAACCGTGTAAATATGTTTTTTCGCAAGAATCATTTGCACGGTCTTGGAATCATTGTTGGGAACTGCAGCTGCCTCCACCCATTTAGACACGTAGTCGACGGCAAGTAAGATGTAGAGGTTGCCGAATGAAGATGGGAAAGGTCCCATAAAATTGATCCCCCACACATCGAACAATTCCACCTCGATGATGTTCTGGAGTGGCATCTCATGTCGTCTAGAGATATTGCCCGCCCCTCCGCAACAATCACATTGCTTGTAAAAGTCTTGGGCATCTTTGTACAATGTTGGCCAATACAAACCGGATTGCAAAACTTTGGCCACGGTACGAGTTCCTCCAAAATGTCCTCCATAGGGTGAAGAATGGCATTGCCGGAGTACATTATGTTGCTCTTCTTCAGGGACACATCGGCGTATAACCTGATCTGCACATTACTTAAACAAAAGAGGCTCGTCCCAAAAGTAATGCTTAGCATCATGGCGGAACCGCTTATTCCCTTGGTGAGTAATGCCATAAGGTAAAATACCATAAACAAGGAAATTAACTAAATCCGCGTACCAGGGTATTGTCGAGGCATGTGCTGCCGTGGCAACTGCTCCCAAAATTGCCGAGGCGAGGCGCGTCAAAAAGGTCGGGCCGCGGCGTCGAGTTGCCGAGGCGTGTGCATCCATGGTTGCCGAGGCGTCGAGGGTTGCCGAGGCAACTAAAATTTGTTCATCCTGGAATGCATCGCATATCTCTAGATCCGCGTCCTCCTCCCTATTGCGTTCCAAACGTGATAAGTGATCGGCCACTTGATTTTTTGTTCCTTTCTTGTCCTTAATTTCAATATCAAATTCTTGTAAAAGTAATACCCAACGAATCAAACGAGGTTTAGCATCCTTTTTAGCAAATAAGTATTTGATTGCTGAATGGTCCGTATGAACAATTACCTTTGTACCAATCAAATAGGATCGGAACTTGTCAAATGCGAAAACTACAGCTAGTAACTCTTTCTCTGTTGTTGTGTAATTCACTTGAGCACTATTAAGAGTTTTACTAGCGTAGTATATCACATGGAATGTCTTACCTGTGCGTTGGCCTAGGACTGCTCCTACCGCGAAATCACTTGCATCACACATGAGCTCAAAAGGTAGCGTCCAATCTGGTGGAACGACAATGGGTGCCGAGGCAAGCTTTTTCTTTAGGGTTTCGAATGCTTGGGTGAATGAACCTCCTGTAAAAACCTGCATGTCCGAGAAAACTTCGAATTCCTTTAACCGAACTTGGTGGGGGTAATCTCTCGATCACGTCCACCTTGGCTTTGTCTACTTCAATTCCCTTGGATGAAATCTTGTGGCCGAGCACTATTCCTTCATCTACCATAAAATGGCATTTCTCCCAATTGAGGACTAAATCCGTTTCTTCACATCTTGCCAACACCCTCTCTAAATTGCCGAGACAGCTGTCGAAGTCATTACCAAAAACAGAAAAATCATCAATGAAGATCTCAAGGAAGTCTTCGACCATGTCTGAAAAGAGAGCCATCATGCATCTTTGGAAGGTTGTCGGGGCGTTACACAATCTGAACGGCATCCTCCGGAAGGCATAAGTACCGTATGGGCATGTGAAGGTTGTCTTTTCTTGATCTTCTGGTGCTATGGCAATTTAATTGTAACCTGAATAACCATCAAGAAAACAATAAAAGGGTTTACCTGCAAGACGGTCAAGCATTTGATCAATAAAGGGTAATGGGAAGTGATCTTTCCTGGTGGCTTTGTTTAGCTTTCGATAATCCATACAAACCCTCCAACCGGTCACAGTCTTGGTTGGAATGAGTTCATTATTTTCATTACTTACCACTGTTATACCTCCCTTTTTCGGTACACATTGTACCGGACTTACCCATGTACTATCCGAGATAGGGTATATAATGTCGGCGTCAAGCCACTTGATGATTTCTTTCATTACAACCCTTTTCATGGCATGATTCAGTCTCCTCTGGGCCTCAATTGAAGGTTTGTGATCATCTTCCAACAAGATCTTGTGCATGCACACTGTCGGGCTAATTCCCTTCAAGTCTGCAATTGTCCACCCTATTGCCTTTTTGTGTAGCTTCAACATCTTGACCAGCTTCTTTTCCTGCTCAGGCTGTAACTTAGAACAAATAATTACAGGCAATGTATTATTGGTTCCTAAGTATGCATATTTTAGTTGCTCTGGCAATTGTTTCAACTCAAGAATCGGTGGATGTTCAATAGAGGGTTTTTCGAGCTTACCTTCCTTACCTGAGTAATCCAGTGGTTCAAAGTATGTACATGGTTGATTGACTAGCCAATTTGCCTCTTCTTGTTGTTCCTCATCGACCGGTTCTTCATACTCCTCAGGTTCCTCTTCATCGGCAATGTAGTTGTCGAGGCAACTAAATTTCTCGTCGAAGTTAAACTCTGTCGTGGCATGAAGAAGTTGGCATTCTTCTGGATCATCGGCATGCCTTAGTGTTTGGAACACATTTAGTTTAACTTGCTGGTCATTCACCCTCATTGTGAGTTATCCTTTTTCAACATCGATCAAGGTTCTCCCTGTTGCTAGGAATGGTCTCCCGAGAATGATGGGTGCATGCTCATCTGCTTCACAATCCAAAACAATAAAGTCAGCGGGAAAAATAAATTTATCAAATTTTACCAGTATGTCCTCGATTTTCCCCTCGGATGCACATAGGATGTCGGCTTCATTTGCAAGATAAATGTTGTAGGTCTCACCTTCCCGATTCCTAGTTTCTGGAAAACCGATTTAGGCATCAAGTTTATGCTAGCCCCAAGATCGCATAATGCTTTCCCGACATAGTGATTTCCAATGGAACAGGGTATTGTGAAACTTTCGGGATCCTTCAACTTGGGTGGCATACGACAGCAACATTGCCATGCATCCCTCTGTTATGCAATCAATTGTTTCAAACTCTCCTAGCCTTGTTCTCTTGGACACAATGTCTTTAAGAAACTTGGCATAGTTTGGTATTTGTTCAATTGCTTCCACCAATGGCAAGTTGATGTGGACTTGCTTTAGGATATCAAGAAACTTCTTGAATTGGTATTCTTGCTTTTGTCGCTTCAATCTTTGTGGGAATGGTGGTGGAAGTCAGATATCTTTGATCTTTTCATTGGTTTGAAACCTGATTGACGGCATTGCCGGGACAACTGGAGTTGCCGAGGCGTTATCAACTGGGGTTGCCGAGGCATGCTTTTCACAAGTTGCCGAGGCGTCTTTATCATCGGTTGCCGAGGCATGCTTATTGCCGGTTGCCGCGGCAATTCCTGGTTCAGCATCTGAGGCTTTGCCACTAGGTTCGTCTTGATCTTTTTGTGGAGTTTTGTTTGATGAGCGGGTTTGAACCTCTCTAAGTTGTTGGCCACTTCTAGTGGTGATTGCCTTACATTGCTCATGGCCAGTTCCTCTTGCGACTTCAGTATTGCTAGGTAAACCTCCTTGTGGTCTAGTATTCAGATTTTGAGCAAACTGTCCGACTTGATTTTCTAATGATTTGATTGCCGCCTCTTGGTTTTGCAATCTCATCTCGGTCCTGTTAATAAAAGCATCAGTTCTTTTTATGAAATTACTATTCTCAGCCATATAAGATTTAGTTTTCATCATAAAAGCATTTAGAGAATTTTCCAAAGAACTAGATGTCGTCGGTTGTTCTTTGCGGCAAAATTTGCCATGGCATATTATTCTTTGGAATCTCGATGCTTGTGCATTCTGATTGTTTTGGTTTTAGAGCATTGTTGGGATTACTCCATGAAAAATTTGGGTGCTTCTTCCAAGCTGGATTGTATGTATTGGACATCACGTTGTTGCTCGATTGTAATTCCCCACAATAGAAGCTGGATTTCCGATTCTTGCATACATTCAGAAGAATTATGGTTATCACCACATAACTCACAAAAAGAATCCATTACCTTGACTTCATGTGTGTTGTTTGGTTTTTGCATGTTCTGGACCATCTTGGTTAAAGTGGCCAATTGTGCTGAAATTGAATATGATGATCCTAGTTCATGTATTGTGGCTTGGCGTCTAACTCCTCCTCTTCTAGTAGATGGGAATTGATAATCATTCTTGGCCAGCCTGTTTAAAATTTGCATTGCTTCTTCCGGCGACTTATCTAGGAGTATGCCGTTTGCCGAGGCATCTAGCATCATCCTTGTTGGTGTATTCACGGCGTTGTAAAACATTGTTACTTGAGTCCACACCGGGAATCCGTGTAGGGGGCATTTGTGTAGAAGTTCTCTATATCGCTCCCAAGCCTCGTACATGGATTCATCATCTGTCTGCCGAAAAGAAGTAATGTCATTACGAAGCTTATCAGTCAAATTTGTAGGATTAAATCTAGCAAGGAAATCACGACAAAGATCAGTCCAAGATGCTATTGATCCGGCAGGAATGCTATTCAACCATGCTTTCGCCCTATCCCTCAGTGAATAGGGGAATAATCTTAATCGTAAGACATCAGGGGTGACTCCGTGTATTTTGAACGAGTTGCAAATCTCGAGGAAAGATTTCAGATGTTGTCGTGCATCTTCAGTTGCTGAGCCGCCAAATTTACCTATTGTGTTGATCATATTAAACATTACCGGTTTCAACTCAAAGTGGTCGGCTTCAATTTCAGGTACGACAACTTCTGGGTTAAGTCCATCAAGATCTTCTTCAAGATAGTCTCGAATAGTTCTGTTTCATGCAAGAATCACTCCTCCTCCTGCTCGAGCATCTTGATTCATATTGCCGTCTTGATTTGCCATTGCTTCTCTTATCCTTCGTCTAAATCTTTGTAAGGTTCGTTCGATTTCTGGATCAAAGGGATATTCTGGTGAAGTCGGTCTCGCCCTGGTCATATACCAATGCAAAACCAAAGTTTGTTAGCCCTTTGAATTTTAAACAAGAAAAGTAAAAAGAAAGTGCAAGAAAATAAAAACAAAGTCGCTATTGTCAATCCCCGGCAACGACGCCAAAAACTTGTTGCGCGTAATAAGTGCTACGCAATTGTGCAAGTATACACGTTGCAAGTTATAGTATAAAAGATATCATCTCCACAGGGATTGATGCTACTTCAAGAATCTAGTCTCTTGCACTGTAAAAAGTAAAAACACAAGTAAAGGATTATAGGAGTTTTACTAATAACTAATCTAGAAAGCAATAAAGTAAAAGAAAAGATGAGATCAAATGAGAGAGAGATGGGCTAGGTTATCGTGAGTTGAGGTGTGATAGCCGATTGGATTGTCTTGGTAAAAGAGTGCACGGGCAACTCAGTTGCCGTGGCAACTTGCACAACGGGGTTGCCTTGGCAACTAATCGATGGTTGCCTGGGTAACTAGTTGGGCAACTACTTGGGCATCTGGGCAGCAATCTTCAAGGTTCGGCAGAGCGTTCTTCAATGGTTTCTTCTTATCCCTAAGTCAAAACTCTAGCTACTTGTGCATGCCTTGATAATACATCCCTGCGTGAATCAAGGGTGAACAACAACCAATCTTGCGCTCCTCTTAGCCGTTGAAATCCTTAACTTATTCCTAAGCCGGATTAATCTTCACCATCAATAGATTGAATAAAGACCATATTCATTCGTTTCTTGAATCTAACTCTCCCGATATTAGATAAATAGATGAAATCACGAGATCCTCTCCCAATTCACTCGCAAACAAGAATAAGAACCAAGAATGAATAAACCTTGAAATAGAAAAGTGCAAACTCTTATTACCTAAACAAAAACCAATAGTTTCTCACAACCACAAAACACAATAACCATAGCCAAGTAGATTTAGTTCATGGCTAGGTTCCAAAGAAACACAAGATAAACAATCCCTAGCATGAACCCAATCGAACAAGAAAGAAAAGGATGAAGAAGGAGGCTTGCCGAAATCCTCCTTGCCCTAGATGCTTGTCGAAAATTCTCTCCTCTTGCCCTCCTTGGACTTGTCGAAATTCCCCTATATTGCTCTCTATGGATTGTTGAAATCTCCTTCCTATTTATAGGGCTAGGCCAAAGTCCTTCTTTGATGAGGAAGTTAAGTTGGAATTAAATTATCTTTAAAGAATATAATTCTTTATTATAATTGTATTCCTACTAGAACTTCTCCTATCTTCTTGGAACTTAATTCTTCTTTAATCTCTGCATGGCAATCAAATTCCTTTGGGTTTGGCCTTTGCTCCACGTCATCTTGGGCTTGTTTAGTCATCAATTTCGAATACCATATCACCTTTGCTCTTGTTGACAATTGCCATGGCAACTGGCTCGGCGTCTCCTTCATGCATTGCCCTGGCAACTAGCTCGGCGTCTCCTTCATACATTGCCCTGGCAACTAGCTCGGCATTGCTTTGGCAAGTGATCCTGCACATACACACACAAAGCACACCAAAGCAGCATCTTTTCCACAAAAACTACCAAGTTATGTAATCAAGCTCAACGATGGAAGGAAACATGGATTAATGCATGAATGGCTAACTATGCAACTAATATGAGCCTAAGTCTAACAATAATATGAGTAAAAAGGGTAAGAAAAATAGTACTTTTGAACACTTATCACAAACCGCACTGGGATGGAACTAGGATTGAACTATGAGGAGACAGATCAATTAACTTTGAAAGAAAAATGGTTTTAAAAAGTAATTAAACCTGAAAAATTAAGAGAGCTTAGATTTAATTTTATAAATTTTAAAATTGAAAGGTCTTAAAAAGTAATTAAACCTGAAAATGAGAAATCAATGTTAAATTTTATTAATTTTAGATTACATGTCCTAAAAATAACAAATCATAAAATTTTAGTAGAGACAGGGACTCAATCGCAATGATTTCAAAATTACTAGGATCTAAATATAATTAGACCATCAAATTTTGGAGGACCATTACCCTCCCACCTTGTACGTGGTTCCGTCACTGAAACCATGAGTGGATTTGGGGAGAGGAAGAGAAGAGAAACAATTTGGCACCTAAATCAGAACCTGAAAACTATCGAAGAAAGGTGGTTGGCATGGTGATGAATGCTGCCATTATAGGGGATTTTTTTTTTTTGACATTCAAAATCTAATTTTAATTTTATTCAGAGAGGAGAGGAAAAAAACTCTAAGTAAAAGAATGAGTACTCCTAGTAGATCTAAAATGCAAGGCCTAAGAGAATATGTGAGAACAAATATGAGTAGTTTGTCCAGCTGACCAAATATATTTGCTCTAATCACTTCAAACAACAATATTAACAATGTGATGTAAGTTTGTATAAGACCGTATCTTTTTTTTTTTTTGCTCCACAAATTAATTTTATCATTGAAATAAGACGAGCACATCCCGGTTGCGTGCCTTATTAAAACTTTCTTTAACCTAAAATGGAGTAAAATAGTACAACACAACTGGGATTACAAAAGATCACTCAAATATAATACTGACACCAAAATTCAAAACACACCAAACAGTATGTTACACTAAGCATTTCCCAATCATACTTGAACAAGATATATCCCACTAAAGAAGCATTTAGTCACAAAAAAATTAATCATTAAGCCCGTACTAATGTATTTGAAGAAAAACCATTTATAATTGAAGTTTGGCCGTGAATTATACTTTGTATCTCGATCGTTTTTATCTTTCTTCTGTAAATAATTGAAGTTTCAAGGGGCCCTCATTGAAGACTATTAAAAAACCGGCAGAAGTCTATATATGTATATTCATTGCCTTGCCTCCTACTAGTACAAAAATCCAGTAGCTCTCCATCATACACAATACAGTCATTACGTTGTTTTCGTTTCTTCTCCATATTCTTGATCCATCACCATTCACCGTCTCTGCTTTCCCGACTCTTCAATTAATCACTTGTGGCATTTATGGATTTGAAGTACATAAAGCAATCCTTAAGGAAAAAGAGATCAAACCGAGGAAAAGGGACGTCCACATTCATGGAAACCAAGCCCACTGGATTTGATGCCAAGAAAAGCACGAAGAAAGGTAAAGCTTATAGGCATCCAACTTATCGTGGCGTGAGGATGCGAAGCTGGGGAAAATGGGTATCTGAAATACGTGAGCCCAGAAAGAAATCAAGGATTTGGCTCGGGACTTTCCCTACTGCAGAAATGGCAGCTCGAGCCCATGATGTTGCCTCCTTAGCCATCAAAGGTCGCTCTGCTTACCTGAATTTCCCCGAGTCAGCTCATGAGCTTCCCAGGCCTGCTACTTCTTCCCGTCGAGACATTCAAGAAGCTGCTAATAAATCAGCCTATGCCATGATGGATCGACAAGAATCGAGTCAAGACGAAATGGCAGTCCCTCAGTCCCCGAGCTCCACCTCGATGTCATCGGAAACTCAAGGCTCCCCATCCTCTCAATCCGTGGATAGTTCTCAGAGTATGTGGTTTGACCTGCCGGATCTCTCCGTCGAAGCGAATTCGAGCCATCGGTTCAGTTGCAATTCCTGGTGGCAACAGGATGGAATTGACACCGAGTTCCAGTTCGAGGACACAATGCGGTGGGATAAGTAATGGAGAAATCAAGAACTGGGGTTATTCATGTCTTTGTTGCTTCACCAACTTTACCTGTATCAACACCTTAATATCTGTATCTCCAAATCCCCAGAAACATACATTTCCTTTTGTTCTGGTACTGCTGGTCCGTGTTGAACTTGAAGATGGATATGTACGTACACTAATAAAAGTTTAAAGACAAGAGTCAAATCCTGCGTTTATCTGAAGGAGGGATTCGGGCTTAATAATTTAATTAAACAGCATGGAATTCAAATGTCTTTTCTCACCGGACAAAAATAAAGTTTAATTTGACAACTCTAAAGAAAGCAAATAAACGATGCTATAGCCATTGAACACTCGCTAACCTCACAGCCACAGGTGACTTTATTGTCTTCGTCTCTATTCACTTTCACAACAATTATTCGGCTCAGGACGAGTAACGATTTTGGAGAACGATCATAAGACTCTAAATAAAAATTTTAAAATGAGTTAAATTAAATGTTTGAAAGAGAAAATTAACAGATTAGTTCTAAACTAATGAAAAAGCACACGAGAAAAATAAAATGGTGTTAAGTTTGAGCCATATTAAACTCATTTTTATTCAAAAATTAGCATATTACGCACACAACAAGTCAACGAAAATTTATTTATTTTTAAATTGAACGTCTCATTTTTATAAATTGCACTAGACCACTTAAATCATTGAATCACACCATCAAAGACCATGGTGGCCAAAAGAACCCTTGAATAATGTATGATCAATCTTTTGAAAAATGATGTTATAAGATAAATGATCCACAATAAAGAAAAGGCACCAAGATTTACGTGAAATATTATGTCCGGAAAAATCATGAGTAGAGAAGGAGAAATATTTTTAGGGATAGATACTTAATTATGAAGGAATTCTAATCAAACTGAATTTTCTACTTTAAAGCAGAGTATAATCTCGCTTCCTCAACATTCACCACATATCCTATTTTTTTCTTTAATTTTATTTTTCTCTAAATTAGTCGTACCATAAAACTTTCTGACCGTAACAAAATAAAAGTTGGATCACAACTTCTAACGAACTATATTACCACAGTAAAATGCAAATAAATTCCTATCATGATTGCAAATATAACAATCACTTAATTCTTACATTTTTTTTAACTGTGAAAACTACATGAGTATCCAGTAAATTTGGATATTTGCTCGTCTATATAATCATGTTAAGAATATTATATGTTTATATAAAATTTTATTTATTAATATTTTAATTTATGTGTATATATATGCTATAATCAAGCTTAAAGCTAAAAAATAAAAGAAATGAGAAATAACTGTATGAATAAATATGTCAAGTTAACGGATAGAAATCGTCTACCTCTAAATATATTCTTTAATTTTTATGCCCCACATTAAAAATTAAGTTTAAGGTTTAGGGTTTGGGGTCTAAGGTTAGGGTTTAGAGAATTTGGGTAGGATGTATTTTTATGGTGTAGGATTTAGGGTTTAAGATTTGAAATTTAGAATTAGGGTTCATAATTTATTTTTTTAATATTTTTTTAGTGTGGAGCATAGAAATGGGCATAATTAGGGGCAGAGGATTTCTCTTCCAACCTATGGTAATTAATGTTAAAAGATTAATTCAAAAATTCATTACTGATTGAATTTATAAAAGCTTGATTTTATCTATAAATTTGATTAGGTATAATGATTTAAATGGAAGTAATATAATGTACAATCGTTTCAAAAAAGCTTAAATATACATTTGGTATTTGAACTGGGCACCTTCTCTTATGTTGGTACTTAAAAAAATTTTGCTCTTAAATTGGTACTTGAACTAGTCACATTCTCCTAAGTTGGTACTTTTGCTCTCAAGTTGGTACTTGAACTAGACACATTCTCTCAAGTTGGTACCAAAATTTATACATTCTCTCAAGTTGGTACCAAAATTTATACATTCTATCAATTTGGTCCTAATTTGAAATAAATCAATAAATTTAATCCTTTATATTTTAAAATTATATCATTTTTTGGTATTCTCTTAAATTATTTGTTCTTCTCCCAGAAATGTTATATTACTTTCCCGATATAATAAAAGTTTAAGACTAACTTGTTGTTTTATCGTAGAATACAGTTGTCGAATTGTTTCTTTGATCCTATAAACTCTCTTGATTTGAAGACATCGTATTTTTGTTACTAAATTTATGTCATTTTTAAATATTAAGGGCTAAATTTATTAATTTTTTTGAATTAGGATCAAATTGATAGAAAGTATAAGTTTTGAGGACTAAAATTGTTAATAAAAATACCAAAATAATGAATGAAATTAAAGTTCGGGTACCAACTTGAGAGCAAAAATTCTTTAAGTATCAACTTAAAAAAAAGTGTCTAGTCCATGTATCAACTTGGGAGCAAAATTTTTTTAAGTACTAACTTAAGAGAAAATATATAATTCAGATACCAAATATATATTTAAGCCTTCACAAAAGAGAAATCTGCCCAAGCATATTTTAGGTTAAAAACATGTATGCCCAAACATAGAAAAAGTTGATTCTCTTTCTCTGCTGCATATATGCAAACCCTCGCATAAAAGCTCGTATCATCCCACCAGAAAATTACAGTGATAATTATTTGGATTTGGTTAATAGTGAAGTTGACATAATATTCTATAATTTTATTATATGTAAATCATGTTTAAATTTGTTCTAGTATAGATCCAAATATATTCTAACTAAAAACTTGTTTTATATAACCTAGTCATCCCTCTTTTTTCTCTAGCATCCGTAACTTTTTTTTCTTTTTCATCTTTACTTGGTTGACGGTGATACTAGTTTAATGTTGGTTGTTGATTCTTGGTAATCTTTTTTTGTTTCATTTTTTGTGTTTAAATTCAATAATTGTTTTTATGACATGCTTTTCTCTACCTTTTGACACTCTTTTTTTCTCTTAATCGATCGTTTAGTCATTTCTTTTTGTTGATCTCCCTATTTTGGATACTCGAACTGAATTTGGATACGGGCTCACAATCATCACTCTTGTTCGCGATTGAGTTATGTTAATGATTGTGTTGTCAACGTGCCTTGTTATTGTAATGTGCATTTTTTTAATGTTGTTGGTTTGTACCTTTCATGGACGAGCTTGGGTGTTATTTGTATCTATTTTATTTCGAGCTTTTAAGTTAAGAGTTTTTACATTTTCTTTGTATGGCCTATTTATGATCTAGAGACATTAGTTTTTATATTTTTTTGTTTATAAAAATATGTTCGGATCAAGTTTGTTTACCTGAGTTGTAAACTTTTATTATATTTTTGAATTTTTCAGCTTTTAATAAAATTAGATACCCATATTCAAAAAAATATTCTAACTAAATATCAGTTTAATTGTTCTTTATAATATTTTTTCAGAAAATATAATTTTATTAAATGGAAATAAAAGCATACAGATCTTAGACCTTAGACAAGTTTAATTACTTATCACCGTAATTAACATTATAAAGAACAATTAAACTGATAATTATTTAAACTTGTTATTTGTTGTACCCGCGATTAAAAATGGACACTTCTAATAGTTTATTTTATTGCAACTTTCTTGATAACTTATATATGTATGTATAGGACAAAAATTATCTGCCCATTTTTGGTACTTTTTCTATATTCTAACACTAAAAAATTAAACTTTAAGCCCTAATCTTAAAATCTAAATCCTAAACCATAAACCCTAAACACAAAAATACATCATGTCCCTAATTCTCTAAGCTCTAACTCTAAACCCTAACCATAAAATCTTAACCTTAAACCCTAGACCTAGCCTTTTTAATGTAGAACATAAAAAAATACCGAAAAGAAATAAAAGATTTTATTCTTATATATATATATATATATATATATATATATATAAATAAGACGTGATGGTGGATTAGTATCACTTGTGAAGTTAATGTAGCAAATAATATTCATATATATAATATTATTTAACAAAAAAAATCTAGACAAAATGTCTGATATGGAAATGAATGTCAAAATTAGTTACATGAATATGAGCATAAATTAATGATTTATACAATTTCAAAATACGAAATTACGCATATATTATAACTACTTATTTGACAACCATATATTGGCCTTATCCTAAAGGTTCTAACCCCAAATGCAGGAGTCGAATTAGACCGATTAACTCACGCAATGTTATTCACATGGCCTTGAGGAGACAACAAGAACCCTAAATATTTCGAACAAAAAAACAAGAACCCTAAATATAGCAATATCTAATACCATCTCCAACCATTGAATTTGAATTGATTCTTCAGTTTACGACCAAAATAAGCCTGCATGTTGGGACCAGATATGGCCCCATGTCCTCCCAAATGTACATTCCTCGGCCATCACCATCAAGCTTGAAATTTTATTTTTTTTATTTTTTAAATAAAGACTGTAATTAATGTTTGGGGGCCAAGAAAACTTGATGAGAGGGCATTAATAGTTCAGGGGAAGGGAGCTGAGGTCACTCATGTCTCATGCCTATGTAATTGCTAGAAAACTCAAAAAGAATAGGGAGATGAGGTCATTAATGTCTCATGCTAACGACAACATTTTATATCACTTATGGATTGTGATTTTGATTATTGTGAAGTAGTTTTGTGATTTTATTTTATGGACTATCTGACTATCATCTTCCTTCTCCTAATGAACAAGTCATGGGGGTGATCATTTTCATTCGAATGGTATTTTTTTTAATGAAAGCATATCCAGGTCAGAAAAGTGGAGATAAATCAAGGCCGAAAACACCATTTATTTGTTTGCTAAACATTTCACGAAAAATCAAAGAAAAGAAATTAGTTACGAAAGCGTAGATTTTGCCAATCCATTCGCTATTAAATTATAGGCACAGTGCCAAAATATGTCTCTAACGTTTGATTGAACAATCATTTTGATCCTTATTCTTTTTTTGAAACGATTTAGCCTCAACGTTTTATTTTGGGTCAAAATGGCTCATCTACGGATTAAAACTGTTAGTCAACTGACGGTAAATGGCTTGAAATGACATGGCAAACCTACATGGCAGTGCATGTCATGATAGTAGTGTCATATAGGCAAATATGTTGACTTTACAGAATGATACACCATTCAAAAAATAATTTTATAAAATTGTACAAAATATAAAATATTTTTTCTTTTGACGTGTCATTCTGTCAAGTTATTTCAAGTTGTTGTTTTGCTCAGCAAATGAGATTTTATTAATCGTTAAAGGAATTTAAAACCTACGTTGTGTGCCTCATTAAAAACCTCCCTCAAATGGAGGAAAAGAGTACATACAAACAAAGTACAACACACAACCAAAACAAACACCTCCAAATTTAGTACTAACATCACCTAACTCAATATGTAGAGAACAAAAAAAAGACCCATATATCCCCCAAAACCGCAACACCACTCCCCAACAATACAAACGAATTATCCCAACTAAAGCTGTCCACACCTGAATAAAGAAGTACCTCCACTACTCCCACGATACATACTAATCCCCTACCACCATGTACTAGCTTTAGCACAACTACAACAAGTACTGACATGAGACCTTCCTAATAGGTCACCCATTCTATGCTCTGAGCACGCTTAACTTTGCAGTTTGATCGAAATTTAATATCTTATACTACATTTTTATTTGAATCAAGTATCTGCTTATCCCCTAATTGTTCGATCAAAAATAGATTTCCACATAAATCTCATATCAGAAATCTAATTATACAGATCAACTTCCTGTAACCTGTACTACTTATCTGTGCAATAAAAATATTCCATCAGGTGCCTATACTTTTCTCATCGGATTTCAACCAAACTTCGCAAGTATCCTATTTTGCTTACTCTCTATCACATGGTACTCTAAATTATCATAAATTCATTTCTTAGAGTCCATAATTAAAGAAATCCTAACTTTATATTTTTTCATTTTAGTCACTAAGTTAGCTTTTAAGCCCTTATCTTAGTACTAAATGACTCTTAAACAACTTAGCAAATTTTGGGGTATTACATCCAAGATAGGAAAATTTGGTTGCGTAAGGCTAGCTAATTCGGCCTTGCGACTTAATGCATCTGCAACCAAATTGGCTTTGCCTGGCTTGTACTCCATCTTGAAGTCGAATTCAACCAAAAAGTCTTGCCACCTTGCTTGCTTTTGGGAGAGCTTCTTTTGATCTTGAAAGTAGCTAGTAGCCACGTTATCAGTCTTCACTGCGAACTTGGACCTCAACAAGTAATTTCTCCAAGTTCGCAAGCAATGTACAACAACCGTCATCTTTTTCTCTTAAACAGTATACTGTCGCTCTGTTTCATTAAGCTTTCGACTTTTGTAAGCAATGAGATGTCCCTCATGCATTAGAACACCTCCAATAGCAAAATCAGAAGCATCAATGTTCACCTTAAATGTTTTGATGTGATTAGGAAGGGCCAACATTGGTTCTTCTATCACAACTTGCTTCAAGGCTTTGAAAGCTTCTTGACACTTCTCGTTCCAATCCCACACTCGAATTTTCTTCAACAAGTTGGTTAAAGGTGTGGCTATTTTTGAATAGCCTCGAATAAACATTTGATAATAGTTCACCAATCCAAGGAATGACCGCAACTCAGGAACTCTTATGGGTGGTTCCCATTCTTGAATGGCTCGTATCTTCGCCTCATCCATGCACAACTTCCCTTGTCCAACAATGTGCCCCAAGAATGCTACCTCTTTTTGTGCAAACGTGCACTTTTCTTTCTTTACACAAAGCTTGTTTTCCCTTAGAACTTGGAAAACTTGCTTTAAGTGATTTATGTGCTCTTCTAACGACTTACTATATACTACAATATCATCTAAGTACACTACGACAAATCGATCCAAGAAAGGTTGGAAAACTTTTTTCATAAGTGTACAAAAGGTAGCATGTGCATTGGTTAGGCTAAAAGGCATAACCAAAAATTCGAAAGAGCCGTACCTCATCACGCTTGCGGTCGTTGGAATGTCTTTGTCAGCTATCCTTACTTGATAGTACCTTGACCTTAAGTCTAACTTGGAAAACCACCTTGCTTCTCCAAGTTGATCGAATAAGTCAGCAATAAGTGGGATCAGATACTTATTTTTCACAGTAATCTTGTTTAGTGCACGATAGTCAACACATAGTCGAAGCGACCCATTATGCTTCTTTTGGAATAATACTGGCGCACTAAAAAGAGCCTTTGATGGTTGAATGTACCCAACATCCGACAACTCATTTAGTTGTCTCCTTAATTCCTCAAGCTCGAGAGGTGCCATACGGTAAGGTACCACAGCAGGGGGTCTTGCACCAGGCTCAAGCTCAATAACGTGATCCATCTCCCTCTTAGGTGGAAGTTTTTTCGGCAACTCCTTAGGCATGATGTCTTGGTAATCTTCCAATACCTTCTCAATCTCCCTCGGCACCTCAGTCTTTTCCCCTCGATTTCCTCTTTAATAGCCATCAAGAAAGTTGGCACACCTTTCTTAAGCCTCTTAGAGAGTTGCATGGCCGATAGTGCAGGTACTTGGCTTCCCTTTCCTCGATATAAAGGTACTATACATGAATGTCCTTCCTTCAATATACACATCATGTTAGCGAAGGGTATCGTATGGCCTTTACCTTGTCTAAGAATTCCATGCCAAGTACTATCGAATAATCATCCATAGGAACAATAGAAATGTTGATAAACCCAGACCACTCACCAATGTTTATTTTGATGTTGCGAGTAGTACCAAGGATAGGCTTTGGTTGAAAGTTCACTGCCTCTAGCTATCATTTTTCTCCAACGTAGGTGATACCCAAGCGTCTTGCTTCTTCTTCCTTGATGAAGTTGTTCGTTGCTCTAGTGTCGACTGTGGCGCGTACTAGTTGCCCTCCAATCTTCACTTGTACGAACAACAATCCCTTGTTTTTGAACTTAGGCGCCTCAACATTAGCCTTGATGGAGTTGAGAATATGGAGAGATCCCATACTCGTCTCTACTTGTTGTTGAGTAGCTTGCACTCTTTCTTCAATTATAGCTGAGAGTTGGTTTCTTTTTGGACACTCTCGGGCCAAGTGTGGACCCTCGTAAAAGAAACACTTTAAAGGTGGCCGCTTAACTCCTTTGTCATCCCTTCTTACCTTGAAAGATCCTTCATTATGGATTGACTTCAGGCTTCCTTCTTTGTGTGGTTTACTTCCTCCCCCACCTAGCCTTTGTTCCCCTTTTGCTTGGAGCTCTCACTTTTCTTGAATTCAGTGAGGGATTCAGCAATAGCAATGGCAGAAGTGAGGTCATGTGCACCTCTTCTCTCGATCTCCAACTTAGCCCAATTTTGTAAGCCATAACAAAAAGCGTAGAACGCCTCCTTGTTGGGATAGTCAGGAATCTCTAGGAGCACTTCCAAGAATTCTTTAACATACTCCCGGCTGCTACTTTTTTGGGTAAGTCGCCTCAGTTTTGCTCGGGACTCTTTCTCTATATTCTCGGGATAGAATTGACATTTTAGCTCCTTCTTGAATTCCTCCCAAGTGGAAATGGTGCAAACTTCCATCTCGATCTCACCATGCCTACGATGCCACCGTAGCATTGCAGTAGCTTCCAAATAAAGTGAGGTATGATCGATCTTTCTAACATCTTCCACGGCATTTGTAGCTCAAAAATATTGTTCCAAGCTCCATAAGAAGTTATCTACCTCCTTCGCGTTCCTAGCCCCTTTATACGCTTTAGGTTTAGGAACCTCCACCCTTGAAGGAGTTAAAATTGGGACAGATGAGGTAACTCCACCATCATGAGCTAGTGCCTTCTTAAGAAGCACTATCTGTAACACCCCTTTTCCCATATCCAACACTGAATACGAGTCAGAGGTATCACAAAACATTCATAAAACCCTCTTCATTTGTAATTCGGTAAAATTTTGTTTCTTTAAAAATATTACAATGTATTTAGTTTTTATTTACAAATCTAGTTATTCGCGTAAAGTTTAACAATAATATTTTCATCTTCAAATCGAGTTTATTTTCAGGCAGCAACTTATCAATTTAATTTGTCTTTATATAATTAGTAAAACTGCCTGATTTAAAATTCATCCAGATACCAAATAAAATACAAATTCTATCAGAGCAGGCATCCATTTTAATATACATGCCAACTAGAAAATATCAAACAGTATCAAAGGATATCTTACTGATACTGATGTACCTGTTATTGATTGATGATGTCCGTATATGCTCCTTACTCCAACCATTTCTTCTTTCCTACATGTAACACAGTTACACGCTAAGTATTTACTTAGTGAGGCAATAATTCGAATTCAAGTGCAATTGACATAATATCAATATCAATATTAATGATTAATAATGCATATGATCACCTTACCATTACATGCTTATTAACATAATTAAATATGTAATAGCATATATGTATATCAAAGTGATAAGATTAGATCTTACCAACATCGGTGCCATTTCTATCCGTAAGCTTTTAATGCTCACCAATACCTTTTTCCAACTCTGTCTGCAAGCTTTCAAGCTTATCATTCTATTTCTTTGATTTCAATTCAATTTACTTAGCCCAAGGTATCGAATTAAGAGATTCTATGTACACGAGTCATCCCCATACCTAACCTTTCTTGAGTATGTATATTATTTGCACCGTAGTGCTTAGCACCGTAAGTGTTTCCGTATACTCAAACCTTGCATGAGTATACCCTCATTGAGTATTAATAAAATTGCACCATAGTGCTTAACACCCTAAGTGTTTCTATATACCCTAACCTTTCATGAGTATACCCTCAATGAGTATTTATGAATATTGCACCGAAGTGCTTAGAATATTTATACAGCTGTTTATGACCCTATGGATATCCAACTATACCATCGAACCTCTATATCATACATTGGGCTTTATTTCATCATTTATGTCATCAATGGCAACATATATCAATCAATATATATATATATCAACATCTGGCAATTTATACTAGAAATAATATTTCAATCTCCTCAATGTAAGTAATAATATGATCAATGCATTTTATATTTCAATTCTTGACATATTACGATATGTTGATCATATGCTCAATGACATAAATATCGTAACAACAATAATTTAGGGTAGGCTCATCGCAAGCCATCCCAATCATGTATAAAATATCAGTGTAGTATGACATGTATGCAATTGCACTCACCTGGGCCATGTATAAGTATGCCTCACTAAGTCCTCTTTGATCCTTTCCTTCATTGTACCTCGAACCTCCCTTGATTCGAACTTAACTTCATAATTCAAATAAGTAAAATATTTATTAGATCCCAATCTAACAATATCTTAGACATATTGTCCAATACAATCATTCGAATACAAAATCTCCAAACATTTTAGTTTCTTCCTTGTATTGTTCAAAAACTCATTATGGTCCTTAGTGACCAATTTGAACTTCCATTACCCCTTTTCAAGCTTACTAATCAACCTTAGGTACAAAGTATATCAATTCTCATTTTCTGGCAGTTTGCAGTACCTCCAAAGAAATATGTCTATAAAATAATCTACAACTCGGAATTTGACTCCGTTTGTTCCAAAAGAAACTAGATTCAATAAGCTTTCCAACCATATAAATTAAGATCCCAAATTCAACTTGTACGATTTATGACGAATTTTCAAAGTCAATTTCCAGTATTGAATTTCGGAACAGCCTGCAATACTGTTTTCTGACCTTTCACCACTTAAAAATTCATATCTTTTTACTCGGAACTCGAAATCAGTTTCCGTTTGTTGGAAAAGAAACTAGACGAACAAATATTTACATCGGCATAAAATTCACCTTCTAACCATTTTTTAGAATTTATGGTGAATTTTCAAAGTTACTGCCATAAATCAATTTTTCTACACAGCTTCCATAAATAATTTCAACTTTTATACTAACTTCTCTTTATTTCTCTACTTTTCAATTTAGTCCAATCACTAGCTTTAAACCACCAACTCATCACATTCTTCACCAAATAATTATTCACAATAATTCTCCCTAATTTTCCTTATTTACCGAAATAGTCACTAAAATGCAAAGATAAGGATTCAAGCTTCTTAACTTTGCAATTTACTCCTCAATTCAACATTACTCCTTAATTCCATCATTACAACTAAAAATCAGATTTAACCCCCATACAAAACTTCAATTTCGATTTGGTCACTTAACTTGGGTAAATTGTCAAAATGGTCACTAATTCAATTCAACATCAATTTGGCATTATAACTTCATTTTCTTATCTTTAACATCATTAATAACACAAATACACTCCAAATTCTAAAAATTCAGATTTGGTCCTTCAACTTTTCAAGTTGCCGAAATGGTCCCTACACAATTTAACTAAGGGTTTTGCTTCCAAACAACAATTCAAGCTTACTAGATCATTATTTCAACATCACAAACCCTAAATTAAACTTGTATCCATAAACCCTAATCATCTTCATAATAATCAAAACATGTAAAACTTAAATCCCAACTCAATATCATGATTTTAACATCATACTAGCTTGAGTTCAACTTGAATTCAATCATGGAATCATAAAATCTCAAAAGCCCCAATTTGATCCATAAACCCTAATTTCTTTCTCATGTAAATTCTCATCAATCAAGCATGTATTCCATGAATTATTGATATCAAAAGATAGAGCTTGAAGAGTAGAACAACTTTTTAGTTGAAGAGATTACCTGAAAACCGAGTTTCATGGCTTGAATTGTGCTTGGAAAATTTTTTCTCTTTCTTTCCCTAGCCCTCACATTTAATAGTGAAATTACAATTTTGCCCTTTTATCCAATGGTTGAGATTGATTTTATCATCAATCAAGGTCCAAGATTTAATCTTCCATTTTCTCTTTCCAAAATTGCCCTTATAACTTTTTAAATATTTCAAAATTGCCATTGGGGCCAAATGACCAATTTGCCCTCCAACTAGTCTTTATTTACTAGTTTGTTCCCAAATTGCCATTCCAATACAATCTAACTAAATCTAGTTAGAATTCAACCAACCATAATAAAATATTCTTAAAACAACATTTTATGAATTTTCCATAGATTTTGGATCAGTCTCCAAAATTTCCATTCGATCCAATATACCGATAAATAATCCTTTACTCAGAAATAAATTCTAAGATTCATCTTGAATCAAACTAAAAATATTTCCAAAACTTGGAAATGACTTTTATAACCTTTCTCTATCATATGGAAAAATTTGAAAATTTTCCAGTTCGATCCGGGTATCCGAATTCCACTTAAACTTTAACTCTGATTTTCCCAATAATCAAAGTATCAGATCGAACCAATAATTCTGCATTCGATTCACACCCTTATGTGATCTGTTTATTTATGAAATAAAAACCCTTAACTTTTGGGAAATTACAACTTTAGTCCCCAAACTTTACCAAAGTTTATACTTTAGCCATAAAATTTTCAAAATTTACATTTTGGTCACTACCTTTTTAAACTTCAATTCCCATTCCAATTTTCCTTGGAATTCAACCAAACTTTAAGAATACCTTATTCAATTCACTATCTATCACATGAGACCTTTAAATCTTAGAAATTTCCTTTCCAAAACCCATAATTAAAGAAATCCCAACTTTCGCTTTTTTTTCATTTTAGTCACTAAGTTAGCTTTGAAGCTATTATCTTAGTACTAAATGACCCTTAATCAACTTAGTAAATTTTGGGGTATTACAATTCTCTCCCACTTAAGAAAATTCATCCTCGAAATTTTCAATACGTACTTGGTTCTAAAAGGTGAGGAAACTATTTTCTCATATTTTCTTCTTATTTCTCTCAAATCTTTTCTTTAACCTTGTGATTTTTGTCAATGAACTTTAACAAACGGGATTGTCTTTTTCTCTTAGTTCTTTGGCTCCATGTTCTAGGATCTTTACCAGTTCTTTTTCATAGCTTAAATCCGGCTGAATCTCTATTTTCTCCGGAGTAACAACATGTCAGGGGTCTAATCAATATTTCCTGAGCATCTATTCATTATGAATCTTGTCCATTTCCAAAGATAAAGGTAGCTATTAAGCTTAACTATCAGACTGACTCCTTTCACAATTTTTTATAGCCCAATAAATTTTGAACTTAACTTTCTTTTTGTCTAAACCATACACCTTCTTCCAAGGTGAAACTTTTAAGGAATACTTTATCCTTAAATTCATATTAAATATCTTTTCTTTCAGGGTCAACATATAGTTTCCATCATTGAGATAGAAATTCTTCCTTGATAATACAAATATCTATCAAACCTAACTTCCAAGTTTTCAGTTTCACTCTTTTCCACTTGTTTGACCTTGACAACATTTCTCATCCTTTCTTTAAAGATATCTTATTTAATCCAATATGGTAAATTTTATTCTTAACTTGAAAATCAAAACACCATCTTCTTTTAATGCAAATCTTGCATTCATAGCTCTTAAGACAACAATTGTCTTTCGACTGAGAGCGTCAACTATCACATTAGCTTTTTCTGGATGATAGTCAATGACCATATCATAATTCTTAAAAAGCTCAATCCAACTTCTTTGCGTCAAGTTTAACTTTTCTTTAGTAAGCATATACTTTAAACTTTTATAACCTATATAAATTTAGCATCGTTCACTGTATAAATAATGATGCTATATCTTTTAAAGCAAATACAATCATTGCCAACTCCAAATCCAAAGTAAGATAATTCCTCTCATATATCTTAAGCTATCTCAAGCATAAACCATTACTTTTCCTTCTTGCCTAAGTACGCATCCCAAACCGTTATGAGTAGCATCGCTATACACCACACAATCTTTACCTGATTCTGGTTGTACTGGTACCGGGGCTTCTATTAAGATCTCCTTTAATGTCTCAAAGATTTCTTAGCATTGATCTGTTCAACTGAATGACATTTCTTTCCTCAATAGCTTGGTCAATGAAGAGGCAATCATCAAGAAATTCTGAGCCTCTAAAACATTCTTTAGAGGTTTCCATTCAACTATAATTTGTACTTTCTTGGGGTCTACTCTTATTCCCACTGCCCAATCCACATAACTAATAAAATAGCTTTTGACAACCAAATTCATACTTTAACAATTTAGTTTATAACTTCTTTTCTCGAAAGGTCTGAAAAATAATGCAAAAATGGGCATCTAATTCTTCCTTTTTCCTTCGAATAGACCAAAATATACTCAGTGAACTCTACCAAAAATTGGCTCAAGCAAGATTAGAATACTTGGTTCATTAGGCTTATAAATGCCAAAAGCATCATCACGAACTCATAGTATTCATATCGAGTCCGAAAAGCTACCTTTAGAATTTCTTCTTCCTAGATTTTTTTAACTGATCAAAAGATCATCAGTCTTCGGAAGAAGATATTTATCCTTTACTATTACCTTCTTGAGCTGATAGAAATCAGTCTTTCTCCTTCACAATTAACACTGGTGCGCCCCCAAGATGACACACTTGGCTTTATAAAACATCGACCTAACATTCTTTGCAATTTGTACATTTAAATCTCGAAGTTTGGTCAAAGCCATTTTATACGGGGCCATTAATTTAGGCGCAATGCCTGGTAACATCTTTATTTTGAATTTCACCTCTTAATCTAGAGGTAATTCCGAGTAACCCATCTGGGAATACATCCGGATATTTTTGGACAGTCGAGTTATTTTCCAATTTAACTTCAACAGCCCGAGTATCCACTACATTTGCTAAGAAGACTTAGCAACCTTATAACAAAAATTTCCTTAATAAAACAACTGAAATTTCATTGGAGAAAGGATTTACCCTTTTATCAACTACTACAATTTTTGTACCTTCCGTATTTTTCAATACTAATCATTTTATGCGACAATTCATCATGACCTGATAGGAAGGTAACCAATTCATGCCCACCATCATCTTAAACTCCTCGAAAGATAATTCCATTAAGTTTATCGGGAACTCTATTTCTTATATTTTTGTCGAGCAATTCCTCATGTTCAGCTCGCCCTTACATTACAACCGAACAAATTTGTGACCGCTATATTACTTGAAATGGGTTCTAAAAGGATATCTCATTCACTATTCAACTTCGTACTTATATACGAATGTGTAAAGCTAAGACCCATCAACAACAATACAGGTTTATCTAAAAAGATAAGATGTACCTTCTATGATTTTTGAATCATCCCAACCTTTATCAGTCCTGATGTTATAAACGGACTGATATGTGCAATCCTGACTATGAAGCAAATTCAGATGGTTTTCTAATCTAGCTTAAATCTCAGAGCAACAAAATAGCTCCATCCAATTCCTCGGTATCCAAACAGTGGAATCCGTCCAGTGTAATCCTTAGATTATTCAGTTATAAATAAAAAATCACTGGACCTTAATCTGCTTTTCCTTTCAATTCAGGTGTTTTTGAACTTTTCAGTTCCTCAATCCGGCACAGGCACTCCTTGTTGTACCAGTGCCCCTTTCTTGTTCTGATTTATCCGAAGGGTTATCATTAACCTTATTGTTACTACTCTTGATTACTTCCAAAGCTTCCAATTTATTAGTTCATCACGCTTTCTTAACTCAATTTTTCTTATGATTCCTCCCAATTTACATTAGTAAGGAGCGACATCAATTAGATCATAAAAACATCAGATCAGTAATATTGATATCCTAGTGGCATGTATACTCTTTTTAACATAAAACCACATCCATTTAGGCCGAGAATCGGCTAAACATACAGCTTTGATACCAATAAATATAACACCCCTTTTCCCATATCCAACACTGAATACGAGTCAGAGGTATCACAAAACATTCGTAAAACCCTTTGTATTTGTGATTCGGTAAAATTTTGTCTCTTTAAAATTATTGAAATGTATTTAGTTTTTATTTACAAATCTAGTTATTCGCGTAAAGTTTAACAATAATATTTTCATCTTCAAATCGAGTTTATTTTCATGCAGCAACTTATCAATTTAATTTGTCTTTATATAATTAGTAAAACTGCCTGATTTAAAATTCATCCAGATACCAAATAAAATACAAATTCTATCAGAGCAGACATACCCTTTTAATATACATGCCAACTAGAAAATATCAAACAATATCAAAAGATATCTTACTAATACTGATGTACCTGTTATTGATTGATGATGTCCGTATATGCTCCTTACTCCAACCATTTCTTCTTTCCTACGTGTAAAACGGTTACACGCTAAGTATTTACTTAGTGAGGCAATAATTCGAATAAAAGTGCAATTGACATAATATCAATATCAATATTAATGATTAATAATGCATATGATCACCTTACCATTACATGCTTATTAACATAATTAAATATGTAATAGCATATATGTATATCAAAGTGATAAGATTAGATCTTACCAACATCGGTGCCATTTCCATCTGTAAGCTTTCAATGCTTACCAATACCTTTTTCCAACTTTGTCTGCAAGCTTTCAAGCTTATCATTCTATTTCTTTGATTTCAATTCAATTTACTTAGCACATGGTATCGAATTAAGAGATTCTATGTATACGAGTGATCCCCCCATACCCAACCTTTCTTGAGTATGTATATTATTTGCACCGTAGTGCTTAGCACCCTAAGTGCTTCCGTATACTCAAACCTTGCATTAGTATACCCTCATTGAGTATTAATAAAATTGCACCATAGTGTTTAACACCCTAAGTGTTTCCGTATACCCAAACCTTGCATGAGTATACCCTCAATGAGTATTTATGAATATTGCACCGAAGTGCTTAGAATATTTATACAGCTGTTTATAACCCTATGGATATCCAACTATACCATCGAACCTCTATATCATACATTGGGCTTTATTTCATCATTTATGTCATCAATGGCAACATATATCACTCAGTATATATATATATCAACATTTGGCAGTTTATACTAGAAATATTATTTCAATCTCCTTAATGTAAGTAATAATATGATCAATGCATTTTATATTTCAATTCTTGACATATTATGATATGTCGATCATATGCTCAATGACATAAATATCATAACAACAATAATTTAGGGTAGACTTCGCAAGCCATCCCAATCATGTATAAAATATCAGTGTAGTAGACATGTATGCAATTGCACTCACCTGGGCCATGTATTAGTATGCCTCACTAAGTCCTCTTTGATCCTTTCCTTCATTGTACCTCGAACCTCCCTTGATTCGAACTTAACTTCATAATTCAAATAAGTAAAATATTTATTAGATCCCAATCTAACAATATCTTAGACATATTGTCCAATATAATCATTCGAATACAAAATCTCCAAGCATTTTAGTTTCTTCCTTGTATTGTTCAAAAACTCATTATGGTCCTTAGTGACCAATTTGAACTTCCATTACCCCTTTTCAAGCTTACTAATCAACCTTAGGTACAAAGTATACCAATTCTCATTTTCTGGCAGTTTGCAGTACCTTCTAAGAAATATTTCTATAAAATAATCTACAACTCGGAATTTGACTCTGTTTGTTCCAAAAGAAACTAGATTCAATAAGCTTTCCAACGATATAATTTAATAGCCCAAATTCATCTTGTACGATTTATGGAGAATTTTCAAAGTCAATTTCCAGTATTGAATTTCAGAACAGCCTGCTATACTGTTTTCTGACCTTTCACCACTTAAAAATTCATATCTTTTTACTCGGAACTCAAAATCAGTTTTTGTTTGTTGGAAAATAAACTAGACGAATAAATATTTACATCGGTATAAAATTCACCTTTTAACCATTTTTTGTAGAATTTATGGGGAATTTTCAAAGTTACTGCCATAAACCAGTTTTTCTACACAACTTCCATAAACAACTTCAACTTTTATACTAACTTCTCCTTATTTCTCTACTTTTCAATTTAGTCCAATCACTAGCTTTAAACCACCAACTCATCACATTCTTCACCAAATAATTATTCACAATAATTCTCCCTAATTTTCCTTATTTACCAAAATAATCACTAAAATGCAAAGATAAGGATTCAAGCTTCTTAACTTTGCAATTTAGTCCTCATTTCAACATTACTACCTTAATTCCATCATTACAACTAAAAATCAGATTTAACCCCCATACAAAACTTCAATTTCGATTTGGTCACTTAACTTTGGTAAATTGTCAAAATGGTCACTAATTCAATTCAACATCAATTTGGCATTCTAACTTCATTTTCTTATTTCTAACATCATTAATAAAACAAATACACTACAAATTATAAAAATTCAGATTTGGTCCTTCAACTTTTCAAGTTGCCGAAATGGTCCCTACACAATTTAACTTAGGGTTTTGCTTCCAAACAACAATTCAAGCTTACTAGATCATTATTTCAACATCACAAACCCTAAATTAAACTTGAATCCATAAAACCTAATCATATTCATAATAATTAAAACATGTAAAACTTAAATCCCAACTCAATATCATGATTTTAACATCATACTAGCTTGATTTCAACTTGAATTCAATCATGGAATCATAAAATCTCAAAAGCCCCAATTTGATCCATAAACCCTAATTTCTTTCTCATGTAAATTCTCATCAATCAAACATGTATTCCATGAATTATTGATATCAAAAGATAGAGCTTGAAGAGTATAACAACTTTTTAGTTGAAGAGATTACCTGAAAATCGAGTTTCGGGGCTTGAATCGAGCTTGGAAAAAAATTCTCTTTCTTTCCCTAGCCCTCACGTTTTGTCTCGAAAAGATGAACATTTGTTCATCTTTTCACCATTATTTTACACATATATTTATTAAATGAATATTAAATTCATTTAATAATGAAATTACAATTTTGCCCTTTTTATCCAATGGTTGAGATTGATTTTATCATCAATCAAGGTCCAAGATTTAATCTTTCATTTTCTCTTTCCAAAATTGCCCTTACAAGTTTTTAAATATTTCAAAATTGCCATTGGGGCCAAATGACCAATTTGCCCTCCAACTAGTCTTTATTTACTAGTTTGTTTCCAAATTGCCATTCCATTACAATCTAACTAAATCTAGTTAGAATTCAACCAACCTAATAAAATATTCTTAAAACAACATTTTATGACTTTTCCATAGCTTTTGGATCAGTATCCAAAATTTCCATTCGATCCAATATACCGATAAATAATCCTTTACTCAGAAATAAATTGTAAGATTCATCTTGAATCAAACTAAAAATATTTCTAACACTTGGAAATGAATTTTATAACCTTTCTCTATCATATGGAAAAATTTCAAAATTTTTCAGTTCGATCCGGGTATCCAAATTCCACTTAAACTTTAACTGCGATTTTCTCAATAATCGAAGTTTCAGATCGAATCAATAATTCCGCATTCGACTCACACCCTTAGGTGATCTGTTTATTTATGAAATAAAAACCCTTGACTTTTGGGAAATTACAACTTTAATCCCCAAACTTTACCAAAGTTTATACTTTAGCCATAAAATTTTCAAAATTTACATTTTGGTCACTACCTTTTTAAACTTCAATTACCATTCCAATTTTCCTTGGAATTCAACCAAACTTTAAGAATACCTTATTCAATTCACTATCTATCACATGAGACCTTTAAACCTTAGAAATTTCCTTTCCAAAACCCATAGTTAAAGAAATCCCAACTTTCGCATTTTTTCATTTTAGTCACTAAGTTAGCTTTTAAGCTATTATTTTAGTACTAAATGACCCTTAATCAACTTAGTACATTTTGGGGTATTACACTATCTCCTCCATGTTTCCCAATTCCCCATTTACCTCTTTAAGTTCATCCCTTAGAGCTTTGTTCTCTTCTTTAAGGATTAGGATTTCACTAGAAAGAGAATTTGAAGAAGTCTCACATTGTTATGAACACTTACAGTAGCCTCGTTCAGGGCTCCTAACATTTCCTCTCAGAGCTCATCGATCTGTCCATCAAGCTCCTCTAGATAGGATTCTATCTCCCTGAACTTGTCTTCCCCATCGGCTACTAAAAGCTATACCTTCATGAGCCTTGTATCCGCATCCCCCATTTCCTTCTCTCCTTTGGAAGGTCCACGAGACTTTGACCTCCCCCTCCTTTGCTCCTCGCCAACATCACCGGTAAGAGTGATTTCGTTGCTTGGCATACTTGTTTAATGCTAGCTTCGATCCTCAGAATGTTCGCTCTGATACCAACTATCACAGACTTACTCTTTCTTCTCGCCTGTATGGCACTTAGACACGCTTGAGTGACTAAGTCAGCCTAAACTTCTTGAAGATGCAAGCTAAGCGTAGTGGAAGAAGAATAAGGCAAGTATGCTTCAAGTAGGAAAGAAGAGAACTTAAGTATTGAATACTTGAAAAGAGAATTTTATTGGCTTGGAGAATGCTTTACAAGATGTTAGGATTCTTAGCTTTCTTGGTTTACTTTGCCAAATGGCCAAAGCCACCTATTTATAGCCTTCCACCTCCTCAATGGACAGTGGAGATCAATCTAATCCTACGGTTAATATTTTGATTATAGAGAAATCTATACAACCTATAAATATCTTACATCTCCTAGAACTTTCTACATAATCCTAGAATGGTCTAGTCTTGGAGAAATCTCCATAACCTTCTAGAACATTCCATAATCTTCTATCGTATTCTAGGACCTTCTAGAATATTCTAGAGCCTTCATTAACATTCTAAAACCTTCCAGCATATTCCAGATGCTTCTAGAATGTTTCAGAACCTTCTTGAATCATCTAGAGCTTTCTAGAATCTTCTAGTGCCTTCCATGGTTTTCTAGAACATTCTAAAGTGTTATAGATTATTATGTAGAGTTCCAGAACTTCCTTTAATGCCCTAGAATTTTACACCAATATCTTTATCCTTCCAAGACCAGTCTAAAGCTTATGAAAGTCATTAGAGTTTTATCACTAACACATTCAATCCATTAATATTAATTACCAACTTCATAATCATTTATTCGAATATTACCAATATTTATCTCTTACGCACAATTTCCATTGAACACATCAATATCCATACTCTATTACTCAATCATCACAACATACAATTTAAACAGTCATCACATAGATTTATGAATATCTAAACAACCCTACACGATCTCTAAATTCTATACAACTCAAATCATATCCCTAAATATCATCATGCATCTCATAACTATTGAGTCTCATAATACCGGTCTCTAAGCATGCTTGTTAATTATCTGACTATTTTGCAGATACTAACACACAAAGTAATCATATTTTTTATGCTCATGAAGCATTCGGAGTTCAAGGTGTACTAACCTCAAGCCAAAGCGATAAATCCTTATCCAAGCTCTTCCAAACACCTCCTTAAATCCAATATTCGAGTCCAAATAACCCTCGGATAAAATAAACATAACACCATAAGAAAAATCACATTATCGAATCACTTTAAGGAACAAAATGCATAAAAATAGCTTACCATGTTTGAATTTAGCGAAACAAACTACGCCAACAGACTTAGAACGTCAAAAAACCATCTGGTAAGGTCTTTTAGAAAAGTCAACGACGATTAACGGTCAACGCAGATCAACAGCGACGGTGGTGATGGCTCAGCTCGAAAGGCCAGCTCGACTTGCAGCTTGGGCTATCTCAGAATGTAGAAAAGCCATTGGGTTTGAATTTGGCAAAACAAACTGCGCCACAAACTCAGAACGTTGAAAAGCCATCAAATAGGCTCCCCTAGAAAAAGTCAACGACAGTTAACGGTCAACGTAGGTCAACGGAGGCAGCGGTGGTGGCTCGGCTCGACCTGTGGCTTGGGCTAGCTCAGCAAGCCAACTCAGCTCGTCCCAACAGCTGGGGCCCAATAGTTGGAGCCTACTGCCCAACTGTATACAACATCTGGCTTTTGACTGGACGTAGCCCACGTGCGTGTCGTAGCTTTTGGTGGCCTGATAGCAGCTGCAAAGCTCTATCCTAAATCTATCAACGCTGTTGAACATGATGGTGATCTCGATTTTTTGTTATGAGCACTCTAACCTTCTCAACTGGAAAACCCAAAACTTTCTCTCTCTCTCTTACCCCCTCCGACGACAGCTTTAACGGCTACACCATGACCACTGGCCGACTCGTCTTGATGAGATAAACACAATGGTGTGGGAGGTGTCGAACACGAACACTTTGATAATGATAGATCGAACATGGAAGCTTGGTGGGTGAAAAGGAAAAGAAGAGAAAAAGAAAAATGAGAGAAAAGAGGAAAGAAAGAAAAATATAAAAATCTAATTTTCCCTCCCATTTTCATCACTTTATTTCAAATAACATCTTCTAAAACATTATAGTAAAATCCCATCTTAAGCCCCCAAACTCCCATCCTTTCACAAAACGGTAATCACTTACTTTAAAATTAGTCTTCCAAAATCTCATTCCTTTAATTTAATACTTGAATCAAATATTCAACCCGAATCCAAGCTTTGGACAATTAACCCAAAAATTGGGTCGTTACAATGTTATATTAACCATTTTGAACTTGGCCAATAAGTTAAAAGAGGATCATCCTGTAACACCCTGAAAACCAGTCTAGTCGAAAATTGGGTTTTGTTGATCGAAAACCCTATACCGAAAAGGTCCAAGTATTACATTAACTTTGACCATGTGTTCAATTACATTAATATTGGACTCTAATTGAGACAAATTATTGATTAAGGACCTTATTGAATACATTGAAAATTCTATTGGTGACTAAATTGTGAAAATTTGAAAGTTTAGGAAAAAAGTGCAAAGTTTCGAAAGATGAAGGACCATCTTTGTAATTTCCCAAAAGTTGGGTGAATCACCTATTTGCTTCTTTAAAATCACTTGAAGTGGTCATCTTTTGTCATAAAAGATGAAAAATTGATGTGGGCAATTATTATTATCTTAAAATAGGTAAAAGTTTGAAAGGATATGAATTATTAATTTAAGCTTACCCTTTGAGGAGGGAAAGCCTCACCGGTTCTTTCCCTAAGGAAATAAAGTGTTTTAAAACACTTAATACTTGCTCTCTTTGTTTTAGTATACATCGTGCCCTTCCCCACAACACTTTATCTCCTTTTGGAAGTTAAGCATAAGCCACCATTGTTGTCATCTTCCTTAAGCTCTCAAGCTAACACTTCTATTGGTGAAGTTCCAAAAGTTTAGATTTCTTCCATCCATTGATCTTATCTTGTAGCTCTTTCTTGGGTAAGCTAAAGCCCCAAATCTATTTTTTGATTCCATGGATATTAGATGTCAAATTTTAGGTTCAAGTTATTGAACACCTAAGCTAAACTCATGTTCTTCAAGGCTTTAGTCAATGGAAGTCTAATAGCTAATAGCTATTTCAAGATTGGATATTGAAATTAATATCGTTTATTGATTTACTTGTGTTCCATCTAGCTCAAGAATTGGAGAAGGAAGAACTACCATCTCCATCGAAGGATAAGAACAAAGGAGTTGTAATTCAAAAGCCGTAGGAGTTTCTAAAAGCTAGGTGAGTGTAGTTAGAGTCTCGGGAGTAGGCTAGGTGCCTTTCCCGGTTCCATTGTTATTGAATATTTCATAGATAACATTTTGTCTAAGGATATCGTATTGAATCTCTTTAGAGATTATATTGGTAAGCATCGGAAAGCTATTGCATTGAAATATTGTTCATAGAAACATTGCTATTGTCATTGACATCATTGAAGCATTGAAATATAGAAACATCAGTCATCGGACACCGATATTGTCATTTCCATAGCCATTTATAGTGACATTGTCATAGACACTGGATATTGATATTGCCATTGTCATTGAAACATTGCCATAGATATTGCCATTGTCATTGAACATTAACATTGATATTGTTATTGAAATATTGACATCAACATCGATATTGCCATTTTAATGGGTGTCGAATCCGTCAAAAATAAAACACCTACTTGTTCTTAAGGATTTCTAGTAGTGGCAAGTAGGGTCGTACCCACAGAGAGTGGTCAAAAGGTATAAGTTACTAGCCTAGGTTAATTGTGAGAATGAAAAGTAAAAAAAGGGTTTGTTTTGTTGTTTAGTTTTCCTAAGAGAAAGCAATAACTAAGGTTGGGTTGTGCAAATGGTTTGGTGGTGTCTAGCCAAGTCGTTCATGGTGTTTCAATCCAAGTATTAGATCACAGACTTCAAAAGATAACCTGCATAATTCTTAAAGTAGCTTGGTTCTTAAGTTAGATAATAATCCACAAATAACTTAAGGGTTCTCTTCTTTTAATTGCTAACAACCTAATAGTCCATAAGTTTTTAACACTTATTATCTAGGTTAAATCCTTAGATAATCTACTTTAGATAAAACCTATCAACTAAAAATAAGTGATTAAGAGACCAAAGCACATATATTCAAAAAGCGATAATCCATACAAGTTAAATATACGATTTCATACCTTCAAAAACCATAGTCCAAGTTTTCTTACCGCTTGTATCAATAATCCATGATCAATTAATTGTACACGTATAATCCAACACACACAATTGAATGAGCCTGGAAGATATAAAAATACTTTGAATTATGAAAAATATTTAAGAACAAGAAGTCTCACTAATAAATGTATTGAAAACATAGAAACAAAATTGACTAGAACTAAGGGTTTAGCTACTCCTAGAGTTGATGAAAGCAAGAAAGGTTTTCTAGGATAACTCTGTCTTCTCCTTTCTTTCCCTATGATCCAATTTATAGATGAGGAATTATACATCAAGTAGGGGAAGGAGTTACAATAAAGTACAAAACCCTAATCCTACATTAAATGTAATTTAACATAAAGCAAAAGTCTAATTAATTAGGATTTCTTTTCTTTCAAGCAACCATGACAGTACAAGATCTGTGCGTGTTTTGTCTCTAACGTCCGCATGGCTTATACGTTAGCATTTGTGTTCTAGGGCTCGTTCGCATAGCTCTCATTCGTGCTCTAAGGTTTGCAACTGGTCTTCATCATTGCATTCTGGTCTTTCTGTGATCCTCTATCCACGTAAGCATTTATAGTTATGGATACGTACGCTCACATTCTGGTCTGCGTACATCGACCTCTATAGGACTTTTGCTTGTGTTCGCCTACTCAGCCTCTAGTTTTCGCTTGCTCTTCCATGTATGCGTTCACATATATTGGTTTGCAACTCTGCATCCTTATCTATTCGCATAGCTTAGTTAGTCTGTTAGCACTTGAATGTTCGCATCTCTGCATTACTTTTGGATGTTCGCAGCCCTTGTTCGCAGGTCATTCTCCAAAGTGTTAAAACTGTGCTAATATTCTCTTTTTATGCATGAGATATTATTTAGCCGTTAAAACACCCTAAAAGCCAAATAAGAACCAAAACAATGACTTGTAGATAGATTAGTATGCTAAAACATAAGGAATTATATAAGAAATACATACAAATATATGACTTATCATATACCCCCACATTTAGAGTTTTTCTTGTCTTCAAGCAAATTGAAGCTTCGAAACCCAGGGTCCATTTGATAAATAGAAAGGATAAGAATAGTAATAAGTCATGATTGCAATTTAGCACAAGGAAATAGTCATCCAATTAATTTTATAAAGTCAAGGATGGAACAGAATCAAACACACTCGCATAGGTTTCACTCTTGTTCGCTCAATGTGTTTAAGGGACAAGAATACTCAAGTCAAAGCATGTAAAAGATTGTTACCATAGGCTCGCAAATATATCACATCTCTACCACTTTTCAAATCGATTCACAAGATCACAAGGTCTTTGATCAGGTTGTAAGGGGCTTAGGACAGGTATGGCGAGAAAGACTTTTGCGCTCTTGGAATTTGAAAAACTTTATACTTCCTTTTTTCTTTTCTTGTGTATCAAGAATTTTCATAATTAATCTTTAGGAGAACAAGGATTTATCTCTGTTCGCACAACTTTTTTTTCGTTGTTTTGAACAAGACAAGAATTTTTTTATTTTTCCTTTTCTTCTTTTTTTTCTTTTTTCTCTTTTTGCTTGATCGTTCTTTATTTTCAGGAAGATTTATAGTTCTCAAATTTAGTTTCAAATTAGGGAAATCAATGAAAAAGAATTCGGCTTGTAATGTCGTTAATTTCCAAACAAAAGGCTTAGGCTAAAAAGTGGTTCATACCTAAGTGCCTTAATCATCTCAAGTAATTCAATCCTGTGAGGCCTCAACACGTATAACAATGCAAGTTCTAGAAGACACTAATCATGCTTGACAAACACTCAATGAAAGAAAAATATAAAGCATAAATGATGTTTGCTTATTAAGGATCAAGTCTCACAAAAAGGGGTTTATGTTGTGTACAATTCTATCCATCCGACTATCAAATCAGTTAATCAAACAAGATTTGAAAGGCTAAAAATTCATCAATTCTAGTTTACTACCCATATCAGTCTCAGTTTTACTTTAGGATCTCACGTTTCAAAAATTTTAGCATGTTGGTTCAAAACAAAAATTTCATGAAAAAATAGGTCTAAGTCATTAATAAGCATGAAATTCTCATATTAGACCCTATATCTAGCATTCGAATAATAACACACCACACTTAAATCGAACATTTTCCTCAATGTTCCCTATGCAAGAAAACATAAATATCCAATTAAAAGTTTAAGGGAGAAGAGTGCTTCCTTGTTTGCAAGGTGGCTATGTAAGGTGCGGATGGTTTGGGTGTAGAGTCCTATTCTGGATGCTATGAATGGTTCTTGTACAAAGGGCGAGGCTACCTCCCCCACACTTGGATTCTATCATGGTCTGTGAGGGGAAGTGAGCGAACCATTGCAGTCTTATATGGAACATCAGTATGTCATACAAACAGATTACTCAGGTGAACATTCTAGGTGTGTCTATCTAATGATGCAAATGTGAGATTGTGTACGTTCTCCTGTGTGGGTCTGGTTCACGAAGCCTTTGCTACTGCGGATGCTTCTTTGTTCGCGGTGCAAGGCTGCGTCTACGAGTGCTAACCCATGTTTCCTAAAACAAACAAAGAAAAACATAAAAGCTCTTAAAAGAAATTAAATTATTATTAAACTTTAAATAAACTTAAAAATTAAATCATGGATTGCCTCCCATGTAGCGCTTTTCTTTAACGTCTTTGGCTCGATGTGACTCCCTTATTCATGTTACGGTGAGGAGGTATTTGTCAGGAGGTTTGTCCGTGATTGATTTGAACACTTTTTTCTGCCATGGTTGTAACACCCATAACGTATACTCGTAGTTGAATATACATTATAGATGTTACTTAAACATGCTGCTGAAATTAAGCTTAATTTTAAATTTTTTTATTCCTATACGATTCATCGTCTAGCTGATTATTTAGACTATTATTATAATTCAATTTAATGCATCATATACTATCAGTAAATAAATGGTTTACATGCCCACTAGAGATTGTCAAAATTTAGAATGTCTTATTGATGCTCTGTAGATTGTAGCTTGAACAGCATGCTTGACTCCTCTTCAAGTGCTCCGACTTAACCTACGTGTGAAACAATCACACGCTAAGTATGAACTTAGTGAGGCAGTTAAACTTATTTATTTTAAAAACATGAAATAATGTAATACAATATGTCATATATAAAAGTACATTTCGTTTTCTCTATAACATTGCAAGTATATCACAATGTACATATGTCATGTATCATAACTATCATATAAATCATGTTATTATTGCATAATATATTCTCTATCATGGACATGCTTTCATCATGTAATCATTTACATATCATGTACTCTATCATGGTCATGCTTTCATTATGCAATCATTTGCATATCATGTGCTCTATCATGGTCATGCTTTCTTTACGCCATCATTTGCATAACATGTATTTTATCATGGTCATGTTTTCATTATGCAATCATTTGCATATCATGTCTTTCATGTAATCGTCATGTGATCATACTGGCTGAAAAGTCCTTTAAGACTTCGTAGCCTTTTAT
Source organism: Hibiscus mutabilis (assembly GCA_019671005.1). Classification (NCBI taxonomy): domain Eukaryota; kingdom Viridiplantae; phylum Streptophyta; class Magnoliopsida; order Malvales; family Malvaceae; genus Hibiscus; species Hibiscus mutabilis. Next base: position 5,410,065 of record CM033723.1, on the reverse strand, counting down.
ACTGGCTGAAAAGTCCTTTAAGACTCCATAACCTTGGATACTTCTGGCTGAAAAGTCCTTTAAGACTCCATAGCCTTAATACTTGAGTACGTACTCGAGGACGCTATTTGCTCCACATAAAATGACGCTCTTTGCTCCTTATAATCGCACCTCTTTAGTGCTCTTGGCACTATAGGCGTGGATCCCCATGTGCAACACCAAGGGCGTAGGTCCCCAAGGTGGTTACTTGTTTCATTTTAATCATATCATTATTCATGTAATTCATGTATTATATTGTCATATGAATCATGTATCACCACTATCATGTAATTCAAGTAAGAATAATGCATCATCATTTATGCAAACAATAGTTCGTACCTTGTACTCCATCAAGCTTGCCAACTATACCATGGACTCTCGTACACAATACTTGGGTATTTATTTCATTATCAATCAATCATCATAATCGATCTTACATATAAACATTTTATATCTCATGCTTCATCATAAATGTTCATAGAAAACATAATTCATCATCATTTCTCAGGATAGCAATTCACATTACATATTCTATTTAATTTACCTATATTGCAACATGCATTAGCTCAATATATATAGTTAGTGCAATACTATTTTTAAATTAAGGTTGACTATTCACAAGTCATCCTAATTACTTTTTGAAACACATAAATGCACTCACCTAGGCCATTTATTAGTTTGCATCATTAAGCTCTATTCGATCATTTCTTTTATAGTGCCTCGAACCTTCTTTTGATTCGGATCCAAACTTCATTAATCACATGAATGTGAATAGCACTTATTAGATTCACTTCTAACAATATTTCAATTAAGCTATTTAATCATTCAACATAAAAATTTCCATAAATTTATTTCATTCCTTATACTGTTCACATACTCATTTTTGGTCCCTAATGACCATTTTAATCTTCTAATAATTCCTCCAAGCTTGCTAACCAACATTAGACACAAATTGTCTCAATTTCCATTTTCTGTCAACTTGCACTACCATCAAAAATTTACTTCTATATGGCAGAATACATACTGAATCTTAATCTCCTTTATACTGTAGAAACTAGATCTGATAACGGTTCTAAGGTATAAGCTAAATAATTTAATAAAATCTACAAAAATTATGAAAACTCATCAAACTCCCGTTTACAGGGCTGTCCTGACAAAAACTGTTATGTAATTTTTCTAACCTTCATTTGATTAAAAATTAATATCTTTTAACTCGGAACTCGAAATCAGTTTCCGTTTGTTGGAAACGAAACTAGATTCAATAAGATTTTCAACCATATAAACTAATAACCCATATACAATTTGTACGATTTATGGCAAATTTTCAAAGTCAAACTCCAGTGTTGAATTTCGGAATAGACTGCTATTCTCTATTCTGACCTTTCATCACTTAAAATTCGTATCTTTTGATATATGAATCGAAATCAATCACCGTTTGTTTTAAACGAAACTAGACGGATAAATCTTTACATCGATACAAAATTCACCATCTAACCATTTATGTAGAATTTATAGTGAATTTTCAAACTTACTACCAAATCCAGTTTTCCTACACAACTTCCATAAATAACTTCAAACTTTATATTAATTTCTCCTTACTTTGCTATTTGTCAATTTGGTCCCCTTACTTGATTCAAACCACTAATGTATCACTTTATTCATCAAATAATTATTCAAAAATAATTCCCTCTAATTTTTCGTTCTTTACAAAATAGTCACTAAAAATGCAAATATAAGGATCCAAACTTCTTAACTTTGCAAATTATTCCTCAAATCAACACTACTACTTGAATTCTATTATTTCAACTAAAATCATATTTATTCCTCCTCAAAAACCCCATTTCCGAATTGGTCACTTAGCTTTGACAATTTGTCAAAATGGTCAGTAACTCGATTCAACATCAGTTTAACATTCAAACTTCAATTTCACATCTCCTACTTCAATAATAACATAAATACACTTCAAAATCATAAAAATTCAGATTAGTACTCTAACTTTTAGAATTTTCGAAATGGTCTTTATACCTTTAATTTAGGGTTTTGCTTCCAAATAAAAAATTCAAGCTTACTAGATCATTTATCCAACATCACAAACCCTAAAAACTTGAATCCATAAACCCTAATCATCTTCATAATAATCAAAACATGTAGAGTTTAAATCCCAACTCAATAACATGATTTTAACATCACAAAAGCGTGATTTCAACTTGAATTTCAACATGGAATCATAAAATCTCAAAAACCCCAACTGAGTCCATAAACCCTAATTTCTTTCTCATCAAAATTCTCATCAATCAAGCATGTATTCCATGAATTATTGACATCAAAAGATAGAGCTTGAAGAGTAGAACAACTTTGTAGTTGAAAATATTACATGAAAATCGAGTTTCGGGGCTTGAATCGACCTTGAAAAATTTTCTCCCTTTTTTTCTCCCCTTAGTTCAAAATATTTTAAGAAAAATGAACAATTTGGTTCATATTTTACTTATTTAAATCCACATGTTAAAATTAAATGAATTTAAAATTCATTTAATTGGTGAAATTACTAATTTGCCTTTTTAATCAAATGCCAAGATTTAATCTTATCAAAAATCAATGGCCATGATTTGATCCAAGTGTAATTCGCCTTCCAAAATTGCCCTCAATATTTCAAAATATTTCAAAATTGCCATCCTTGTCAAATGACCAATTTGCCCTCCAACTAGTCTTTATTTACTAGTTTACCATTCTTGTAAAAATTCAACTAAGTCTAGTTGAAATCCAACCAACTATTATAAAATATTATTTTATGACTTTTTCGTGGCTTTTGGATCAGCCTCTGAAATTTTGATTCGATTCGATCTCCCGATATTCATAAAATACTTTTACTGCGATTTCACCTTTTTCGAGCTATCAGATTTATTTCCAAAAATTCCATATTTCCAGATTCAGAAAATAAACACTATCATCTTATAAAATTTTCCTTTCCTAAAGTCTTAGACTGGATTTTCCTAACTTAGTCTACTATTTCTGTAATTATCGAAAATCTCCATAGAATAAAATTTCTCTTAGAAATCCTTTATCGATAATCCATTCGAATATTCTTTACCTATAATGAGTCCAAAATATCGATTAGAAACACTTTTATGGGACCTTCCTGAAGGTCACCCATCCTTGTATTTCTCTGGCCTGAGCACGCTTAACAATTTTATTCGATCCAAATTCGGCACCTTTCTCTGCATCTAAATTCTTAAAATCGATATTAAGGTAACTATTTCGATCCGATTCACTCTTATACTGAATAAAATTACTTGTTGGGGAAATTTACACTTTAGTCCCCAAACTTTTCCAAAGTTTATACTTTAACCCCCTAAACTTACAAAATTTACAATTTAGTCACTAGCCAAAATTTGGGATATTACAATTCCCCCTTAAGAAAATTCATCCTCTAATTTTAAATGCGTACCTGTTCCAAACATTTACGGATATTACTTCCTTATTTTCTTCTCAACCTCCCTAGTGGCTTCTTTGACCTTGTGATTTTTCCTCAAAACTTTGGTCAATGAAATTTCTTATTCCTTAATTCTCTAATTCCATAAACCAGTATTTCTACTAACTCCTCTTCATGTATCAAATCTAATTGCATCTCAATTTATTCAGGAGTGTTGACATGTAAATAATTCAGTCAATGTCCCCAAAACATAAGTTCATATACTATAGACTTTTGCTTACTTCTGGAGATAAAACCCATTAATATACTCTTGGTCCAACTCTTTCACGATTCCTTGAAGTATAACAGTTCTGAAACTAAGTTTTCCCTTTTTGACCAATATAAACCATCTTTCATTTTTAGGTAAACAATCATAACTTCTCCTTTGCTCTAACATTTAAGGCTCTCAACAACTTAAACATTTAAACATCCAATGCTTTATTATATATAGTTGCCGAAGGTTACAATCTCTTAGGTACTTTTGTTATTGTACTTGAGCCCCCTACTGCACCAGTAGCTCAATCAAGGTAGAAATCAGAAAAAGTTCATACTTCATTTTATTTTTACTGCTATGGGTATCTTTGTAACACCCCTACCCGGGTTGGCAGGAAACCGGTTCGGGAGCATTACCAAGTACATTACAAGCAAGAATGACCAACGAAAGGCTAACTAATCCCTATTAGATGGGTTACTTAACTAGAAAGTAACCAAACATACATTACTTAAAACATAAGCAATCATATTTACATGCTTATTGGGTTAGCAAGATTTTCACTTTACATTAACATTGTTCGAAATCTAAACAAACAAGCATGCTTCATTTCATTTCTTTGCTTTATATCTTGATACATGTGAAATTACATGCATGACTTTTTTAAACATGATCAATGGAACGTACCTTGATTCCAAGCAAGCCAAATGCCAACTTACCATTTAGCCAAGCATCAATCCAGAGTGCAAAAGTACATAACAACATGATGTTTACACAAGTAATTATCTCATTATACAATGAATTCGAATAGCATGATAATTTGAGTCCATTACTTTGAACATTCCTTAGACATATATCCATACATTTACCCATGAATATGCGCAGCAAGATTACTTCCATTACATAGAATTTGACTTCATTGATTATTCACATAAACAATCAAGTTTACAAATAGTAGGCCCATTCAAGACACATATATATACATATACAAGTTCAAGTGTTCAAAATGCATGCACTAGACATTATATACTACTAAGTCCCACCAACTAGGGGAGTACAAAACAAGTATGTATCATACTTTAGCAGATCGTGTGTCTTGCTTCAAGCTCAAGGATGCAGGCTTCAGGATCAAGCAATGATCGACTCCTTAACCTGTGGTTGGGAAGGATGAAAACGATAGTGATAAGTACAAGAATGTACTTAGTGAGGTAGTAACTAGTTCTAACCCATTGATTTATCAAGTATGTGTCATTTAGTCAAGAATAATCCTAGCTAAGGATTCCAAGGCAATCGAATAGCACAATTTGCAAGAGTCAATGAATCACAATTCATACTTTGTCCATTTCAAGCATGTAACATGTTATTCAAGAGAAGCAGTTCATGTTGCATTGTTATTCAAGACATGTAGTTCATGTAGCATGTTATTCAGGACATGTAGTTCATGTAGCATGTTACTCAAGACATGTAGCCTGTTATTCAAGACATGTAACATGTTATTCAAGACATTTAATTCAAGCTATTCGAGTAATCAAGGTTTCATGTCAAGATTCAAGTAGTTCATGTCAAGTAATTTATATATTCAAGGTGATATTAGCTCGTTTAATATCTTTAACACAATCCTTGGTTCTTAGTTTGACTAGGTAATCAAGTCTCCAACCAACTATCACCACAAGATGTGCCGTAGCACGCAAGATGTACCGTAGTACTGTGTCGTAGCACTAGTCAACCCTCCCACTATCGCCAAAGACCACACAAACGTACCCTCTGTCTGTCGCCAAATAGGGGCCTTAGCCCTGGACCGTAGTCCACCCTTACACAATGACCTCCAGACTCTAAGCCATGCCCTTCTACCTATTCAACTAGCAACCAAGGTTGTTTGATTACACTTTATTCATTCAAGGATTTCAAGATTATACAATTCAAGATCATGTAGTCAATAATCATTTCAAGCAAGTATAGCAATATTATGCTTTAGCCCTTAGGCCAATTGAGCCTTAGCTCTTTAATTTCATTTCGCATTTCATGTATTTCATGTTCAAGGAAATACATTCATGTTCATGGCAGTAATTTCATGTTTCAAGACAATACACTCAAGTAGTATTCAATAAATCATCCCAAGGCATTAAGAATCAAGCAATTCTAATTGTACAACAAGTCAAGAATATAGACAAGTTCATATTTTATCTTATTTCATACTTCTCTTATAAATTATATTCAAGTTAATTTAGGTTCATTATCATGGCATTTTCAAGCAAGAGAGTAATCATGCATATTTGGTTAGGACCTAAGTCCTAACCCTATTTATAAACTACACTCACAATACTCCAAGCTTAGCTAGTCTTGGATCCAAACCCCCTTGTCTTTGCCACTAGCTTGACCACTCCAATCTTCTTCCACAAGTTTTAATCCTTGCTCTATCAATCATACAAGTAAATCAAGGTCAAGACAAGTACATTCACTTATTCAAAACAAGACAAAAATGCACATAATTCATTCATTTCAAACATCATGGCTGCTGCCTGGCAGCTTGTGCACTACTTACTAAAATGTGCATAACTTTCATTCCGTTTGTCGGAATTTCAATTGGTTTACACCGTTGAAAATATAATTTAATTTTCCTTCTAAATATATAATCCTTGCATTTTAATTATTTACCAATTAATACAGTTTTTTACTCAAAGACAGGGTAATTACAACACTGGACAGCTTGCACTGTCCTTAGTGTTTCATTTCTACAATCCATTCTACAAATCCAAATTCGATTCCATTTTCTCCTATTGAATTTAGACATATTAAGGCGCTATCCATTAAATTTCAGCCTCAAATTCTCTTTGTAAAATTTATAGGGATTTTTTCCAAGTTGCTGCCCAGAACAGAGCATTCTGGGCAGATTACACTAGTTGGTGTTTCTAGCTTCATATTCATTCAAGCCATGACTGTATCATTATAATTAAACTCATATACATATTCTTACTTGTCTAGGTCAGTCCAATTCACCTAGAAACATGATCAAAACAGGGCATTATATATAAAATCAAGCATGTGTACATACTTACAAGGCAGAACATTTTCACTTGTACATGCATATGTACATTCGAAAAATTCCAATTCAATACCTAAATTTCCAGAAACCATATACATCTTTCTTAGAAATTTTCCAGAAATTTTCCAGCATGCTTATTATCATTATTCAACTTTAACTTAATGTTATCTATACATTCTTTACAATACAAAGCCATAATACAACAATTTCAGCAACCAAATTCTTCCATCCTAATCAAATTAGACAACAACAATATCAAAATATAAGATTTAAACATGGAATTCAAGTAAGAAATCAAGCATTATACCTTCCTCCTAAGCTAATTTGATCAACAAGCAATTCCCTCTCTCTATTTTCTCAAGAATTGGTTAAGGAGGATGAAAGGATGAAGAAGATGAATTCAATTTAATTTTCTCTTTCTTTTTCATTCACAATGGCCGGCCAACCTCATTTCTTATTTGCCATGTGTGAATAATCTTGCCATGAATTGCCACATGTGTCCCACTATTAATAAATGGTCTAATTACCATGCAATTTTAATGCTTTATTCTAGTTTCAATTTGGTCATCTTAATTTGGCACTCTAACTTACTAGTTATAACATTTTAATACTTTAATTATGTTAGCTAATGTTCTTCCCTCAATTAATTTCCAATTCTTTTAATTTGACTAACACTTAATTCAATTAGTTAGTCACTTAGTGTTAACTTTCCTTAGCCCGGTTTAGGGTGTTTCAATTATCCCCCCTTAAAATAAATTTTCCCTCGAATTTACCTAAATCGAATAGGTGAGGATATTGCTTCCTCATGATTCCTTCAGATTCCCAAGTTGCCTCTTCTATCTTGTGGTTTCTCCACAAGACTTTGACGAGAGGAACAATTTTGTTCCTGAGCTTTCTAACTTCACGATCAAGAATTTGAACTAGTTCTTCTTCGTAAGACAAGTCAGGATTCAACTCCACTTTTTCGGGCTCAAGGACATGGGATGGGTCAGATCGATATCTTTGGAGCATGGAAACATGGAAGACATTGTGGAGCTTATCAAATTCATTGGGAAGAGCTAATCGATAGGCCACTGGCCCTATCCTTTCAATGATTTCAAATGGACCAATGAATCGGGGACTGAGTTTCCCTTTTCTTCCAAACCGAATGACTTTCTTCCAAGGGGACACTTTGAGGAAGACCTTGTCTCCAACATTGTATTGGATGTCTCTCCTTTTCAAGTCTGCATATGCTTTATGTCTATCAAAGGCTTGCTTCAATCGATCATGAATGATCTTCACTTGTTCTTCGGTTTCTCTAAGCAATTGAGGTCTCAATACTTTGTTTTCTCTCAATTCAGACCAACACAAGGGAGTTCTACATTTCCTTCCGTATAGAGCTTCAAAGGGAGCCATCTGAATAGATTTCTGGTAGCTATTGTTATAAGCAAACTCTACTAGGGGTAGAGATTTCTCCCACTTCTTTCTGAAGTCTATAACACAAGCACGTAGCATGTCTTCAAGTACTTGGATGATTCTTTCAGATTGTCCATCTGATTGAGGATGAAAGGCTGTGCTCAAATGCACTTTGCTTCCAAGGGCTTTTTGCAATGATTTCCAGAATAGGGAAGCAAATCTTGGGTCACAATCGAAGATTATAGCTGTAGGTACAGCGTGTAATTGAATCACTTCACGGATGTATAGCTCGGCTAAGGTTTCCAAGCTCATGTTTATTCGAACAGGGATAAAATGAGTTGACTTTGTGAATCTATCAACAATCACCCATACAACATCGTTCTTTCTTGGAGTGGAAGGAAGACCAGTAACGAAATCCATTGTAATCTGATCCCATTTCCATTGAGGGAATTCGATAGGTTGGAGCAATCCAGTTGGGACTTGATGCTTGGCTTTGACCCTCTAACAAGTTAAACGCTTTGAAACAAAGTCTGTGATAGCCAACTTCATGCCTGGCCACCAGTATAGTCGCTTTAGATCCTTGTACATCTTAACTGATCAAGGGTGAATCGAGAAAGAGCTTTGGTGAGCTTCTTGTAACATCTCGTGTCTTAGTTCTTCGTTGTTAGGAACACATACTCTATTCCCTGAAATATAGGAGTCCATTCGACTTGAGGGAGAAGTCAGAATTAGACTCAGAGTCTAGCTTGGACATGATCTTCTGAAGATCTGGATCAATTTGTTGGAGTTCTTTGATTCTCGAGATTAGGCTAGATTGAACTTGAAGTTCAGACAAGAATTTCCGTCCTTTGGATAAATGAAAATGAGCATTGATAGCCAAGGAAGCTATAAACGAATGGAAAAGATCATTAAGGGAGATTTTCGAATAGTTACTTGTAAGTCAAGAAAAGTCTAATTCGATTGGTCACTTGCATGTCAAGAAAAAAAACATTTCGAATAAATTATTCTGGGATTTAGATTTAAGGGTTTACCCGAGTATGGTCTACGACTAAGGGCATCAGTGACCACGTTTGCTTTCCCCGGATGGTAGTCGATAACCAAATCGAAAACTTTAAGTAACTCTAGCCATCTCCTTTGCCTCAAGTTCAAGTCTTTCTGAGTTAGGAGGTATTTGAGACTCTTGTGGTCTGTGAACAAGTTGCATTTCTCCCCGTACAAGTAATGTCTCCAGACTTTGAGTGCAAACACGATAGCTGCCAATTCTAGATCGTGTGTAAGGTAGTTTGACTCGTGTGGTTTTAGTTGCCTTGAAGCATAAGCTACCACGTTTAAATCTTGCATTAGGACACATCCTAGTCCCAAATGAGATGCATCACTGTAAACAGTATACTCTTTGCCCGATACTGGTTGGATGAGAATCGGAGCATGAGTCAAGGCTTGTTTAAGTTGATCGAAGCTTCGTTGTTGGTTCTCCGACCAAACAAAGGGTGTATCTTTGCGAGTTAGCTTAGTCAAACTTACGGCAATGGATGAGAATCCCTTGACAAAACATCGATAATAACTGGCTAAACCGAGAATAATTTTGACCTCAGCTACATTCCTCAGAGGTCTCCAATCCAAGATGGATTGAATTTTCCTTGGATATACTTTAATCCCTTCTGCCGAGATGACATGGCCAAGGAAAGACACTTCCGATAGCCAAAATTCGCATTTAGAGAACTTTGCAAAAAATTGACGTTCTCGGAGGGTTTGCAATACAATTCAAAGGTGTTCATAATGTTCTTACTTATTCAGAGAATACACTAGAATGTCATCAAGGAAGACAACTATGAACTTGTCAATATAGAGCATGAATACACGGTTTATGAGATCCATGAATGCAGCCGGAGCATTCGTTAATCCGAATGGCAATACAAGGAATTCAAAATGGCCATATCGAGTACGAAAGGCTGTCTTAGGTGCATCTTCTTCTTTTACTCTCATTTGATAGTATCCCGATCGTAGATCGATCTTTGAGAATACTGCAGCATCTTTGAGTTGATAAAAAAGATCTTCAATCCTTGGGAAAGGATATCGATTCTTGATAGTAAGCTTGTTTAATTGTCTGTAGTCATTACAGAGTCTCATAGTCCCGTCTTTCTTCTTCATGAACAAGACTGGAGCACCCCAGTGAGACGAGCTAGGCCTAATGAAACCCTTGTCTTGTAGCTCTTGGAGTTGCTTCTTAAGTTCTTTCAACTCAACAGGTGCCATTCGATAAGGTGTGATGGAAACCGGAGTTGTTCCAGGTTGGACATCGATCCTGAACTCTACTTCTCAGATTGGAGGAAGACCAGGGAGTTCCTCAGGAAAAACACCAAGATATTCAGATATGATAGGCATACTAGGTAAGCCGAATTCAAGTTCATCTTGTAGGACCATATTAGCAAAGATTGAGGTTGGTTTCTTGTCAATTAGAAGAATTGATTCCTTTCCTAAACCCTGAAGGTAAAGTCTCATATTTAGGCAATCTACCCAGGCTTCATGCTTGCTTAACCAATCTAGTCCCAGTACTAGATCGGAGTCACAAGTTGGTAGTACATATAGATTGACAAGAAAGGGTACATTTCGAATGAATAGGGGACAGATTCTATAGATAAGGCTTATGTTTGTAATTCCCCCTGTTGGGTTTGAAACTACAACAATTTGTTTTACAATTTCAGGCTTTAAGTTTTTTTTAATCAAGGTTGAGCTTGTTGTTGTGGAGGATTCTGCTCCATCCTCACACTATCTCCTTCATTTGAGGAGCATACAGGACTTTTATCATCCTGAGCGACCCTTGTTTCAGACATTCTATGTTCAAGTAGAATAATTAGGGGTTCGGTTTAGTTAAGCAAAGACACAATCTATACAATATAAGTATCCTACATGATGCAAGAGAGCCCGGTTTAGTCCTAGAACCGACTAAAAAGCTCTGATACCAATAAAATGTAACACCCCCTACCCGGGTTGGCAGGAAACCAGTTTAGGAGCGTTACCGAGTACATTACAAGCAAGAACGAGCAAGGAAAGGCTAACTCACCCCTATTAGATGAGTTACTTAACTAGCAAGTAACCAAACATACATTACTTAAAACATAAGCAATCATCTTTACATGCTTATTGGGTTAGCAAGATTTTCACTTTACATTAACATTATTCGAAATCTAAACAAACAAGCATGCTTCATTTCATTTCTTTGCTTTATATCTTGATACATGTGACATTACATGCATGACTTATTTAAACATGATCAATGGAACGTACCTTGATTCCAAGCAAGCCAAATGCCAACTTACCATTCGGCCAAGCATCAATCAAGAGTGCAAAAGTACATAACAACATGATGTTTACACAAGTAATTATCTCATTATACAAGGAATTCGAATAGCATGATAATTTAAGTCCATTACTTTGAACATTCCTTAGACATATATCCATACATTTACCCATCAATATGCGCAGCAAGATTACTTCCATTACATAGAATTCGAGTTCATTGATGATTCACATAAACGATCAAGTTCACAAATAGTAGGCCCATTCAATACACATATATATACATATACAAGTTCAAGTGTTCAAAATGCATGCACTAGACATTATATACTACTAAGTTCCACCAACTATGGAATAGTACAAAACAAGTATTTATCATACTTTAGCAAATCTTGTGTCTTGCTTCAAGCACAAGGATACAGGCTTCAGGATCAAGCAATGATCGACTCCTTAACCTGTGGATGGGAAGGATGAAAACGAGAGTGATAAGTACAAGAATGTACTTAGTGAGGTAGTAACTAGTTCTAACCCATTGATTTATCAATTAAGTGTCATTTAGTCAAGAATAATCCTAGCTATGGATTCCAAGGCAATCGAATAGCACAATTTGCAAGAGACAATGAATCACAATTCACACTTTGTCCATTTCAAGCATAAAACATGTTATTCAAGACAAGTAGTTCATGTAGCATTGTCATTCAAGACATGTAGTTCATGTAGCATGTTATTCAGGACATGTAGTTCATGTAGCATGTTATTCAAGACATGTAGTTCATGTAGCATGTTATTCAAGACATGTAATTCAAGCTATTCGAGTAATCAAGGTTTCATGTCAAGATTCAAGTAGTTCATGTCAAGTAATTTATATATTCAAGGTGATATTAGCTCATTTAATATCTTTAACACAATCCTTGGTTCTTAGTTTGACTAGGTAATCAAGTCTCCAACCAACTATCACCACAAGATGTGTCGTAGCACGCAAGATGTACCGTAGTACTGTGCCGTAGCACTGGTCGACCCTCCTACTATCGCCAAAGATCACACAAACGTACCCTCCGTCTGTCGCCAAATATGGGCCTTAGCCCTAGACCGTAGTCCACCCTTACACAATGAGCTCTAGACTCTAAGCCATGCCCTTCTACCTATTCAACTAGCAACCAAGGTTGTTTGATTACACTTTATTCATTCAAGGATTTCAAGATTATACAATTCAAGATCATGTAGTCAAGAATCATTTCAATCAAGTATAGTAATATTATGCTTTAGCCCTTAGGCCAATTGTGCCTTAGCTCTTTAATTTCATTTCGCATTTCATGTTCAAGGAAATTCATTCATGTTCATGACAGTAATTTCATGTTTCAAGGCAATACACTCAAGTAGTATTCAATAAATCACTCCCAAGGCATTAAGAATCAAGCAATTCTAATTGTACAACAAGTCAAGAATATAGACAAGTTCATATTTTATCTTATTCCATACTTCCCTTATAAATTATATTCAAGTTAATTTAGGTTCATTATCATGGAATTTTCAAGCAAGAGAGTAATCATGCATATTTGATTAGGACCTAAGTCCTAACCCTATTTATAAACTACACTCACAATACTCCAAGCTTAGCTAGTCTTGGATCCAAATCCCCTTGTGTTTGCCACTAGCTTGGCCACTCCTATCTTCTTCCACAAGTTTTACACCTTGCTCTATCAATCATACAAGTAAATCAAGGTCAAGAAAAGTACATTCACTTATTCAAAACAAGACAACAATGCACATAATTCATTCATTTCAAACATCATGGCTGCTGCCTGGCAGCTTGTGCACTACTTACTAAAATGTGCATAACTTTCATTCCGTATGTCAGAATTTCAATTGGTTTACACCGTAGGAAAGATAATTTAATTGTCCTTCTAACTATATATGCCTTGCATATTAATTATTTACCAATTAATACAGTTTTTTTACTCTAAGACAGGGTAATTACAACACTGGATAGCTTGCACTGTCCTTAGTGTTTCATTTCTACAATCCATTCTACAAATCCAAATTCGATTCCGTTTTCTCCTATTGAATTTAGACATATTAAGGCACTATCCATTAAATTTTCAGCCTCAAATTCTATTTGTAAAATTTATAGGGATTTTTTCAAAGTTGCTGCCCAGAACAGAGCATTCTGGGCATATTACTCTAGTTGGTGTTTCTAGCTTCATATTCATTCAAGCCATGACTCTATCATTATAATTCAACTCATATACATATTCTTACTTGTCTAGGTCAGTCCAATTCACCTAGAAACATGATCAAAACAGGGCATTATGTATAAAATCAAGCATGTGTACATACTTACAAGGCAGAACATTTTCACTTGTACATGCATGTGTACATTCGAATAATTCCAATTCAATACCTAAATTTCCAGCAACCATATACATCTTTCTTAGAAATTTTCCAGCATTATTATTATCATTATTCAACTTTAGCTTAATGTTATCTATACATTCTTTACAATACAAAGCCATAATACAACAATTTCAGCAACCAAATTCTTCCATCCTAATCAAATTAGACAGCAACAACATCAAAATATAAGATTCAAACATGGAATTCAAGTAAGAAATCAAGCATTATACCTTCCTCCTAAGCTAATTTGATCAACAAGGAATTCTCTCTCTCTATTTTCTCAAGAATCGGTTAAGGAGGATGAAAGGATGAAGAAGATGAATTCAATTTAATTTTCTCTTTCTTTTCCATTCACAATGGCCGGCCAACCTCATTTCTTATTTTCCATGTGTGAATAATCTTGCCATTAATTGCCACATGTGTTCCACTATTAATAAATGGTCTAATTACCATGCAATTTTAATTCTTTATTCTAGTTTCAATTTGGTCATCTTAATTTGGCCCTCTAACTTACTAGTTATAACATTTTAATCCTTTAATTATGTTAGCTAATGTTCTTCCCTCAATTAATTTCCAATTTTTTTAATTTGACTAACACTTAATTCAATTAGTTAGTTACTTAGATAGTGGTAACTTTCCTAAGCCCGGTTTAGGGTGTTACAACCTTTATAACCCTTGAAATCCGAGACTCTTGTTCTTGTCTAAAAACATTTCTAGGAAAATTTCAATTAGTCGAAACAATCCTCAACTAAACACACTTCCTTTGACTTCATTAAGGAACTAATTCCTTAAAAAAAATTAAATGTTTCTTCTTATAATAACTTATACCTTGTGCACAGATAACCAACTTATCTAAATTACACTTCAGATTCTCGAAATGGTATCTTCATAATATCTTCTAATACTTGATCACTTAGACCATTAGAAAAACTTTTTTCTATCAATTCAAATTATTTTAATGCTTGTCATACTCATCATCTTATATTACTGATTGTCTTTATCAAAATCTTTCTGAAAAGATATCTTAGCTTATCCATTACACTTCAGCCCTACCTTTATAAGGCTCTGCTGTCAACTATTCAGGTAGAATTAACCTCTTAGTTGACTTCTCTGAATACTCTTTGGTTACAAGTGCAATACACTTTATCGATAATAGACTTCCAATCTTATTCAGTATGTTCTCAAATATCACTTTCATCATACATTTATTCCAGATTCTTTGTCTTTCTAATCTATCAGGCTTCACAATTTACATCTTATAATACTAATGTCTCCTTAAAGAAATAATCCTTCTTACTTAGGTTGTGTCTGATTTAAAAACTTTTCAAATTTTTTCTAACATTTGAGGAGTCTACACTGTAACTCTTTCCATGTTTGCTTTGATTATCCTTGCAATATAGCTTACTACTTTTAGTACTCTGACTGATTCATACCTAACAACTTCTTTTTGAGCTTCAAATATTATCTCTTTACAGATCAATTTCTTTCTTAGTTTCTTTTCTAATCATCTCAGTAGTATCATTACTTAACTTTCCAATTCTCCTTATATGTACTGACAGTAAAAACATCTTATAATAAGATACTACTGAGTTATTTCCATCATAACTTCAATCCTTAACTTATTTTGAGTAAATCGCTAGATTACATCTGCAGCAACTACTAACATTGTTATCTTCAAACATATATATTTCTAAAGTAAAGATACTTCTTCTTCTTACTCCTTTGTATCCGAGCATCTTATAGTTAATGTATCATCTCTTTACTATGCAGATAACTTATTCTAAACAAGAACTAACTTCCAGGCTTATTTTGATGTATCATATCCACTATGGGTCCTTTCTTAACCTCTAAGATTCGTCAACTGACGAAATCTATTATCGTTTTACTTTCCTTATTCTAGTATCATTTCACCTTATACTAATGAGGAGTAGCATCAAGTCATACAATCAGTACATCAGTAATATGACATCTTATGGGCATGTATTTACTGAAAACTCCATATCAAACTTGGTTTAGCATCCAGAACCGGCTAAACCTTTGCTCTGATACCAATAAATGTAACAACCATAACGTATACTCGTAGTTGAATATACATTATAGATGTTACTTAAACATGCTACTGATATTAAGCTTAATTTTTTAATTTTTTTATTCATATACAATTCATCGTCTAGCTGAATATTCAGACTATTATTATAATTCAATTTAATGCATCACATACTACCAGTAAGTAAATGATTTACATGCCTACTAGAGATTGTCATAATTTAGAATGTCTTATTGATGCTCTGCAGATTGTAGCTTGAACAGCATGCTTGACTCCTCTTCAAGTGCTCCGACTTAACCTACGTGTGAAACAATCACACGCTAAGTACGAACTGTGTGAGGCAGTTAAACTTATTTATTTTAAAAAATGAAATAATGTAATACAGTATGTCATATATAAAAGTGCATTTTTTTTCTCTATAACATTACAAGTATATCACAATGTATATATGTCATGTATCATAACTATCATATAAATCATGTTATTATTGCATAATATATTCTCTATCATGGACATGCTTTCATCATGTAACCATTTATATATCATGTACTCTATCATGGTCAGGCTTTCTTTACGCAATCATTTCTATAACATGTATTTTATCATGGTCATGTTTTCATTATGCAATCATTTGCATATCATGTCTTTCATGTAACCGTCATGTGATCATACTGGCTGAAAAGTCCTTTAAGACTCCATAGCCTTTTATACTGGCTGAAAAGTCCTTAAAGACTCCATAGCCTTGGATACTGGCTGAAAAGTCCTTTAAGACTCCATAGCCTTAATACTTCTGGCTGAAAAGTCCTTTAAGACTCCATAGCCTTAATACTTGAGTACGTACTCGAGGATGCTCTTTGCTCCTCATAAAAGGACGCTCTTTGCTCCTCATAAAAGGACGCTCTTTGCTTATTATAATCGCACCTCTTTAGTGCTCTTGGCACCATGGCCGTGGGTCCCCAAGGTGGTTACTTGTTTCATTTTAATCATATCATTATTCATGTAATTCATGTATCATATTGTCATATGAATCATGTATCATCACTATGATGTAATTCAAGTAAGCATAATGCATCATCATTTATGCAAATAATAGTTCGTACCTTGTACTCCGTCAAGATTGCCAACTATACCGTGGACTCTCATACACAATACTTGGGCATTTGTTTCATTATCAACCAATCATCATAATCAATCATATATATAGACATTTCATATCTCATGCTTCATCATAAATGTTCATGGAAAGCATAATTCATCATCATTTCTCAGGATAGCAATTCACATTACATATTCTATTTAATATACCTATATTGCAACATACATTAGCTCAATATATATAGTTAGTACAATACTATTTTTAAATTAAGGTCGACTATTCACAAGTCTTCCTAATTACTTTTTGAAACAGATAAATGCACTCACCTGGGCCATTTATTAGTTTGCCTCACTAAGCTCTATTCGATCCTTTCTTTCATAGTGCCTCGAACCTTCTTTTGATTCGGATCCAAACTTCATTAATCACATAAATGTGAATAACACTTGTTAGATTCACTTCTAACAATGTTTCAATTAAGCTATTTAATCATTCAACATAAAAAATTTCCATAAATTTCTTTCCTTCCTTATACTGTTGACATACTCATTTTTGGTCCCTAATGACCATTTTAATCTTCTAATAATTCCTCCAAGCTTGCTAACCAACATTAGACACAAATTGTCTCAATTTCCATTTTCTGTCAACTTGCACTACCATCAAAGATTTACTTCTACAGGGCAGAATACATACTGAATCTTAATCTCCTTTATACTGTAGAAACTAGATTCGATAACGGTTCTAACGGTACAAGCCACATAATTTAATAAAATATACAAAAATTATGAAAATTCATCAAACTCCCATTTACAGGGATGTCCTGACAAAAACTGTTATGTAATTTTTCTAACCTTCATTCGATTAAAAATTAATATCTTTTAACTCGAAACTCGAAATCAGATTCCGCTTGTTGGAAACGAAACTTGATTCGATAATCTTTTCAACCATATAAACTATTAACCCATATTCAATTTGTACGATTTATGGCAAATTTTCAAATTCGAATTCCAGTATTGAATTTCGAAACAGACTGCTATTCTGTAATCTGACCTTTCATCACTTAAAAATTCATATCTTTTGATATATGAATCGAAATCAATCACCGTTTATTTTAAACGAAACTAGACGAATAAATATTTACATCGATACAAAATTCACCATCTTATATTACTGATTGTCTTTATCAATTCAAATTATTTTAATGCTTGTCATACTCATCTAACCATTTTGTAGAATTTATGGTGAATTTTCAAACTTACTACCAAATCTAGTTTTCCTACACAACTTCCATAAATAACTTCAAACTTTATATTAATTTCTTTTTACTTTGCTATTTGTCAATTTGGTCCCCTTACTTGATTCAAACCACTAATGTATCACTTTCTTCATCAAATAATTATTCAAAAATAATTCCCTCTAATTTTTTGTTCTTTACGAAATAGTCACTAAAATGCAAAGATAGGATTCAAACTTCTTAACTTTGCAAATTAGTCCTCAAATCAACACTACTACTTGAATTCTATTATTTCAACTAAAATCATATTTAGTCCTCCTCAAAAACCTCATTTCCGAATTGGTCACTTAGCTTTGACAATTTGTCAAAATGGTCACTAACTCGATTCAACATCGGTTTAACATTCTAACTTCAATTTCACATCTCCTACTTCAATAATAACATAAATACACTTCAAAATCATAAAAATTTAGATTAGTCCTCTAACTTTTAGAATTTTTGAAATGGTCCTTATACCTTTAATTTAGGGTTTTGCTTCCAAATAACAACTTCAAGCTTACTAGATCATTTATCCAACATCACAAACCCTAAATCAAACTTGAATCCATAAACCCTAATCATCTTCATAATAATCAAAACATGTAGAGTTTAAATCCCAACTCAATAACATGATTTTAACATCACAAAAGCCTGATTTCAACATGGAATCATAAAAACTCAAAAACCCCAATTGAGTCCATAAACCCTAATTTATTTCTCATCAAAATTCTCATCAATCAAGCATGTATTCCATGAATTATTGACATCAAAAGATAGATCTTGAAGAGTAGAACAACTTTGCAGTTGAAAATATTACATGAAAATCGAGTTTCGGGGCTTGAATCGAGCTTGAAAATTTTTCACCCTTTTTTTCTCCCCTTAGTTCGAAATATTTTAAGAAAGATGAAGAATTTGGTTCATATTTTACTTATTTAAATCCACATGTTAAAATTAAATGAATTTAAAATTCATTTAATTAGTGAAATTACTAATTTGCCCTTTTAATCCAATGGCCAAGATTTAATCTTATCAGAAATCAATGGCCATGATTTGATCCAAGTGTAATTCACCTTCCAAAATTGCCCTCAATATTTCAAAATCTCCATCCTTGTCAAATGACCAATTTGCCCTCCAACTAGTCTTTATTTACTAGTTTGCCATTCTTGTAAAAATTCAACTAAGTCTAGTTGAAATCCAACCAACTATTATAAAATATTCATAAAATATTATTTTATGACTTTTCCATAGCTTTTGGATCAGCCTCTGAAATTTTGATTCGATCTGATCTCCTGATATTCATAAAATAATTTTACTGTGATTTCACCTTTATCGAGCTATCGGATTTATTTCCAAAAAATCCATATTTCCATATTCAGAAAATGAACACTATCATCTTATAAAATTTTCCTTTCCTAAAGTCTTAGACTGGATTTTCCTAACTCAGTCTACTATTTCGATAAATATCAAAAATCTCCATATAATAAAATTTCTCTTAGAAATCTTTTATCGATAATCCATTCGAATATTCTTTACCTATAATGAGTCCAAAATATCGATTAGAAACACTTTTATGGGACCTTCCCGAAGGTCACCCATCCTTGTATTTCTCTGGCCTGAGCACGCTTAACAATTTTATTCGATCCAAATTCGGTACCTTTCTCTGCATCTAAATTCTTAAAACCAATATCAAGGTAACTATTTCGATCCGATTCACTCTTATACCAAATAAAATTGCTTGTTGGGGAAATTTACACTTTAGTCCCCAAACTTTTCCAAAGTTTATACTTTAACCCCCTAAACTTTCAAAATTTACAATTTAGTCACTAGCCAAAATTTGGGATATTACAATGGTAATTGCATTGAAGGTTTATAGGGAGGTTTAGCATTGATTGGTTGGATCCTTGGATCCCAGTTGATGTTCGCCACTATGGCTAGATCATCTCCTATCTTCAATAAGGCTTTGCATTGCATATGATCTTATCTTTTTTAATTCACGATGTGCATGTTGGGAATGTCTTAGTTACAAGATTGTTTGCGACATCCGCGTAACATGGTATGATGTCTTTGTATTCAAGGAGTTATCCTGATCTAATACCATGTTCGCCAGGTTTCTTGATGATTAGCTCAAACTTGTAAATTGTTTCAAGAATTTTTTGTTCATGTTCATCCTCTTTGGTCTGTAAGAACCTTTGAGGAAATGGTGGTTGAACCACAATGGGTGGCACAACACTCTTTGCATCAACTTCATTTTTTGCAGGCTATAGATTTTTAATGTTGCTATCTTCGTCAGGAAAAGGTGGGAGCCAAAAATTGGAAGGTTTGTTGGCCTTTGCACTTTCCTGTTTGCTATGCGCTTTTTGCAGATTCTCCTTTTCAGTCTCATGTACATCGTTCGCGAAAAGCTCATTAACCTTCATTTATCATCATCCACATCAAGCTGGCTTGCATTCGTATCCCGAGTTTCCTGCTATTCAATGTCCGTATATTCTTCGTTCGTATACGTCTTGTTTGCCTCAGGCTGACTCTCTTTCATAGATTTTTGTGTCTCATCTATAGAGGGCTTATTAGCCTTCGCATCTTTCTGGTCATCATCCGCAGTTGGTTTGCTTGCTTTTGCATCCTCCTGTCTTGTTCTTCCTTCTTAGTTTGTGCGAACCATTGAGGGAAGGGTGGTGGAATCACAATAGGGTAGACGTTCTTCTGTTCACTGGTTTGACCCTTCGCAGGTTTAGCATCCGCAAAAGACTGATTAGTTTTTGTACCATTCTATTCATTGTCCGCAACACCTTTGCTCACACTTTCTCCGTTCGTAAGTGGTATGGGAGATAGTGTGTTTGCAGTCTTCACTTTCTCTGTTGCATCTACATTGGGCATGAGAGGTTCCTGCAATCTCTTGCCACTGCTCAAAGTAATAGCTCTTACGTTTTGTGTAGGATTTATAATGGTTTGAGTGCGCAACTTACCTCGCAACTCGGTTGGCTAAGAGATTAGGCGATTTGACTTACCTGAGTGTCGAGATTCTTAACACTCAACCTTATCTCTTGTTGAAATCGCTCTAGGTTGCTCGCAATTTTGTTCTTGGTGTCTTTCAAGAAAGGTTACATTGGTTTGGACGGTTTAGGTTCGTGAAAAACACTTTGTCTATAGAAAGGATCTTGTTTGCGGAAGGCATGTTGTGCAGACGCTTGGGCTTAATGGTAAGCTTCTAGCGGATATCCTTGCCCATAACGCAAGTTGGTATGGTCCTTCTACTCAGAGTTGTATGTATGTGCATATGGATTATGCTTCTATTGACCGTACTGTCGGCCTATAGCATTAGCATCCTTTGTAAATTCGACTGCTGCCAATCTTTCAACAATAGAGGTTAAAGATGAAATATTATCCTCGAGGGAATAGATATTTACCTTATTCACGCTTCGAGAGACGGTGTTTTGTAGTGGCCCGAATTATTGCGAGTTTCCATCCATAATGTTGATCAGGTCTTTGGCTTGGGTAGGAGTTTTGTCCATGATCGGTCATCTGCTTGCAACATCCATCATCCTACGCTCAATAGGTAACAAGCCCTCGTAAAAGTTTAGGATGAGTAATGATTCAGATATTCCATGCTGTGGATAGCTCACGCATAGTTGCTTGAACATATCCTAGTATGCATGCAGTGGCTCGCAGTCTCTTTGTTGAATCCTGTAGATTTCCTTGCGAATTTGGTGAACTCTCGAAGCAGGGAAGTACTTTTCAAGGAAAAGCTTCACCATGTCTGTCCATGTTTCAATCGAGTCGGACGGTATGTAGTAAAACTAGTCTTTTGCATAGTCTGCGAGCAAGAATAGGAAGACTCGTGGCTTGAGCTGATCGAGTGTGACATTGTGAGGCTTCATGTTCGAGCACACCACATGGAATTCTTTTAAGTGCTTGTACAGATTCTCATTCTCCAGGCCCCTGAAAGTAGGAAGAAGATGTATTAGGAAAAATTTTAATGCGAATGATACCTCAAGGTCTTGGTAATTAATGCACATAGGTTGCAGAACAAATTCTTGGGTGTAAAGTTGGTGAATAGTTTGCTCTACCATGTTGCGAATGTGTGGTTGTTCGCTGGGGACGTTCGCGGGGTATTCTTGTGCTTGGGCGTTCGTTTGGGTATGTTCGTAGACACCTTCAGTAGTGTCTATCTTGGATGATTGTTCGCCATTTTTTGCTTCTCGCTTTAGTCTTCGTAGAGTACGTTCAATCTCGGGATCAAATAATAAATTTGTATCTGCACTCTTGGAAGATCATAGCATAAAAGAAGAAAAATAAAAATAAAATAAAAAAAAACTAAAATGAAATGAAATAAACTAAAATTAACTTAACCTACACAAAATGTAAGTGCTATTAATTTGAGCAACGGCAAGAACTTGCAGGAACTTCCCAGGCCCAATGTAGGCGCAACAGAGAAAGTGAAGAATGCGAACCACTTGCGAATGGAGAAAGTGCGAGCGAAGGTGTTGCGGACAATGAACATAATGGTGCAAAAACTAATCAGCCTACTGCAGACGCTAAACCTACAAAGAGTAAAACCAGTGAATAGAAAAACGTCTACCCCATTGTGATTCCACCACATTCCCTCAACGGTTTGCACAAACTAAGAAGCGAGAACAAGAACAGGAGGATGCGAAAACAAGCAAACCTACTGCAGATGATAACCAGGAAAATGCAAAAGCTAATAAGCCCTCTGCGGATGAGACACGGAAATCTATGAAAGAGAGTCAGCCTGAGGCAAACAAGCTGTATACGGACTAGGATGATATAGACACTGAACATGAGGAAACCTAGGATGCAAATGAGAGCCAGCTTGATGCGGATGATGAGCAAACAAAGGTTAATGAGCTTTTCGCGAATGATGCATATGAGACTGCAAATGAGAATCTGCCAAATGCGCATGGCAAACAGAAAAGTGTGAAGGCCAACAAACCTTCCAATTTTTCGCTCGCACCTTTTCCTGACAAAGATAGCAACCCCAAAAATCTAGAGCCTACAATGAACGAAACTGGTACAAAGAGTGTTGTACCACCCATTATGGTTCAACCACCTTTTCCTCAAAGGTTCGCACAGACCAAAGAGGATGAGCATGAACAAAAAATTATTGAAACGGTTCACAAGGTTGAGTTAATCATCAAGAAACCTAGCGAACATGATATCAGATCAGGACAACTACTTGTGTACAAAGACATCATACCATGGTACGCGTATATCGCAAACAATCTTGTGAGAGACATTCCTAACATGCACATCGGGAATTGAGAAAGATAAGATCACTTGCAATGCGAAGGCGTACCTATGGGATGACCCATACCTATGGAAGATTGGATTCAATCTAGCCATAATGGAAAACATCAGTTGAGATCCAGGGATTCAACCAATCAATGCCGAACCTCCTTATAAACTTGTAATGCAACTACCATGGCAAAAGAAAGTGTTCAAATCAACCAAGGACAAACCTCTTGACAAACACCTTCTCGCCGTTGCACAACATGAAAAATAAGGGAGTCACATATAACCAAAGACGTTAAAGAAAAGCGCTGCGTGGGAGGCAACCCATGAATAAAATTTTAAGTTTAAATTCAATTTATTTCATTCTCAATTTTAGATGCTTTTATGTTTTTATTTAGTTTATTTTTTTAGGAAACAGGGGTTAGCACTCGTAGACGTAGCCTTGCACCGCGGACACAGGAGCGTCTGCAGTAACAAAGGCTTCACGAACTAGGCCCCCATAGGAAAACATTCGTGATCTCGCACTTCATATTATCTGACACACACACCCAAACTTTTCACCTATGTAATCTGTCCGCAAGACATATTGATGTGTCGTATAAGACTATAATGGTTCACACACTTTCCCTCACAGACCATGATAGAATCCAAGTGTGGGGGAGGTAGCCTCGGTATTTTCACAAGAACCATTTGCAGCATCTAGAATAGGATTCCACGCCCCCATCCATTCGCACTTTAGACAGTCACCTTGCGAACAAGGGAACACTCTTCTCCCTTGAACTTTTAATTGCGTATTGTTTTTCGCATGCGTAGGGAACATTGAGGACAATGTTCGATTTAAGTGTGGGATAGGGTATTATGTGAATGCTAGATATAGGGTTTAATATGAGAATTTCATGCTTATTAATGACTTAGACCTACTTTTGCATGAAATTTTTGTTTTGAGCCAACATGCTAATTTTTTTGAAACTTGAGATCCTAAAGTAAAACTGAGACTGATATGGGTAGTAAACTAGAATTCTTGAATTTTTAGCCTTGCAAGTCTTGTTTGATTAATTGATTTGATAGTTGGATGGATAGAATTATAAACAACATAAATTTTTTTGTGAGACTTGAGCCTAATAAGCATACATATTTTATGCTTCATATTTTTCTTTCATTTAGCGTTTGTCAAGCATGATTAGTTTATTCTATAACTTGCATTGTTATACATGTTGAGGCCATACATGATTGAATTACTTGAGATGATTAAGGCACTTAGGTATGAACCACAAGCCAAAAAGCCTACTCTGGTATATTTGACCCTTAGAGAACCACTTTTGACCCTAAGCCTTTTATTTAGAAATTAACCACATTACAAGCCGAATTCCTTTTTGTTGATTTCCCCAATTTGCACCCGAATTTGAGAACTATATATCTTTCTAAAAATAAGAAAAAATAGAAAAAGAAAACAAGTTGTGCGAACAGAGATGAATCCTTGTTCTCCTAAAGATTAATTATGCAAACGCTTGATACATAAGAAACAAAAAAAGGAAGAATAAAGTTTTTCAAATTCCAAGAGCCCAAAAGTCCTTCTCACCATACCTGACCTAAGCCCCGTTAGCACCCTATCAAAGACCTTTTGATCTTGTGGTTCAATCCAACCAGTGGTGGAGATGTGATATATTTGCAAGCCTATGGTAAGACTCTTTTAGATGTTTTGACTTGAGTGTTGTTGTCCCTTAAACACATTGAGCGAATAATGAGTGAATCCTTACGAGTGTGTTTTAATTTTGTTCCATCATTGACTTCATGAAATTAATTGGATGACTATTTGTTTGTGCTAAATTACAATCATTGACTTATTACTGCTCTTATCCTTTCTATTTACCGAACGGACCCTAGGTTTTGAAGCTTCATTTTTCTTGCGGACAAGCAAAAATCTAAGCGTAGGGGTATATGATAAGTCATATGTTTGCATATTTTTCTTATATAATTTCCTATGTTTTAGCATGCTAATTTGTCTCCAAGTCATTTTTTGATTCATATTTGATTTCCAGGTGTTTTAATGGCTAATGAACATTCTATGCATAACAAGAGGATATTGGCACATATTTTACACATTGGGGAGTTAACCTGTGAACAAGGGCTGCGAACATCCAGAAGCAATGGGGAGATACGAACACACAAGTGTGAACGTACCAATGAAGACTATGCGAACATGCATGAAAATAGAGTTACAAACCAGTACGTTCGAACGTTTATATACAATGAGACACGAGCGTTGGCTGCAAACACTGAAACATTACGATCAGACGTGGCACAAGGAGTGTGCGCAGACAAAACTCCTTAAGCAGACCAATGAACGCGAACGACTAAGGTACAACTGCGAAAGTTGAGTGCGAATTACGAACTCTTACATGGACAAAGGATCACGAACGAATAGAATGCAGTGATGATACCATCCAGGAACCTTAGAGTGTGAACGACAACTACTAACGCTAGTTGCGAATACTAAAGTGTCCACTGGTGCGAATGTTTCAATAGACACAACGCAAAAGAACCATGCGGAGTGGACGCTGATGTGTACGCCATGCGAACACTGAAGGCAGACACGTACAAGGAATCCTATGCTACCGTGGTTGCTTGGAAGAGAAGAAATCATACTTTAATTGGACTTTCAGTTTATATTAAATTACATTTAATGTAGGATTAGGGTTTGTACTTCATTATAACTCCTTCCCCTACTTGATGAATAATCCCTCACCTATAAATAGGATCATAGGGGAAGAGAGAAAGAGGACTAAAATAACCGTAGGAAACCCTTCTTGCTTCCAACTACTCTATGAGTAGCTAAACCCTTAGTTTCTAGCCGAGTGTTATTTCAAGGTTTCTGGTTCAATAATTAGTGAGACTTCTTATTCTTTATATTCTTCATAATTCAATAGTATTTTCATATCTTTCGGGCTTATTTCTATTGTGTATGTTGGATATGTATGCAATCAACCAATTCATGGATTATTAATGCAAGTGGTAAAAAAAACTTGGACTATGGTTTTTGAAGGTATGAAATCATATATTTAACTTCTGTGGATTATTGTTTTTTGAATATATGTGTTTGGTTTCTTAATCACTTAATGTTATTTGATAGGTTTTATTCTAAAGTGGACTATCTAAGGAATTTAACCTAGATAATAAGTGTTAAACAACTTATAGACTATTAGGTTGTTAACTAATTAAAAGAAGAGAACTTTTAGGTTATTTGTGTATTATCATCTAACTTAAAAACCAAGCTACTTGAGTATTTATGCAGGTTATCCTTTGAAGTCTATGATCTAATAACTTGGATTAAAATACCACGAATAACCTTGGCTAGACATCACCAAACCATTCGCACAACCCAACCTTAGTTATTGCTTTCTCTTCACAAAACTACACAACAAAACAAACCCCCTTTTACTTTTAGTGGTCAAAAAGAATAAGTTACTAGCCTAGGTTAATTGTGTGAATGAAAAGCAAAAAGGGGGTTTGTTTTGTTGTGAAGTTTTTTGAAAAGAAAGCAATAACTGAGGTTGGGTTGTGCGAATGGTTTGGTGAAATCAAGCCACAGACTTCAAAAGATAACCTGCATAATTCTTAAAGTAGCTTGGCTCTTAAGTTAGGTGATAATCTACAAATAACCTAAGAGTTCTCTTCTTTTAATTAGCTAACAACATAATAGTCCATAAGTTGTTAATACTTATTGTCTATGTTAAATCCTTAGATAGTCAACTTTAGATAAAACCAATCAAATATCATTAAGTGATTAAGAGACCAAAGCACATATATTCAAAGAGAGATAATCCATACAAGTTAAATATATGATTTCATACCTTCAAAAATCATAGTCCAAGTTTTCTAACCACTTGTATCAATAATCCATGATTGGTTGATTGTACACGTATAATGCAACACATATAATTGAATGAGCCCGAAAGATATAAAAGAACTTTGAATTATGAAGAATATTTAAAAACAAGAAGTCTCACTAATAAATGTATTGAAAACCTAGAAACAAACTTGACTATAACTAAGGGTTTAGCTACTCATAGAATAGAAGGAAGCCAGAAAGGTTTTATAGGATAACTTTGCCTTCTACTCTCTTCCCCTATGATACTATTTATAAATGAGGGATTATAAATCAGTAGCGAAAAGAGTTACAATAAAATACAAAACCCTAATCCTACATTAAATTTAATTTAATATAAAGTTAAAGTCTAATTAATGTAGGATTTCTTTTCTTCCAAGCAACCACGACAGCATAGGATTTGTGCGTGTTTTGTCTCTCGTGTCTGCATGGCTTATACGTTAGAATCTACATTCCAGGTCTAGCTCGTATAGCTCTCGTTCGCGCTCTGAGGTTCACGACTGGTCTTCATCATTACATTCTGGTCTGTCGGCGATCCTCTGTCCACGCAAGCGTTTGTAGTGATGGATATGTCCGCTCACATTTTGGTCTGCGTACATCGGCGTTTGCATGACTTCTGCTTGCATTCTCTTATTCAGTCTTCAACGTTCGCTTGCTCTTCCACATCTACGCTTGCATATATTGGTTCACAACTCTACTTTCTTACCTATTTGTATAGCCTTAGTCTGTTCGCACTTGAATGTTCGCATCTCTGCAGTACTTCTGGATGTTCACAGCCCTTGTTCGCAGGTCATTCTCCAAAGTGTAAAAACTATGCCAATATCCTTTTTTATGCATGAAATATTATTTAGCAGTTAAAGCACCCTGAAAGCCAAGTAGGAACTAAAATAAGGACTTGTAGATAGATTAGTGCGCTAAAACATAGGGAAATATATAAGAAATACATACAAATATATGACTTATCACAATTGTTATCGATATTGATATTGTCAATGTTATTGCCATAGATATGGCCATTGTCATTGTCATTTCCATCGACATCATTATTGTTATTAAACCTTAGATTCGAAAAGACATTGGATACAATTGGCATGCCATAGAATTCATGAGCTCATTGATATGGGTGGACTACAGTCCTTGGGCTACAACCTTTATTGTGGTGAGGCGGAGGGATATTTGTGTTATTGGTCATTTGGCGAGGCGGAGGAACTAGACCATTCATTGATTTGGCGAGGCATAGGAATTCGTGTAGCCACTATCTTGTTTTGATCCAAGGGAACACTATTGATATGAGTCAAATATGTTATTGAATATGGTTGTAGCCTTGATATTGCCATAGTATTGATATTGTCATAGCATTAATATTGCCATAGCATTGATATTACCATAATATTGATATTGCCATAGCATTGATATTACCACAACATTGATATTCCCATAGCATTGATATTGTTATAGCATTGACATTGTCATAGCATGGTTTGAATTTCATACCATCATTATTGTCGATGTTTATAACTACCTCACTAGGCAAAGTATGCGTAATGCATTTCATCTCATGCATTTTAGGTTAAGGAAGATTTTTGCAAGAGATCACGAAGTTGAAGGTTTTGGCATGTCACAACAGTATCTAGAGTAATGTTTATCGTCCCTACAAACTCCTAATATGGTGGCATGATAGTTTGTTAAGTTACTTTTGGCCATTTTTGTTGTATATATATATATATATATATATATATATATATATATGTTATGTGTGGTTGGATAAGCTTAAGGGCCTAAGATGACACTTTTGAGATTAGCTAAAAGTGGTAAAATTGCATATTTGGCCTAAAAAGGTAAAATCCTAGTAAATGGATTCACATAGCTATGAAATTTGGCATGACGGTAGATTATGGCTTTATAAAATTGCCTGTAAAATTTCATAGGATTTGGATATTTTTTGACCGGTCAAACTACATAAAAACCAAACTAAAAAAGATATTACAGACCAGGGCGTACCGATACGGGTGATGGCATATCGATACTTGTGTGCAATATTGGCCATAGATATACAAGCATATCGATACTGCTACAGTAGTACATGTATGCATCACTAGAATTTTACTATAGCAGGGTACCGATACGGGTAGGCTAGTATCGATACCCTATTTGGCTCAACTTGAGAATTAGGGCACGCGTATCGGTACGACTAAGCCTGTACTGATATCAATTTTAGGTTCGAAAGAATTAATACTAAGGGCATACCGGTACGACCTCTTCGATTACCGGTATCGGTACAAGTAAGTTGGTTAAAACCTGTGAGGCAAGTTCTGAAAAATTATAGATTGGTCATTGTTTATTAAATGGTTTGATTAGCTAGGAACATGATCTCTGATTAGTATAAAATTTGACATGCTAGTTGTATACTCATTGAATTTCATGTTAGTAAGTTTATTTCTAAAAAAGGACCTCAAATTTATAGAAATTATAGTTTAGTCCCCGAGACTTGTAAAAGTTTAAAATTGGTCCTAATTAATAATCATAGCTTCGTATAGAACTACCGCCCTCACCGCACTTTTATAGTATTATATTGTGTTATCGATAAATATCACATCGCTTCTAAAACACTAAATTACTAATTATTGATTAAAAGTTTTACACCGATTATTGTATCGATCATCAGTAACATACGCCGACCTGGTTTCCTACTAGGCCGGGAAGGGGTGTTACATATGTGGTATCAAATATAGAGTTTAGTCGATTCTAAGACTAAACCAAAGTCTATTGTATTGTCATTGCATTGCATATGCCACCTAGGAGTTATTTAAATTGTGTATATTGTTACTTGTCGACTAACTTGATCTCTTTTCTTTTTATAGTATAGTAGTATGTATTCAAACAAAGCTTATATGAGTATTGAGTTTCTACCAGCTCCTTGATTCGTTATGAGAAATCAAGGGGGGAAGAACCTTCAAGTCTATAAGACTCTGGATAAGAATCATTAAGCCTTGAGTTATCAAGGTAGATTACTGAGCTTAAATAATTAATAAAGACACAGTTAAAATATACGAATAATCTTTGACTTCACCGAAGCCTGAGTAGTCTGTACAGTCCTCTGTGGCTATAATTTCAACATCTTAAACCCTTATTGCCTAGACTTCCCAATGATGGACTTACACACTCACCGGCAGGGTAAATGATAACCCTAAACTTGTTAGGTATCATTTATTAAATCATTGTATTGATATTGCTACCATCGAATCATCGCAAGGCTATACCGAGCATTGATATTGGATTATTGAGTCATTGTATTAGACCATGCTACGGAAGTTACATAGAGGAGTTCTGAGGGTTAAAGGAACCTCACAACTTGAAAAATGCCCTGAGATAATTCTCGTCTTCCACTACCGTATCAAAAAGAGAGTAATATAGTCCTAAACAAAAGGTGTATTCACAGTCTTCTCCCTTCTACAACATTGCAAGGTTACCGACTATGTCTTAGATCATTTTTAGAATGACTTATAATACCGAGGGTTCAAGTCTAGAATTGTAATAGCCGTTTGTACATATTGCAAGAGGAGCAAGTAACATTGAATTGTACTCATATCTTGATTATGCATTGATGAATCAGGATAATCACTCCTCTAGTAATACTATTTTCATCATTGTAACCAATCTATTAGGTGATTATGTCACTTTAAGTATTGTATGGAAGAATTGTCCCTTAGTGATTCAAGGGATTCTATTTCCAGCCAACCTATTGGCACTTCCAATTTACGAGTTCGATGTTATACTGGGATTGGATTGGCTCAATGAACATCAGGCTTGGGTGGATTGCAGCAAGAAAAAGCTGTATCTCTAAGGTTTTGGCAAGGAGAACATCACCCTTATGAATTTGAAGAATCTTTCATTGTATGTTTTAGCGCCGGAAGCTAAGAATGAGCCTCAACTGCAAGATATTGACACCGTGTGTGAATTCCCTGATGCTTTTCTCAATGAACTTTCGGGCTTACCTCTAACCCACAAAGTAGAATTTGGCATTAAAGTGCAACCTGTAATAGCCCTAGTTTCCATTGCACCATAACGTATAGCAGCAGTTGAGCTTAAGGAGCTGAAAGCTCAGATTCAAGAATGGATTGACAAAGGCTTCATTCGACCGAATTCTTCGCCTTGGGAGCCCAAATGAAATGCCAGATACCCCTCAAGAAGAGTAACCACTACGAATCATTACACCAAACTGACCACCAGAGATAACTAACTTGACTTTGAAACAAAACAAACACAAGCTTCATTGAAACCCTCTCCCCCTAGCATCACAACATACCCAACCTAAAGATGTTTACGCAAGATCAAACAACACTCCCACACAAGCTTTAAAGCTCACATAAACTGAATTCCAAATAAAAGCGTAACATGCTTAGCTCGATCAAACCCATCCACAAGAGACTTCTAACTAGACCAACTCCAAAATCACCCAACAGAGCCGTCCTTGGGCCTAGGCAACAGGGGCGACGACCCAGGGCGGTAGTGCCCACCGGCTACTAGGTATAAAACAGCCCACCAAAATTTAATTTTTTACCGTTAAAATTATAAGCTGTTAACAGACTTCCTAGGGAATTGGAAATCAAAGTTGGCTCTCATCCACCAAATTGCTGCTTCACTTTAATTTTTTTACCGTTAAACTTAAAATTATAAGCTATTAACAGACTTCCTAGGGAATTGGAAATTTAATTTTAAGTTTAACTATTTTCTTTATTATTATAATAATATTTTAATTTGTTTTCAATTTTAAATTGAGAATAAAAATTTCATATACTACTATAAATAATATTTACATTGTTCTTGTTCTTCACATCTCAAATTCTCATCACTTTCCCTCTTTCTTATGTTATTTTCTCGCAATTTATTTTAAACTTTTTATTTATAATTTTTGATTCGATACTCCAAGAAGGCAAGAACTCATTTATTCAAGGAGATTACAGTTTATGAGATTTACTGTTGATAAGCTATAACCAAGTTTGAGGCAAAGCT
Source organism: Hibiscus mutabilis (assembly GCA_019671005.1). Lineage (NCBI taxonomy): Eukaryota > Viridiplantae > Streptophyta > Magnoliopsida > Malvales > Malvaceae > Hibiscus > Hibiscus mutabilis. The sequence continues at coordinate 5,377,679 of CM033723.1, read as the reverse complement.
TCAACGACAAAGACTCAGGTGCTATTATTCTATACTTTTTCTTTATAGTTTTTATAGTATAATGTAGTCGCAAAAACATGCTTCCGATAGTGAAAAAAGGGAAAAAAGAAAAGAACACAAGAATTAGTAGAATCACAAAAGGGAGCTTTAGATAATTTTTTTCCAAAACGAGTAGAAGAACCTTTAGACAGTAATGTGTTGGGCATAAATGAGGATAATATTGAACATTCTAATGAAAATTTGAATGATGAAAATTTGAGTGATGATAATTGCCTCAATGGTGATAATGCTAATTTGAGTAATAATGATACTACTAGTTTGAATAATGAGCATAATAATGTACTTTATGAGTCAAATGTTGATGTTGATGAACATATAATTTCTCCTTTCGATATCTATGATCCTAGAAATTGGGGTGTTCTTGATACTAAAAGTAGAGACATTTTGATTGAAAAAGGGCTCATTAGAGAATTGAATCTCACATTTCCTAAGGATAGAGTTTCTAGACATTTTTCGTACTCATATTATTCTAGAAAGTTTTGATAAAAATGGTTAGTTTACTCTAGACATGTGAATAGAATATATTGTTTTTGTTGTAAATTGTTCACTTCTCAAAATAACAAAAGTCTTTTAGCAAATGATGGAATGGATGATTGGAAGCATTTGAGTGAGAGGCTTAAACAACATGAAAATAGTGTTGAGCATATGACTAATATGAATACTTGGAATGAAACAAGAATAATATTAGAAAAGAATAAAGGCATTGATAAAGATTTGCAAGAAGGAATTTCAAAAGAAAAGGAACGTTGGAGACAAGTTTTAATAAGAATTGTATCCGTTGTAAAATGTCTAGCCAAAAATAATTTAGCTTTTCGTGGATGTAGTGGAAAACTTTACGAGGATAGTAATGGTAATTTTCTAGGTTTAATTAAAATGATAGCTGAATTTGATTTAATAATGCAAGATCATGTTAGACGTATCCAAAATCAAGAAATTCACTATCACTATCTTGGGCCTACAATCCAAAATAAGTTGATTTCTCTTTTGGCCCATGGTGTTAGAACTTCCATAATAAAGATCATTAAAGAGTCAAAATATTTTTCTATTATCCTCGATTGTACCCCAAATGTGAGCCATCAAGAACAAATGAGTTTAATAGTACGATGTGTTAATGTGTCAAGTAATGAAATAAAAATAGATGAGCTTTTTTTAGAGTTCTTAAATGTAAATGATACTTTCGGGTTGGACCTTTTTAATGAATAATTAGGTGTATGCAAGTCACTTGATTTAGATATTAATGATATTAGGGGTCAAGGTTATGACAATGGTTCAAATATGAAAGGAAAACACCAAGGGGTTCAAAAAAGGTTACTTGAAATAAATCCAAGGGCTTTATATATGCCATGTGCTTGCCATAGTCTTAATCTCACTATATCGGATATGGCACATTCTTGTGTGAAAGTTATTTCTTTTTTTGGAATTGTGCAATGCATATACACGTTATTTGCAAGTTCTACCAAAAAATGGAAGATTTTAGTTGATAATGTTAAAGGTTTTACAGTGAAATATTTGTGTAATACTCGATGGGAAAGTCGAATTAGAAGTGTTAAAGCTATTAGATTTCAAGCACCTCAAATAAAATTAGCTTTGTTGGCATTGTATAATTCTAGTGGTGAAGATGCCAAGACAAAAAGTGAAGCGGAAAGTCTAGCTAATTCTCTTGTAAGTTTTGAGTTCTTACTTAGCTTGGTGATTTGGTATGAGATTTTATTTACTATTAACAAGGTGAGTAAGAAATTGCAATCTAAATCTATGTGCATTAGAACTACAATTAATGAAGTGAAAAGTGTAACGTTATTCTTTGAGAAATATAGAAATAAAGGGTTCGAGTCTTGCATGGATATTGCCAAAAGTCTTGCATTTGATATGAATATAGAATCAACACTTCCAATAAAACATCATGTGTTTAGAAGAAGACAATTTGACGAGAATGATGATGGAGAAAAAGTACAATCACTCGAGGAATCTTTTAGAGTTAATTATTTTCTTGAGGTTGTTGATTTGGCTATAACTTCTTTGAAAAATAGATTTGAACAATTAGAGTTATTTGACAATATTTTTGGATTTTTATTTGATTCCAAAAGGTTAAAATCTTTAGATAATGATGAATTAAAAAAATCTTGCACAAACTTTAGTACTGCTTTTTCTCATAATGATTTGTCTGATATTGATGCAGATGATCTTTTTTCAGAATTGAAAGTGTTGCAAGTGACTTTGCCAAATAAGTTAATGTCAGCATTGGAAATTCTCAAGTTTGTCAAAGTTGCGGATTGTTATCCAAATATTTCAATAGCTTATCGAATCATCTTAACTATGCCGGTGACAGTTGCATCTGCTAAAAGAAGTTTTTCGAAGTTAAAATTGTTGAAAACCTATTTGAGATCGTCAATGTCACAAGAAAGGTTGAATGATCTAGCTATTTTATGTATTGAGAAAAATATGAGTTAAAGTTGTTTGGTGTTTAATAAAATTTCTTGATGTTTTACATTTGATAATTATTGAGCGTAATAAAAAATATAATTTAAAAACAAATTAATTTATCTTTTATACTCTTCGAATTTAATTTTTTTAAATACTTGTTATTAAGGGTCCAACTTTTAAATTTGTCCCTAGGCCACTAAAATCTCAGAAACGGCTCTGTCACCCAAGCCTCCCAAGTAACTTTTACGTAAAAACAAGAAATACAACAGAAAATTACAATAACGCACATCCAAACACAAATCTGAGGCGTACAAAGCACTTAACTTTTTTGTAATTCGATCCTGACCATTTCTTCCACCACTTCTTCATTTCTGACTATCTCCACTCCCAATTTTTTTCTTAAATCAAGAGCTTCCCTTGCCTCAAAGTACATCGCCTCGTCACTAATCTTCTTATCTGCTTTCCTTCGCTCTAGTTTTTCTTTTACTGATTTTGCAATAATCTGATTTCTTGCAATATCCAAATCCGTAGGAGCATGTATAACTGAGTCCCTCGTAGCAGCAGCATCCTAGACCTTTTGCAATTTTTAAGGCCATATCCCTCTTTTTTTTTTCTTTGATAGAACGAGATTTATCCTGTATTTCGGCTAAGGATGTGAACTTTCTCCTAAAATGGTGGTCCTGAAACTCAGGAAAAAACGACTGTTGCTCATCCATAAATTCCGAATCACGAACACAAGCCTCAAGGTTACCATTAGCCAAATCCACACTTTCTTCCCAAGATAAAGATTTATACGAACAAGGGACCATTTCACAATCTGCTTCAATGTTTTCGTTTAATAAACCCATCAACCTAACATCATCCAAAGCTTGCTCAGACACACTCGCAGCAAAATCATCTGGTTCGCCAGTTTCTCTATCAAGAGAATTTGAATGAGTAGGAGCAGCCAACGGTGAGACTAGAGGCTCCAAAATTCTATTACAAACACTGCCAAGTGCCAAAACATGCCCCCTACACGTTGAGCAGTTGCAAAGACCTCATAAGAATAATCGATTGGAACTTCAACCCTGCTAAACACCTGTTGAAATCCCACATGACACCTGACAGGACTTGAACCAAATCTGTCACATTCAGCAGCCCCCTTTTCCAACAAAATCGGATCAATTGTATGGGAAATATTTGCATGCCTGGCTCCATAAAGATGTTCCCCACCAAACACAAGATCCGTCTCGGAAAAACCCTTCTTGTTTAACGTAAAACCGCCTAACAAATTGTCATGCAATAAATTATTAGCTAGTTCCAACACAATTTCATTAACCACCCCATCATCAACCCTAGAGCAAACAAGACTTCCACATTCCCAAACTGATTTGACTTACCATTTACCGGCAATGACCTGAAACTACCAACTGGAGTAAGACTCCCCGAAGCAACTATCTTGTCTGAGCTATCAGTAGAATCAACATTCTTTGAGTAGAGTTCATCCACTGTAGAACAAGACCTACCATCTCCATTGAACTCCCTAATCTTAACTATAAAGAAGGATCCATTACTCAAAAGAGAAACATTTTCCTCAATGAAGTTCAAAGAATTTGTCATAATTTTAGCTCTTTTAACAGAAAAATCCCTTGCTAACAGCTCTTCATCTTCTAAAAACAAAATTACTCCCTACCGGTTCAATAAATTATTGAATGTGAAATTATTCCAAGCAAAGATTGGTACCCTTTGAATGGCCACCCAAGTGATCCGACTGTTAGAACAAAAATCTTTTTTCCATCTAGCAATTTCTGTGAAAAACTCAGACAACCACTCTCATTCCCAATTCAAGCATTGTGAAAATAATTTCTCCCGATCAAAGTCGATTAGAAATTGATTCCTAGCTACTTGTCTAACATCAAACTCACACAACCCTTTACTTTCCAACATTTCTATTAATTTTTCTACACTAAAAATGTTGATCATCAGTTGACTAACAGTTTTCATATGAAGAACATCCATTTTGACCAAAAATAAAACGTTGAGGCTAAATTGCTTCAAAAAAAGAATAAGAGCTAAAATGACTATTTAGTCAAACGTTAGGGGCATATTTTGGCATTATGCCTAAATTATAATCTTTGTAACCAACAACTAGTTGGTTGTAATGACCCGAATTTCGGAATCCGTATGTCAGTTCACCCAAAAGTTAGACTTTCATTTTGGGTCGAGATTCAGGGTCCATTATGTGCTTAAAAGAGCCTTGGTGGGCTTTCATTTTGTTTTTCGGCTTGAAGCCTTGGTTGGGTGAGTGAATATGAGGATGATGAAGGGTATAAGGGTAATTTTCCTTTTTTGAAGGAGGAAGGCTGATTTTTATTAAGGTTTCTGCAGAAAAGGGAAGGGGTGATATCATCCTTGTCTCTCACACCCATTCTCCTTCCATCTCATCTCCCACACAAGGTAAAGCTTCCATCTTTGCTCATTTGAGTGTTAATCCGAGTTAATGAGGTAGAAATTCATAATCTCCCTTCCACGATCTACAAGTCAAGGTAAGAATCATAGGTTTTGGTGGTAGGATGAGCTACATTGGTTTTGGTGGGGGTTTGGAGAGCATAATTGGGAAGGGAAGATTTAATCTTTACTCCTTCTTGCAATGATGTAACTCGTTTTACAACATTTAGTTGTAGTGGGAGAGGTTGGAGAGCACTCTAAAGCTCAAGGCAAAGGGAAGGCTTTAGGACTTAGAGCAAGGAGTCTCATTTCCATCTTTTGGAGGACTTCCAACTTCTTTTGTTTCATGCACATCCTAAGGATGACGCCTTGTATGCTTGATTTACTGATTTGAGTGTTAAATGCTTGAAAATGCTTGCTAATGGCAAATTCAGGATTTGATGTTAATAACTTGTAAAAATGGTAATAAACCACCCTAAATGACTCCCATAAACTGTAGGATCAACTTAAGGGGTTGTTTGTTCGAGTTGGAGACTTTGGGGATGATTTGTCGAGACTAGAAAGCTATTTTAGGGCTTTAGTATCGGTACACAAGGAGCCCGTACCGATACCCTAGTATTCTGGGTTGAAGAACACTGATCGATTGAGATAAATTGAGAGAGGGGTACCGGTACAACATGCAACCAATACCGGTATGCCATGTAATTTTGTATTGGTACAGGTCGACCTGTATCGGTACGCTAAAGCTCAGGAAAATTCTAGTGAGCTATTTTGGTATCGGTACGCTATGAGTACCGGTATCCAAAAATGTTGATTTTTGCCTCATGTGCTGAAAATTGTGAGGTTCGATCCAATAGACCCCTAGTGATATAAAAAGAGTTGTAAAATCGAGAAAAAGAGGATTTAGCTCACTTATACGAACATGATAAGTAAAAAATTGAAATATGTTTGGGTGACTCAATAATGATAATAGCCATATAGCTCACGATGATTGTTATGATATGGATTTGTGCTGTGTGAGCACTTATGTGGTTGAGTCACTTGATTTATGGGATCCGGATACCCAAAGATGTGTTGCAACACCATCGTAAGCTAACCGAATGTATGTCCCGATGCTGTGTGACTCGGGCCTCATTCGAAGATACTCAAGGAGGATTACGAGTATGAGTGTATGTCCCGATGATGTGTTACCTGGCCTTACTCTGATTTGCGTGGCCCGATGTTGTGTGACCCAAGACTCACGCCAGGTTTGTGGATTGGTTGATTTGATGTATTGATGATGGCATGATATGTTTTCTTGTTGAGCATGAATTTAGGCAACTAGTGCAGTGCCATGTATTTATATGTTGCCACTTCATCTTTTCTAGTTACATGCTTATGTTTATGATCTACATGAAGCATAATAGAGTAGTGGAGTATCCACTGAGCATTATGAGCTCAGCGTTCGAAATCGTTGTTCTTGTTCGCGGGTTTTTAGGTTGTTGCATTGCATCAAGGAAGCTCCATCGGAGTAGGACTTTAGCTCATTGACTTGTTCAAGAGTACAATACTTAGATTTTGTCAAACAATGTATTCATAGGACCCTGATTTTATGTTTGTAACACTTATTTGGATTTATTTGATCATGTCAAATGTTTTAGTTATTCTGTTTTAAACTGGAGCACCCTTTGTAAATAATTTAACTAATTCCTATCATTTTAAGCTAAACATTGTTGGATTTATGAAAATGATTGTGGATTGGGCTAAAGCATGTCAAAATTCTATAAATGTGGTTTGGGCTTAAGGCCCAAATGTGACGTCGAATTTTGGGCGTTACATTAGTTTAATGAGATAATGTGTTATATCCCTTAAGCAAGATCATTAGTTCAAGTCATGATGTTATGAATGAAGAAACCTAGATTATGAGAGATGTTTTAAGTTTTTGGGTAAAGTACTTGTCCATTTTATGATCTATGTTCAGGATTCGTGACTCTCTCACCCATCAATGTCATCTCTAAAGTTCGAACCTCAAAGTTATTAAGTTTAATACTACCTTGCAGGGACGAAGTCAGAGGTAGAGATTGAGAGATAAAAAATAAAGTTTGAAAAGTAGAAGATAAATTCGTAATTAATCTATTTTTAATATATATATATATATGCATGCATGCACAAACGGGTAAGGTCCCTTTCCACTAAGGCTCGACGTTCGATAGTCAAAAATTTTTGAGTTATTCAAGTTTGCAAGTTCTATTTTACGATTCAAACTTTATTTGATTTTTTTTTTGAATCGAGTCGAGTTTATGAAATTCGAGTCCTGTCGAATTTTCGTGTTTCTGTACAAATTTAATTGTACATATATATTTCTTCATATATATTTCAATATGCATATACATAGCGGTGCACATATATATTTCAATATGCATATTCTTATGGCTGGGTTTTTTATATGCATATACGATATTCATATATATTTCTTCATATTTTCACATGTGATATACATATTATATCATGCAAAATTGACAGACTCGACTCGAATATGAAAACTGATCAACTAATTACTAAAAATTTTGAGTTATTCGAATTTCTATTTCATAACTCAAACTTTATTTGAAATTTGTTCGAGTTGAGTTTATGAAATTATGAGTAGAGTCAAAACGAGTTAATTTTTTTTGCCTCGAGTCGAGTCGAATAATTCGAGTTTTTCAAGTCGAGTCGAGTTTTGCTTATCCCTACCTCTCACCCCTCACATAGATCAATCCTTCCTATCATATATATGTTTAATCCAAATGTAATCTAGCGAATTAAGTATTGTTTCCTGAACTTAAATAATTTTTTTTTATTATTGAGTATAATTATTTTCTAATAATATATATATATATTGAAGGGTTTTGCTATAGACAGCCCTAAGGGCTATCAATAAAACTAGTAAGATTATTATAATTAATGTTTATTTGGTTTTTCAATAGAATCTAATATATGTAATAATTTCATTCCTAAAAAGTTGTATTCCATCAATTTAATTGAATCTAATAGATGTAATTAATTACATTAATAAACTCTAAACTTTAAAACCTAAAACATAAATTCTAAACATTAAAAACATAAATCGTAATCATAAATTCATAAACCTTAGTCCCTAAATCTAAAAATCTAAACCCTAAAATATAAAATCCTAAATCTATAAACCTTAAAAATATAAAACTCTAGAAATTAACCCACAAATCCCTAACCCTAAAATATAAAACCCTAAAACCTTAATCTTAAACCTTAAATCCTTAGAATTTAATTAAATTAAATTGATGGAACACAATTTTTAGGAATGTAATTATTATATTTATTAGATTCCATTGAAAAATCAAATAAGCATTAATTATAAGAATCTTACTAGTCTTATTGATAGCCCTCGGGGTTGCCTATAACAAAACTGTAACACCCTCGACCCGAATGCTACGTTGGGCCACAAGCCCAAACCGTTTCCATAAAATTTTCCATTTGCAAGCTCAATTAAAACATGGTTATTAAATCCAAATCCATCACACCATAATATTTAAATTCATAAAACATTTAAGACAACCAAAAAGAGCTCCAAATAGTTCAACATTTAAAACATTTGACCGCATACAAATTTAATTCAAATAGGAGTTACAAATACATAGGGTCTTACGAATACAAGTCCACTACATCTAGGTATTTGTACTTTACTAATACTGGCCAATGCTGAAACTTCCTCTTCGATGGTGCTTCGCAACCCATGATCCACCTACTTACCTACGAACGAAAATAACGATTTCGAGCATTGAGCTAACAAAGCTCAGTGGATACACAACCACTCAACCATGCTTTATGCGAATCATAAATAAGAGGCTCGATAATATGATATCATGGTAAGACAAAGCGGTGGCGCTACCATAAAAGCCTAAACACATATCAAGCATAAATGCATCAACCCATATATCATATGCACATCAACACACAAATTCGGGGTGAGGCCCAATGTCACACAACATCGAGAGCGTACACCCATGCTCAGAATCTCACATCGAGCATCAATACTCAGAATCTCACATCGAGTATCATCACTCAAAATCTCACATCGAGTGGAATGACTTGGAATCTCATATCGAGCAGCATCACTCTGAATATCACATCGAGTGGTCTTCATGTCATCACTCATAATCTCACATTGAGTGGTCTTCATGTGTTGCAACACTCTCTCACTGGGTATCCGGATCCCAACAATCAAGAATGCACAACCATACAAGTGCCCAAACGTGGCATATCCACACATGACCCATCAAGGGTCTCATAGGTTTGCTAACACAAGTAATTTCCTTAACATTTACCAAGTCATTAGCTATTAAGTCCACATATAGAGTTAAATTATCAGTTTTACTATTCATTTTACCTTTTAGAAGACCCATGAGACCTTGTCCTCGAATTATGGGCCCTCTAAACTCAAAACGTAAATTTCGGGCAAATTGTCCAGTTAGTATCGATACCCACCTAGGAGTACCGATACGTTCTAGTGGGTACCAATACCCATTTACGCGTATCGATACTTGATTTGCTCATAGAAAGGGCTTAACCAAACCCTATATCAATACGCAAAGAAGTGTACCGATACCCCTGGTGTACCGATGTGCTCCCAAGCGTACCGATAGCAATTTTTGCCATTAGAAATCAATGGAACAGGAAAGGTACCGATACGTCCCCTCGTGTACCAATACCTCCCTTAAACCCTTATTGAAATTGCTAAGAAAACAAAAGGGTATCGATACACCAGAATTCAAATCATAGAGCTTAAATTACTCCGATCTCAACTCTTAACCTTAATGGTTAAGTCCCAAATTGTTCTTACATGTTATGTAGAGGTATTTAAGTGGATTTCTATCAAATTTTCCTCTCATTAACACCCATTTCTCAACTTACCATCAAAGGACCCCAAGCTCCATACTTAGCCAAATATCATAAATCAAGAAAAAATCAAATTGATGATGTACACAAAAACATAGAAGTTAGAAGTGTACTAACCTCAATTTTGAAGGCTAAAATGATGCTCTCACCAAGCCTTCAAGCTTTCTCATTCCCAAGAGCTTTGGAAGGCTCTCCCACTTCCTTCACTACAAGGGAAGATTACCAAACATATTACTACACTATTAAGGAGAATTAGGGAGCTAAGAACACTAATTAAACCAAGGATAGAGTCTTCCACACCTCATTCTTGTTCTCCTCCAATAACCCCCATCAAAACCTCAACCTCCATTATTTTAAACCAAACTCACCTTGAATTAGAGATCTTTGAATGCCGATAAAACTTCTCTCAACAAGCAAAACGTGATTCACAAAGCTAAGCCTCATGATTCTACATTTGGTGTTGGTGTTTTTGATGGAAGAATGGGTTTAGAAGAGAGAAAGGGACAATAAAGCAAGGTGACTTCACCATTTTCTATATTTTGCTGAAAATTAAAGTCATTCCCCTCTCTTTTCCAACAATTAAGCATTTACCACAATACCCCACTCCAACTCTTCCCAACCCAAACCCACAACAACCAATTGAGCCCAACAACAAGGGATAGGCCCAATAGGGCTCCCAAAGGCCCAACATGTCAGCTCAAATGCGAGGCTCGTGCCTCGAGTAAATCCAACGCTTGAGTCCAAAACCCAGGTTATTACAAAAACCCTATTTTAAATTACTCATTTCACAAATTTAAACTTATTAATATAATATCTAATATTATTTTGAATAGTTTTAGATAAAACTAAAATGTACTAATAATTTTTTGGATAAAAATAAAACAAAATATAGAATCAATTTCAAGATGCAGTAAGAATACAAGTGGAAAGTAAGATTGAGACGATTGGCTTTGAGTTCACTGATAGACATAAAAGAAAAGGAATAGTGTTTATAGAAGGTGAACCCAGTGGTAATGGCTCACTGATACTAATATAAAAGAGATGGCTGATTGATAGCGCTTCCTAGAACTTTGATTCCACACGTAAAGAATGCATCAGCCTTGGGACTAAAACCTAGAATTAAGCAGTCATATCAGAATTGTTACACCCCAAATTATCATTCTTCAAAAGACTAATCCCTTAATATAGACTCACAGATACATTCAGACGTGCTAAAAAAATCAGCAAGTCGATTACGCAGCTAAAGCTTTTAACAGTGTTTTGCTTCCTATAGCATCTCGCCAGTTACAACTGACCTCAACCACATCTGCTGGCCATGATTCATCTTCTTAAATAAAATGGCACATTCAACTCCCTCTAACTGGATTTTTTTTTGCATAGCAAATTAAGATTGTTTATTATAAAATAAAACTTACTTATTGGTAGATAACAACATACTAGACTGTCCAAAATACACAATCCCCTTAGACGACACCCAAACCAAAATAACATCACTCAACACAAGACATAAAAACAACGGAAAAAATTAATAACATTACACCAGAACAAAAGGGGAAGATAAAGACAAATTGTTAGAAAAATGTTAATCTAATAAATAAATTAATAAAATAAAATATCAATATTAGATATTATGATCAAAACATAATACTTAAATTGTTAAACTAAAATTTAAGACATGACAACAAAAGATGATGTTCTATCTGACCATGATGAACTTGGCCAAACAGTTAAAAAGAAGATCTTCCAACTATTAAAGTGTGGGAGAGAGAAGTAGAGAATATTAACACCTTCAATATTGTTGAAGCTTGACAGAACTCTAACTTCCTATGTTGAGAGGCATAGGAAGTCAGATTTCTTCCAAGATTCAACAATATTAAAAACGACAATATTCTCCACCTCTCTCTCCTTCTCTTTAATAGTTAGCTTTAATAGTTGGATGTGTAACACCCCCTTCTCGGCCTAGTTGGGAATCAGGTCGGAGTATGTTACTGATGATCGATACAATAATCGGTGTAATACTTTTAATCAATAATTAGTAATTCAGTGTTTCAGAAGCGATGTGATACTTATCAATAACACAATATGATACTATAACAGTACGATGAGGGCGGTAGTTCTATACAAGGCTACGATTATCAATTTAGGACCAATTTAAACTTTTACAAGTCTCAGGGACTAAACTATAATTACTGTAAATTAAAGGTCCCTTTTTAGAAATAAACTTACTAACGTTAAATTCAATGAGTATACAACTAGCATGTCAAATTTTATACTAATTAGAGATCATTTTCCTAGCCAATCAAACCATTTAATAAACAGTGACCAATATGTAATTTTTCAGAACTTGCCTCACAGGTTTTAACCAACTTGCCTATATTGGTACTGGTACTCGAATAAACCGTACCAGTATGCCCTTAGTATTAATTATTTTGAACCTAAAATCGATGTCGGTACAGGCTTAGTCGTACCGATACATGTGCCCTAATTCCCAAGTCGAGCCAGATAGGGTATTAATATTAGCCTACTCGTATCAGTACCCTGCTATAGTAAAATTCTAGTGATGAATATGTGTACTGGTACTACTGTAGCAGTATCAGTATGCCTATATATCTATGGCCAATATTGCACACAGGTACCAATACACCATCACCCGTATCGGTACGCCCTGGTCTGTAATGTCATTTTTGTATGTTTTTTATGCAGTTTGACCAGTCAAACAATATCCAAATCCTATGAAATTTTACAGGAAAGTTTATAAAGCCATAATCTACTATCATGCCAAATTTCATAGCTATGTGAATTCATTTATTAGGATTTTACCTTTTTAGGCCAAATATGCAATTTTGCCACTTTTAGCCAATCTCAAAAGTGTCATCTTAGGCTCTTAAGCTTACACAACCACACACAACATATATATACAATAAAATGGCCAAAAGTGTTCCCTTAAGCTATGTGAATTCAAACCATGCTATGAAAATGTCAATGTTATGACAATATCAATGTTATGGCAATATCAATGCTATGATAATATCAATGCTATGGCAATACCAATGCTATGGTAATATCAATGCTATGGCAATATCAATCCTATGGTAATATCAATGCTATGACAATATCAATTCTATGACAATATCAAGGCTATAACTATATTCAATAACATATTTGACATATATCAATAGTGTTCCCTTGGATCGAAACAAAATAGTGGATACACAAATTCCTACGCCTCGCCAAATCAATGAATGGTCTAGTCCCTTCGCCTCGCCAAATGACCAATAACACAAACATCCCTCCGCCTCACCACAATAAAGGTCGTAGCCCAAGGACCGTTATAATATCCCAATTTTTGGACTAGTGACCAAATTGAAATTTTTGAAAGTTTAGGGGGTAAAAGTGTAAACTTTGGAAAAGTTTAGGGACCAAAGTGTAATTTCCAAAAGTTATGTAAGTTAACCACATAAATGAATATTTCACCCCCAAGAGTGGTATTTCTATGTTACTGGATTTTTCATACGAAGCTTATGTTATTCGATTTTGGATCGAATAAAATTGTTAAGCGTGCTCAGGCCAGAGTAGCCTAAGGATGGGTGACTTAATGGGAAGGTCCCATATCCAATATTTTTACAGATAAAAAGGATCCAGTTTGAGTTAGGAGTATTCGTAAGGGATTGTTAAGATAAGATTTCTAGGAGGAGATGTATCCAAAAAAAATCTCGGTAATTATCGGTATATCGGATCAAATTGAAATTTTAAAGACAGTTCCAAAGATTATGGAAAATTCATAAAATATTATTTTATGAATATTTTATTAATGTTGATGGGATTCTAACTATATTTAGTTAGAATATGATGGAGAGGTTATAAAGCTCAAAGAAAGAAAATTTGGAAATCGTATTGAGTGAAATTCGAATAATTTGATCAAATAAATATCATAAATTAAAATTTATGATATTTTGGGAAGGATGCATGGTTAGATTGGAACCAATTTGGTTCAATTTTATGGAATGGCATTTTTTAGACATGTGAGTAAATAAAGTTTAGTTAGAGGGCAAATTGGTCATTTACCATGGATGGCATTTTTGAAACATTTTGGAACCTTTAGGGCAATCTTGAAAGGCCAAATACACATGGATTTAATCATGGCCATTGATTTTTGATGAAATTGAATCTTGGCCATTGGATTAAAAGGGCAAATTAGTAAATTTACTAGTTAAATGAATTTAAAATTCATTTAACTTTACATGTGGATTAAATAGGTTAAAAGATGAGAGAAAAAAAATCATCTATACTTCCAGAATGCTGTTCGAATATAAGAAAGAAGGGGGAGAAAGGAAAATTTTCAATTTTCAAGTCCAAAATTGGAGAATCATGACAAGTTTCAAGCAAAATTAATTTAGGTAAATTATTCTACACTTGATTCTCTTCATTTTGATAGTATTTTTGCATGATAAAAGTCAAGTGTCAGTTATGTTAGGGATGAAGATTGATTGTAGAAATTGAAGATAATGATGGAACTAGACTAGTAGATAGTTAAATTGATGATTTAAACATGGAATTAAAGTTAAGATGGAATAAATTCCTTGTTAGAGATTATAAACCCTAACCCTAACATTTGGAGGTTTTGGTTAAGGAGTTAAATTAAGGATGAAATTGATTGAATTATGATGTTAGAATATCTATTTTGATGAAATATTGAATAATTTCCCCAAGTTGTAAATTAAGGGTTATTTTGAATTTATGGAAAATTTAGGGGAAATTATTGTGAATTTTATTTTAGCATGGGAATTATTGAAATATGGTGAAAATAGCTTGAATTGCTGATTAGGGACCAAAATGATTTTTTTTGGAAATTCAAAGACCAATTTGGCAATTTAGTAAAAGTTAGGGATTGGTCTTGAATTTATGGAAAATTGATAGAATTGAAGATTTAAGCATGTTATGAAAGTTCAAGGACTGAAATGTCAAGAAAGGAAAACATGAGGGACCAAATTTGAAATGAAATGTTGATTAAGAACTAAATTGAATAAAGTTGGAAGTTAAAGGAAAATGTATAAGGATGTTAGAAATAAATACATGGTTTAATTGTACATGAATTTATGTACAAAAGTGAAGCAGTGACTAGAATGTCACTTTTATAAAGTTGAAGGACTAAAATGAAAATAGTCTAATATAAGTAATTAATTATGGAAAATTGTTCAAAAGTGGATTTGAAAAAAAAATTAATTTTCAAAATGGTCACTAAAGACCTAAGGACCATTTCGGCAATAATGTAAATATTGGGGAAATTTTCAGAAAAAATTTATATTCGAATAGTTATGCTTAAGAATCAAGTTAGCAATGTTAGATTTAAAAGGAATGCAAGAATGGTGATGTATATGTCAATTGGTTTTATACAGTTTCAAAAGAAAACGAAGGAGAACCAAGGATAAAAAGAAAGATGATAACCTCGAGTAAGCTTAGTGAGGCATACTATTCATGGCCCAGGTGAGTGCATTTACATGTTTTAAAATGCAAATAGGAAGACTTGCGAGTAGTCGACCTTAAATTTAAAATGATATTGTACTTCTATATAATGACATTATGTTGAAAAATGGCATTTGTATTTCTCTATAATACGTGCTATAATACTTTGCTCGACATGGGAAGATTGAAGAAATACCATGTACGAATGATTACTTGCATAAATGATGATGCATTATGCATACATGAGATATGAAAAAATGATAAGATTTAAATGAAACAAGTTAAGGTAGAACAAGATACACTTAAAAATAGTATTGCCATATATATACATGTTGAGCTACTGCATGTTGTAATAAAGGTAGATTACATGAAATATGATATATATATTATTTTTATGAGAATTGATGATGAGCTATATCTGCCATGACTATTTATGATAAAGCATGAAATATGAATAATTAATTATATGATTGATCATGATGTTGGATTGATGAATAAAAGAAATGCCCAAGTATTGAGTATGAGAGTCCATGGTATAGTTGGCATGCCATAGAATCTTTAGCAGCTACACCCTCATGTTCAAGTTATGAAAAAGATATTGTGACAAAATGATTGTGTCACATGCACCCTGGGGATCTACGCCCACTGTGCCTAAGTGCACTACCGAGGTGCTTTATGTTTATGGGGAGCAAAGAGCGTCCCCGAGTACGTACTCATCTTTACGTTCACATTTGACACTACGGTTTCATTTCAAGATGACTCGCGTACCTCGATCTCATATAGAATACTTTGGGCAATTATAAAAGAATCATGTCACGTAAATGTATCATGTCATGTAAACGAATCATGCTACGTATATGAAACATGTCATGAATATGAACTAAGCCATGTATATGGAATATGTCAAGTATATGAATTATGCCACGTATATGAATCATGACATATATATGAATTACGCAAAGTATATGAATCATGTCAAGTACATACATTATTCCATGCATACAAAGAATGTCATATATACATATGAAATATGCTATGCATATGAATTATGCCATGTATACAAATTAAGTTATGTATATGAATTATGCCATGCATATGAATTATGCCATGTACATATATCATGTTATGTATATGAATTAAGTCATGTATATGAATGAAAACATGTATATGAACCATGCCACGTAAGAAAACCATGTCATACAATTGAAATATGCCACGTATGAAAATCTTGTTACATAAATGGATCATGCCATGAATATGAATTTAATTACATATATGAACCATCATGTATATACATCATGTTATGCATGAAATTCATGTCATGTATGTGAATTATGTTGCTTATGTGAATTATACCATGTATGTGAATTATGTTATTTATACGAAATATACCATGTATATGACTAATTTTATGATGATAGAGCATTGAAATCATGAGTAAGTTAGGAACTTATGAAATATACATGAAAATCTAGAGACTATGGAACCCTTGATAGAACTATCCTATCTTAGGTAGAGAACTTGATATGATATCATAAAATAAGTATTACTTTACTCTATATTTGTTAAATAAGATTATTGCCTCACTAAGTTCGTACTTAGCGTGTGTTATTTCACATGTAAGTTCTCCCACGTAGAAGGTCATGAAGGAGCTATTAATTGGAAAGTCAAGTTACATTAGTAGGGACGGTATGTACATCTTAAATTATGGTTGATATCTAGTGGGCATGTACTTGTATGTATGTGGGTTTAAAAGATGCAAATGTTTTGTAAACTTAAGTTATAACGTGTTTACGTATTAATTTTGAGTGTAGGAACTCAGAATATGGTTTTACTACAAATGATTAAGATTTATGACATAGTTAAATCTAGTTTAACCCTAATCACGTAGAAATTTTAAAATCAAGAAAAGGTCTAGGTAGGGTACATAGTTTTCTCCCTGAATTATATTTTTATTTTAATAACATAATTTTCTAAAACAATTCAGGGTCGAAGCTAGTTGCTATAGACTGACGTAGTTTTTAATTTAAAACCAAAAAAAAAGGGTTAGACTATAAGATAAAGTTTGGAAAAAAAATTAAGTCAAGTTTTCTTAACAACTCTATAACATCTTTAGTGTATATTTAGTATACAAGTATACGTTAAGGGTGTTACAACCGTAGTCCACCAGTACCAATGAGCTCGCGAATTCTATGGCATGCCAATTGTATCCAATGTCTTTCTGAATCCAATGTTCAATAACAATAACAATGTCGATGGCAATAACAATGAAAATAACCATATCGATGGCAATAACGGTAACAATATCAATGTCGATAGCAATGGAAATATCAATGTCAATATTTCAATAACAATAACAATATCAATGTCGATGTTTGATGACAATGGCAATATCAATATCCAATGTCTATGACAATGACAATATCACTATAAATGGTTATGACAATGACAATATCGGTGTCCAATAATTGATGTTTTTATATTTCAATGCTTCAATGATGTCAATGACAATAGCAATGTTTCTATGAACAATATTTCAATGCAATAGCTTACTGATGCTTACCAATATAATCTCCAAAGAGATTCGATGTGATATCCTTAGACAAAATGTTAGCTATGCAATATTCAATAACAATGGAACTGGGAAATGCATCTAGCCTATTCTCGAGAATCTAACTACACCCACCTAGCTTTTCGAAGCTCCTACGGCTCTCGGATTACAACTCCTTTGTTCTTATCCTTCAGTGGAGATGGTAGTTATTCTTTCTCCAATTTTGAGCTAGATGGAACACAAGGAAATTGTTACAATCAATAAAAGATATTAATTTCAATATCTAAGCTTGAAATAGCTATTAGCTATTTGACTTCCATTGATTGAAGCCTTGAAGAACATGATTTAACTTAGGTGTTCAATAGTTTCAACTTAAAATTAGACATCTAATATCTATGGAATCAAACAATAGATTAGGGTTTTTAGCTTACCCAAGCAAGAGCTACAAGATGAGATCAATGGATGGAAGAAATTTAAACTTTTGGAGCTTTACCAATAGAGGTGTTAAGTTGGGAGCTTAAGGAAGATGACAACAATGGTGGTGTATGCTTAACTTCCAAAAGGAGAAAAAAAATGTTGTGGGAAAGGGCTTGGTGTATACTATAAACAAAGAGAGCAAGTATTAAGTGTTTTAAAATACTTTATTTCCTTAGGGAAAGAACCAGTGAAGCTTTCCCTCCTCAAAGGGTAAGCTTAAATTAATAATTCATATCCTTTCAAAATTTTGCCTATTTTAAGACAATAATAATTGCCCACATCAACTTGTCATCTTTTATGACAAAAGATGACCACTTCACGTCATTTTAAAGAAGCAAATAGGTGATTCACCCAAATTTTGGGGAAATTACAAAAATGGTCCTTCATCTTTTAAAACTTTGCACTTTTGCCCCCAAACTTTCAAATTTTCACAATTTAATCACCAATAGAATTTTCAATGTATTCAATAAGGTCATTAATCAATAATTTGGCTCAATTAGAGTCCAATATTAATGTAATTGAACACATGGTCAAAGTAATGTAATATATGGACCTTTTCGGTTTAAGGTTTTCGATCACCAGAACCCAATTCCGACTAGACCAGCTTTTCCGTGTTATAATTCTCCCCTTTAAGAAAAATTCATCCTCAATTTTTACCTATACTGAAGAGATGAAGGTACAGCTCCTTTATTGTCTCCTCCAGTTCCTAGGTTGCTTCCTCAATAATGTGGCTCCTCTAGAGCACCTTGACCAACAGAACATATTTATAGCAAAGTCTCTTAACTTCTTTTATAGGAATCTAAATTGGTTCCTCCTCATAGGTTAAATCAGTTTGAATCTCTATAGACTCTGGCTCGATAATATGTAGAGGGTCAAAGTAGTATTTAAGAAGCATCGATATGTGGAATACATCATGAATCTTGCTTAATTCTTAGGGAAATGACAATCGATAAGTCACAAGGCCAACTTTCTCAGTAACCTCAAAGGGTCCAATAAATTGGGACTTAACTTCCCCTTTTTACCAAACCTCAGAATCTTCTTCCACGGTGAAACCAAGAGAAAGGCTTTCTCACCAACCTTATATCGTATATCCCTTCGCTTGAAAGTAGCATAGGCCTTTTGTCAATCAAATGCGGCCTTCAAACGGTCATGGATAATGGTAACTCGTTCTTTGATTTCTCAGAGTAAGTCAGGGCCTAACATATTGCCTTCAACGAGTTTAGACCAACACAATGGGATTCTACAGCGTCTACCATACAACGCTTCATACGGTGCCATTTTGATGGATGCCTGATAACTATTGTTGCAAGAAAACTCAATGAGAGGTAGGGATTTCTCTCATGATCCCCTAAAATCAATAATGCATACACATAGCATGTCCTCCAGAATATGAATTACTCTTTCTGACTGGCCATCATAATGAGTGTAAAAAGCAATATTAAGGTTAACTTTGGTGCCTAGAGCTCCTTGCAATGATCTCCAGAATCAAGAAGCAAACCTTGGATCCTAATCAGAGATGATAGATTTTGGTACTCTATGGAGTCGGATAACTTCCTTATTATACAAGTCAGCTAATTTAGGAAGACCGTAGTCAATTCTAACCTATAGGAAGTGTGTTGACTTGGTGAAGCGATCCATAAAGACCTAGATAGTACCGTGTTTAGTGAGAGTTATAGGCAAACCATTGACAAAGTCTATAGTGATTCTCTCTAACATTTACTGTGGTAGATCAATAGGTTACAATAAACAGGTAGGAACACGGTGCTCAGCCTTAACATACTAGCACATAAAGCATTTGGAAACGAAATCAACTATGGCTTGTTTCATGCCTGACCATCAGTAAAGTTCCCAGATATCCTTGTACATCTTTACAGAACCTGAGTTAAAAGAAAAAAAAACTTGAATTAGCTTCCTTAAGAATATCGGTGTAGATGGATTCATCATTTGGTCACAGACCCGATCACAGAAATATATCAATCTTTCAGAATTAACTCTGAAGTCTGGATTATCATTATCTTGCAATTTAGGCATGATGGAATGAAGTCCAGGGTCTTGACTTTGCAATGCTTTGATTCTCGATACAATTGTAGACTGAACCTGGAGTTCAACTACGAGGCAATGATGCTTTTAAAGCCGAAAGTGAGCATTAATAGCTCGAGGAGAAGGTAGAGGTTTGCGGCTGAGTGCATCAGCAACAATGTTGGCCTTGCCCAAATGATAATCAATGACAAGGTCATAATCTTTAAGGATTTATATCCATCTCTGTTGTCGAAGATTCAACTCCTTATGTGTCAACAAATATTTGAGGTTTTTATGATCTGTGAAGAGATAGCATTTCTCTCTGTAGAGATAATGCCTTTATATTTTCAATGTGAAGACAACTGCACCCAGCTCCAAGTCATGAGTAGGGTAGTTCATATTATGTGGCTTAAGTTGTTTTGATGCATATGTAATGACCTTGCCTTCTTGCATTAACACACATTCTAACCCAAGATGTAAAGCATCACTGTAAACTGTATAGTCTTTTCTGGACTCAAGTTGGATCAGGACCGGTGCGTGGGTTAAGACTTGTTTCAATTGATCAAAGCTTCTTTGATATTCCTCAGTCCAAATAAATATAGTTTCTTCAATAGCTTAGTCAATGGGGATGCCATCATAGAAAATCCTTTAACGAATCTTCTATAATAACCAGCTAGACCAAGGAAACTTCTCACCTCACTAATTGTTCTTCGGTGGTTTCCAATCAAGAATAGCTTGAATTTTCTTCAGGTCCACCTGAATGCTCAAAGCCGATACTATGTGCCTTAGGAAGGCAAATTAGGTGAGCCAAAACTCACACATAGAGAATTTAGCAAACAGTTGCTTCTCTCGAATGGTTCTTAAGCACAATACGGAGGTGCAGGTAAATTATCAGTATATTAGACCGAGTCAAAATTTCAAGATTTTGATTTTTACAAAAATATGGAATATTTTGTATATCAACAATATTTATTTATGGAAATTAGAAATATGAGAATTTCATATTTGACCTGATAGTTCAAAAAATGGAAAATAGTAGTAAGTGATTATCAGGTAATCGGATCGAATTGGAATTTTAAAGACAGTTCCATAAGCCATGGAAAATTCATAAAATATTATTTTTATGAATATTTTAATATTTCTAGTTGGATTCTAACTAGGTTTAGTTCTACTTTTACAAAATGGCAAATTACAAAATAAGACTTAGTTGGAGGGTTATTTGGAATCAAGTAATTAAATGAATTTAATATTCATTTAATTAAATACACTTGGCATTAATGACATAAAAGATGAACAAAATATGTTCATCTTCATCTCCTCCATTTCGAAAACACCAAGAAAGAAAGGGAAAAATATACAAAATTTTTCCTAGGCATTTTGAAGGCTTCCAAACAAGATTCAAGCAGGACAAGGAAACACGAGATAAAATAGGCAAGGAAAAAGTAGTGAACTAGCTTAGTGAGGCCCAGTATTTTGCATAGCCCAGGTGAGTGCATTATATGCATGTATGACATGTTACAAATAGGACACTTGCGATAAGTCTACCTTGATATTAATGAAAATGTATGTTAATCAAAGTTATGCAAATGGCATGAAATATTAAATGGCATATGTGATACATTGATATGACATAATGGTTTATCTAAGATAAATCGAATTTTAGATTTTGGGTATGAACTGCCCATTATCAAATTATGGATGATAGTATTTATGGATTGGATATTGAATGTGAAAATATTATATTGTTATGCCCGAGTACTAGTGTGAGAGTCTTTGGTATAGTTGGATATCCAAAGAGTCTTAGCAGCTGCATTCCAGCACTACGGTGCGATCCAAACACTTCGGTGTTGACATCAGATGCTACGGCGTTGTAGACACTACGTTGTTGTTTAGACACTTCGGTGTCAACTAGCACAAAAACGGTGCGATAATGATGTAACACCCCCTTCCTGTATCCGTACACCGGGTACGAGTTGGAAACGTTACGACTTCTTTAATCAAAAATTAGGGTAATTTAAAATTTTTAGAAAACTTCCCGATGGTCACCCATCCTAAAATGTCTCTAGCCCAAGCACGCTTAACTTTATTTAAAATCGACATAAATTATTTATTCGAGTTTCAATCATAAATCAATTATCTTAGCATGCAACTCATCACCTGAGTTTACTCTTAATTTTGAATCTTTCCAGAAATACCAATTATCATAAAACCATAATGAACTTTATAGGACAACCACACTCAAATAGGTTAAACAAGTATGCATGCCACTATAAAATCAAACCTTAATTAGGATGTCATTACTGTGATTACATGTTGAGCTTTCCCATATTGATGCAATGCTCTTCTCACTCTCAACTTGATTTACCTACGTGTGTACAATCAACACACGCTAAGTACGAACTTAGTGAGGCATAAGATAAGAACATATATAAAATACTTTGTAATGCATGATACTTTCAGAAACATGATAATAATTAAATCATATAATCTGTAATGCAAGAATATCTGTATATAAGATCATATAGTTGTACTGTGTAATCATATAGCCCAAGGTAAATACCAAGTGACTAATATACGAGTCGTGTACATTTTAGTACTATCATTCCTATCGACACAATGAAGTATCGGGAACATATTAACACAATGAAGTATTGCGATCATATGAACACAATAAAGTGTTGCCATATCAACACAATGAAGTGTTGCAAACTTTCGACATCGTATACTGTCAACACAATGAAGTGTCAGATACAGTGTGACTCTTATGGTATACCACTATATTATCCAACTCAATATTATACTACCAAGGGCAACTTTAAAATCAATTCCTGTTAAATGGCAAGCAACCCGTATCCAATTTATATCATGTAAAACATATCATATTAGAGTAGTTCATACTCCAATATGTTCTATACAATTCACATTATGCATGCTATTTAAAAACTATATAAGTAGCTTGACATATATATCATGCTATAAACCATTTGTAAGCATAAAGATATTTCATGATCTTTAAATCAGTAAAATAATGTATCATGCAAAACATATTATACTATATAAAAATATTTACCTTTTAGGTTGACTTATCACAAGTCTCCCTATAAAAATGTATGTCAACAAACATACATTTAAATACATGTATGCACTCACCTGGGTCATTTGTTAGCATGCCTCACTAAATTCTACTCGATCTTTTCCTTTATAGAACCTCGAACCTTCTTTGATTCGGCCTTGACTTCATTAATCACATGAATAAGATAAAATATTTGTTAGATTCAAATCTAACAATACCTTAAACACACTATCTAATATAATCATTCGAATAGAAAATTTCCAAATATTTTTCCTTTCTTCCTTGTATTGTTCAAAAACTCATTATGGTCCCTAGTGACCAATTTGAACTTCCAATAATTCTTCCGAGCTTGCTAACTCACATTTAAATACAAAATGTTTCAAATTTCATTTTCTGACAGCTTGCGCTACCTTCAAAGATTTGCTTATACCGGGCAGAATACATACCGGATCTTAATTTCCTTTATACTGGAAAAACTAGATTCGATAACGGTTCTAGCGGTATAAGCCACATAAATTAATAAAATCTAAAAAATTTATGAAAATTCCTCAAACTCCCGTCACAGTGCTGTTTTGACAGAAACTGCTCTGTAAATTTTCTGACCTTCATTCGATTAAAAATTCATATCTTTTAACTCGGAACTCGAAATCAGTTTCCCTTTGTTGAAAACGAAACTAGACGAACACATCTTTACAACAGTATAAAATTTATCATCTAACCATTTTTTTTAGAATTTATGGTGAATTTTCAAATTCACTGCCAAAATTCAATCTCCTCCATAGCTTTCCATAATAAACTTCTAATTTCTACTAACTTCTTCTTATTTTTCTACTTATCAATTTAGTCCCATCACTTGCTTTAATCCACCAATTCATTATCTTCATCATCAAATAATTATTCAAAATAATTCCCTCTAGTTTTCTTTCTTTGCCCAAAATAGTCACTAAAATGCAAAGGTAAGGATTCAAACTTCTTAACTTTGCAATTTAGTCCTCAAATCAACACTACTACTTTAATTCGATTATTTTAACTAAAAATCAGATTTAATCCCCATCCAAGAATTCATTTCCTATTTGCTCATTTGATTTTAACAATTTGTCAAAATGGTACCTAATTCAATTCAACATCGGTTTAGCATTCTAACATCAATTTCACATCTCCAACATCTTTAATTACATAAATACACTCCAAATTCATTAAATTTCAGATTCGGTCCCTTAACTTTGAAGCTTACCGAATTGGTCCCTATAAGTTTTAACTTAGGATTTTGCTTCCAAACAACAAATCAAGCTTACTAGATCATTAATCCAACATCACAAACCCTAAGTTAGACTTTAATTCATAAACCCAAATCTTCTCCATACAAACCAAAATATGTAGGGTTTAAATCCTAACTCAAAAACATGAATTTAACATCATATAAGCTTGATTCCAACTTAAATTCAACCATGGAATCATAAAATATCAAAAGCCCCAATTTTGTTCATAAACCCTAATTTCCTTCTCATGTAAAATTCTCATCAATCAAGCATCTATTCCATTAATTAAGTACATCAAAAGATAGAGCTTGAAGAGTAGAACAACTTTGCAGATCGAAAGATTACCTGAAAATCGAGTTTTGGGGCTTCAATCGAGCTTGGAAAATTTTCTCCCTTTTCTACCCATATTTTTGAAAATATGAAAGATGAAGAAGGCTTCATCTTTTTCCTTTTAGTTTTAAATCTCTTCAATTATGCCACTTGTAATATATAAATGCATTTTAAATTCATTCAAATAGGGAAATTACAAAAGTGCCCTTTTTATCCAACGGTTGAGATTGATTTTATCAATCAAGGGCCAAGATTTAAAGTTCAAATTTCTTACTCATCTGTTAAGGAAAGTTTTTTATTTTGTATGGACAGAGAAGTGTCAAGAGAGTTTTAAAAGATTAAAGAAAGTTTTGATAGATGTACCAGTATTATTTTAACCAGAGCCGGGAAAAGAGTACATTCTGTATAGTGATGCATCCCATAATAGTTTGGGTTGTGTATTAATGCAAGAAGGACGCGTTGTATCTTATGCATCACGACAACTTAAAACTCAAGAAAAGAATTATCTGACTCATGACTTGGAGATGGCAGCAGTGATTTTTGCACTGAAAATTTGGAGACATTATTTATATGGTGAAAAGTGTCATATCTACACTGATCACGAAAGTTTGAAATACTTGATGACACAATGAGATCTGAATCTGAGACAACGAAGGTGGGTTGAATCCCTAAAAGATTATGATGTGATTATAGATTATCATCCAGGAAAGGCTAACATGGTAGCCGATGCTCTTAGTTAAAAGACGTTCTCTATGTTGCGTGCAACGAACACACAAATATCCTTGGGACATGATGGTTCATTTGTAGAAAAATTTCATCGTAAACCAACCTTGTTGGATCGTATTAAAGATTTGCAAATTTCAAATGAAGAATGCCTTGAAAAGAGGAAACGAGCTAAAACTGGGGAAGCGTAAGACTATGAAATCAAGTCTGATGGTTGTTTATACTATCGAGGAAAATTTTATATTCCTAACAATGGTGAATTGAAGAAAGAGATTTTAACAGAAGCTCACTATTGCCCATTAACTATGCACCCAGGAAGTAATAAGATGTATCAAGATTTGAAAACCCGCAATTGGTGGCCGGGAATGAAAAGAGCAACCTCAGATTTTGTAGCAAAATGTTTGACATGTCAACAAGTTAAAGCACAACATCAAGTACTGATAAGTGTTCAAAAGTACTATTTTTCTTACCCTTTTTACTCATATTATTGTTAGACTTAGGCTCATATTAGTTGCATAGTTAGCCATTCATGCATTAATCCATGTTTCCTTCCATCGTTGAGCTTGATTACATAACTTGGTAGTTTTTATGGAAAAGATGCTGCTTTGGTGTGCTTTGTGTGTGTATGTGCAGGATCACTTGCCAAAGCAATGCTGAGCTAGTTGCCAGGGCAATGCATGAAGGAGACGCCGAGCCAGTTGCCATGGCATTTGTCGACAAAGACAAAATACAATAGGGATGTCAAAATTCATGATTTTACAAGCCCAAGATGACATGGAGCAAGGCCCAAGCCCAAAGGAATTTGATTGACATGCAGAGATTAAAGAAGAATTAAATTCCAAGAGGATAGGAGAAGTTCTAATAGGAATAAAATTATAATAAAGAATTATATTCTTTAAAGATAATTTAATTCCAACTCAAACTCCTCCTCAAAGAAGGACTTTGGCCTAGCCCTATAAATACCAAGGAGATTTCGACAAGATCAATAGGGAGAGCAAGAGGGAATTTCGACAACTCCAAGAGAAGAAGCAAAGGGAATTTTTGGCAAGCATCTAGGGCAAGGAATTTTCGACAAGCTTCATCTTTTCTTCCTTGTTCGATTGGGTTCATGCTAGGGATTGTTTATCTTGTGTTTCTTTGGAACCTAGCCATGAACTAAATTTACTTGGCTATGGTTATTGTGTTTTGTGGTTATGAGAAACTATTGGTTTTTGTTTAGGTAATAAGAGTTTGCACTTTTCTATTTCAAGGTTTATTCATTCTTGATTCTTATTATTGTTTTCATGAGTGAATTGGGAGAGGATCTCGTGATTTCATCCATTTATCTAATATCGGGAGAGTTAGATTCAAGAAACGAATGAATATGATCTTTATTCAATCCAATGATGGTGAAGATTAATCCGGCTTAGGAATAAGTTAAGGATTTCAACGGCTAAGAGGAGCGCAAGATTGGTTGTTGTTCACCCTTGATTCACGCAGGATGTATTATCAAGGCATGCACAAATAGCTAGAGTTTCGACTTAGGGATAAGAAGAAACCATTGAAGAACGCTCCGCCGAACCTTGAAGTTGCTGCCCAGTCGCCCAAGTAGTTGCCCAACTAGTCGCCCAAGCAACCATCAATTAGTTGCTACGGCAACCCCGTCGTGCAAGTTGCCACGGCAACTGAGTTGCCCGTGCACTCTTTTACCAAGACAATCCAATCGGCTATCACACCTCAACTCACGATAACCTAGCCTATCTCTCTCAATTGAATTCATCTTTTCATTTACTTAATTGCTTTCTAGATTAGTTATTAGTTAAAACTTCTATAATCCTTTACTTGTGTTTTTACTTTTTACAGTGCAAGAGACTAGATTCTTGAAGTGGCACCAATCCCTGTGGAGACGATATCTTTTATACTATAACTTGCGACGTGTATACTTGCACATTTGCGTAGCACTTATTACGCGCAACAAGTACCTTCTGGACTGTTACAGCCCATCTCCATTCCTCAGTGGAAATGGGAAAAGTGACTATGGATTTTGTAACAGGGCTACTAGTTACGCCCAGTAAAAAGGATTCAATATGGGTCATCGTGGATCGTTTATCGAAGTCTGCACATTTTATTCCAGTTCGAGTGGATTATTCAATGGATAAGTATGCAGAATTGTATATCAAAGAAATAGTACGACTACATGGTGTCCCAGTATCGATTGTATCAGATAGAGACCTGAGGTTTACTCTGAAGTTTTGGGGAGCATTACACGAGGCACTAAGTACTAAATTAACTTTTAGTACTGCATTCTATACGCAAATGGACGGGCAGTCAGAATGAACGATCCAGATTTTAGAAGACATGTTGCGTGCTTGCATTATTGAGTTTACTGGATCATGGGAAAGGTATTTGCCATTAGCTGAATTCGCATATAACAACAGTTACCAGACAAGCATTAAAATGGCACCATTTGAAGCACTTTATGGACAAAAGTGCAGAACTCCTCTTAATTGGTTCCAATTACAAGATCAAAATGTTCATATTGACCCAAAAACAGGTGGGATTGATTTAACCCGAGAAATGGAAGATAAAGTGAGGATTATTCAGAATAAACTTAAAGCGGTCACGAAACGACAAAAAGCATATGAAGAAAAAAAGAGAAAGGATGTTGAATTTGAAGTTGGAGATAAAGTATTCTGAAGGTCACACCTTGGAAGAAAGTACTATGTTTTTTGAAAAAGGAAACCAAGTCCCAAATTCATTGGACCTTATGAAATTCTCAAAAGAGTTGGACGTGGCTTATCAACTGGCCTTACCTCCGAGAGATGAGCAAGATCCATGATGTATTTCATGTATCTATGTTGCGAAGGTATCGATCAGATCCCTCGCATGTTATCACTCTAGAAGAGATTGAATTGCAACCCGATTTAACATATGAAGAAGAACCAGTGGAGATTTTATCGTATGGAGTCAAAGAATTGAGAAATAAGAAAATTCCATTGGTCAAAGTACTTTGGAGGAACCATAAATTGGAAGAGCCAACTTGGGAAACCGAGGAGAAAATGAGAAAGCAGTACCCAAAACTATTTAAATCAGGTACGTTTTAAAATTCGAGGACAAATTTTCTTAAGAGGAGAATTGTAATACCCCAAAATTTGCTAAGTTGTTTAAGAGTCATTTAGCACTAAGATAAGGGCTTAAAAGCAAACTTAGTGACTAAAATGACAAAATATAAAAGTTAGGATTTTTTTAATTATAGACTCTAGGAAATGAATTTCGAGAATTTAGAAATCTTGTGTGATAGAGAGTAAGCAAAATAGGTTACTTGCAAAATTTTGTTGAAATCCGAGGAGAAAAGTATAGGCACCTGATGAAATATTTTTATTGTACAAATAAGTAGTACAAGTTACAAGAAGTTGATCTGTATAATTAGATTTCTGATATGAGATTTATGTGGAAATCTATTTTTGATCGAACAAACAGGGGATAAGCAGATACTTGATTCGAATAAAAATGCAGTATAAGATATCGAATTTTGATAGAACTGCAAAGTAAAGCGTGCTCAGGGCATAGGACGGGTGACCTATTGGGAAGGTATCATGTTAGTACTTGAGACTGATAAAAAGGAATTAGTTCAACTTAATATTATTCTTATGGATATCTGATAAAGTATTATTAAGAGAATTTTATCCGATAAAGATTTTGGGTAAATATCAGTATATTAGACCGAGTCAAAATTTCAAGATTTTGATTTTTACAAAATTATGGAATGTTTTGTATATCAACAATATTTATTTATGGAAATTAGAAATATGAGAATTTCATATTTGATCCGATAGTTCAAAAAAAGGAAAATCGTAGTAAGTAATTATCAGGTAATCGGATCAAATTAGAATTTTAAAGACAGTTCCATAAGCTATGGAAAATTCATAAAATATTATTTTTATGAATATTTTAATATTTCTAGTTGGATTCTAACTAGATTTAGTTCTACCTTTAAAAAATGGCAAATTACAAAAATAAGACTTAGTTGGAGGGTTATTTGGAATCAAGTAATTAAATGAATTTAATGTTCATTTAATTAAATACACTTGGCATTAATAAGACAAAAGATGAACAAAATATGTTCATCTTCATCTCCTCCATTTAAAAAACACAAAGAAAGAAAAGGAAAATATACAAAAATTTTTCTACACATTTTGAAGGCTTCCAAACAAGATTCAAGCAGGACAAGGAAACACGAGATAAAATATGCAAGGAAAAAGTAGTGAACTAGCTTAGTGAGGCCCAGTATTTTGCATAGCCCGGTGAGTGCATTATATACATGTATGACATGTTACAAATAGAACAACTTGCGATAAGTCTACCTTGATATTAATGAAAATGTATGTTAATCAAAGTTATGCAAATGGCATGAAATATTAAATGGAATATGTGATACATTGATATGACATAATAGTTTATCTAAGATAAATAGAATTTTAGATTTTGGGTATGAATTGCCCATTATCAAATTATGGATGATAGTATTTATGGATTGGATATTGAATGTGAAAATATTATATTGTTATGCCCAGTACTAGTGTGAGAGTCTTTGGTATAGTTGGATATCAAAGAGTCTTAGCAAGTGCATTCGGCACTACGGTGCGATCCAAACACCGGTGTTGACATCGGATGCTACTGGCGTTGTAGACACTACGTTGTTGTTTAGACACCGGTGTCAACTAGCACAAAAGCGGTGCGATAATGATGTAACACCCCTTCCGTATCCGTACACCAGTGCGAGTTGGAAACGTTACGACTTCTTTAATCAAAAATTAGGGTAATTTAAAATTTTTAGAAAACTTCCCGATGGTCACCCATCCTAAAATGTCTCTAGCCCAAGCACGCTTAACTTTATTTAAAATCGACATAAATTATTTATTCGAGTTTCAATCATAAATCAATTATCTTAGCATGCAACTCATCACCTGAGTTTACTCTTAATTTTGAATCTTTCCAGAAATACCAATTATCATAAAACCATAATGAACTTTATAGGACAACCACACTCAAATAGGTTAAACAAGTATGCATGCCACTATAAAATCAAACCTTAATTAGGATGTCATTACTGTGATTACATGTTGAGCTTTCCCATATTGATGCAATGCTCTTCTCACTCTCAACTTGATTTACCTACGTGTGTACAATCAACACACGCTAAATCTGAACTTAGTGAGGCATAAGATAAGAACATATATAAAATACTTTGTAATGCATGATACTTTTGAAACATGATAATAATTAAATCATATAATCTGTAATGCAAGAATATCTGTATATAAGATCATATAGTTGTACTGTGTAATCATATAGCCCAAGGTAAATACCAAGTGACTAATATACGAGTCGTGTACATTTTAGTACTATCATTCCTATCGACACAATGAAGTATCGGGAACATATTAACACAATGAAGTATTGCGATCATATGAACACAATAAAGTGTTGCCATATCAACACAATGAAGTGTTGCAAACTTTCGACATCGTGATACTGTCAACACAATGAAGTGTCAGATACAGTGTGACTCTTATGGTATACCACTATATTATCCAACTCAATATTATACTACCAAGGGCAACTTTAAAATCAATTCCTGTTAAATGGCAAGCAACCCGTATCCAATTTATATCATGTAAAACATATCATATTAGAGTAGTTCATACTCCAATATGTTCTATACAATTCACATTATGCATGCTATTTAAAAACTATATAAGTAGCTTGACATATATATCATGCTATAAACCATTTGTAAGCATAAAGATATTTCATGATCTTTAAATCAGTAAAATAATGTATCATGCAAAACATATTATACTATATAAAAATATTTACCTTTTAGGTTGACTTATCACAAGTCTCCCTATAAAAATGTATGTCAACAAACATACATTTAAATACATGTATGCACTCACCTGGGTCATTTGTTAGCATGCCTCACTAAATTCTACTCGATCTTTTCCTTTATAGAACCTCGAACCTTCTTTGATTCGGCCTTGACTTCATTAATCACATGAATAAGATAAAATATTTGTTAGATTCAAATCTAACAATACCTTAAACACACTATCTAATATAATCATTCGAATAGAAAATTTCCAAATATTTTTCCTTTCTTCCTTGTATTGTTCAAAAACTCATTATGGTCCCTAGTGACCAATTTGAACTTCCAATAATTCTTCCGAGCTTGCTAACTCACATTTAAATACAAAATGTTTCAAATTTCATTTTCTGACAGCTTGCGCTACCTTCAAAGATTTGCTTATACCGGGCAGAATACATACCGGATCTTAATTTCCTTTATACTGGAAAAACTAGATTCGATAACGGTTCTAGCGGTATAAGCCACATAAATTAATAAAATCTAAAAAATTTATGAAAATTCCTCAAACTCCCGTCACAGTGCTGTTTTGACAGAAACTGCTCTGTAAATTTTCTGACCTTCATTCGATTAAAAATTCATATCTTTTAACTCGGAACTCGAAATCAGTTTCCCTTTGTTGAAAACGAAACTAGACGAACACATCTTTACAACAGTATAAAATTTATCATCTAACCATTTTTTTAGAATTTATGGTGAATTTTCAAATTCACTGCCAAAATTCAATCTCCTCCATAGCTTTCCATAATAAACTTCTAATTTCTACTAACTTCTTCTTATTTTTCTACTTATCAATTTAGTCCCATCACTTGCTTTAATCCACCAATTCATTATCTTCATCATCAAATAATTATTCAAAATAATTCCCTCTAGTTTTCTTTCTTTGCCCAAAATAGTCACTAAAATGCAAAGGTAAGGATTCAAACTTCTTAACTTTGCAATTTAGTCCTCAAATCAACACTACTACTTTAATTCGATTATTTTAACTAAAAATCAGATTTAATCCCCATCCAAGAATTCATTTCCTATTTGCTCATTTGATTTTAACAATTTGTCAAAATGGTACCTAATTCAATTCAACATCGGTTTAGCATTCTAACATCAATTTCACATCTCCAACATCTTTAATTACATAAATACACTCCAAATTCATTAAATTTCAGATTCGGTCCCTTAACTTTGAAGCTTACGAATTGGTCCCTATAAGTTTTAACTTAGGATTTTGCTTCAAACAACAAATCAAGCTTACTAGATCATTAATCCAACATCACAAACCCTAAGTTAGACTTTAATTCATAAACCCAAATCTTCTCCATACAAACCAAAATATGTAGGGTTTAAATCCTAACTCAAAAACATGAATTTAACATCATATAAGCTTGATTCCAACTTAAATTCAACCATGGAATCATAAAATATCAAAAGCCCCAATTTTGTTCATAAACCCTAATTTCCTTCTCATGTAAAATTCTCATCAATCAAGCATCTATTCCATTAATTAAGTACATCAAAAGATAGAGCTTGAAGAGTAGAACAACTTTGCAGATCGAAAGATTACGAAAATCGAGTTTTGGGGCTTCAATCGAGCTTGGAAAATTTTCTCCCTTTTCTACCCATATTTTTGAAAATATGAAAGATGAAGAAGGCTTCATCTTTTTCCTTTTAGTTTTAAATCTCTTCAATTATGCCACTTGTAATATATAAATGCATTTTAAATTCATTCAAATAGGAAATTACAAAAGTGCCCTTTTTATCCAACGGTTGAGATTGATTTTATCAATCAAGGGCCAAGATTTAAAGTTCAAATTTCTTACTCATCTGTTAAGGAAAGTTTTTTATTTTGTATGGACAGAGAAGTGTCAAGAGAGTTTTAAAAGATTAAAGAAAGTTTTGATAGATGTACAAAAAGTATTATTTTAACAGAGTAGGAAAAGAGTACATTCGTATAGTGATGCATCCCATAATAGTTTGGGTTGTGTATTAATGCAAGAAGGACGCGTT
Source organism: Hibiscus mutabilis (assembly GCA_019671005.1). Taxonomy (NCBI): domain Eukaryota; kingdom Viridiplantae; phylum Streptophyta; class Magnoliopsida; order Malvales; family Malvaceae; genus Hibiscus; species Hibiscus mutabilis. The sequence goes on along the minus strand of CM033723.1, from coordinate 5,344,077 downwards.
GTATCTTATGCATCACGACAACTTAAAACTCAAGAAAAGAATTATCGACTCATGACTTGGAGATGGCGTGAGTGATTTTTGCAATCGAAAATTTGGAGACATTATTTATATGGTGAAAAGTGTCATATCTACACCGATCACGAAAGTTTGAAATACTTGATGACACAATGAGATCTGAATCGAGACAACGAAGGTGGGTTGAATCCCTAAAAGATTATGATGTGATTATAGATTATCATCCAGAAAGGCTAACATGGTAGCCGATGCTCTTAGTTAAAAGACGTTCTCTATGTTGCGTGCAACGAACACACAAATATCCTTGGGACATGATGGTTCATTTGTAGAAAAATTTCATCGTAAACCAACCTTGTTGGATCGTATTAAAGATTTGCAAATTTCAAATGAAGAATGCCTTGAAAAGAGGAAACGAGCTAAAAATCGGGGGAAGCGTAAGACTATGAAATCAAGTCGATGGTTGTTTATACTATCGAGGAAAATTTTATATTCCTAACAATGGTGAATTGAAGAAAGAGATTTTTATGAAGCTCACTATTGCCCATTAACTATGCACCTGTGAAGTAATAAGATGTATCAAGATTTGAAAACCCGCAATTGGTGGCGGGAATGAAAAGAGCAACCTCGATTTTGTAGCAAAATGTTTGACATGTCAACAAGTTAAAGCACAACATCAAGTACTGATAAGTGTTCAAAAGTACTATTTTTCTTACCCTTTTTACTCATATTATTGTTAGACTTAGGCTCATATTAGTTGCATAGTTAGCCATTCATGCATTAATCCATGTTTCCTTCCATCGTTGAGCTTGATTACATAACTTGGTAGTTTTTATGGAAAAGATGCTGCTTTGGTGTGCTTTGTGTGTGTATGTGCAGGATCACTTGCCAAAGCAATGCTGAGCTAGTTGCCAGGGCAATGCATGAAGGAGACGCCGAGCCAGTTGCCATGGCATTTGTCGACAAAGACAAAATACAATAGGGATGTCAAAATTCATGATTTTACAAGCCCAAGATGACATGGAGCAAGGCCCAAGCCCAAAGGAATTTGATTGACATGCAGAGATTAAAGAAGAATTAAATTCCAAGAGGATAGGAGAAGTTCTAATAGGAATAAAATTATAATAAAGAATTATATTCTTTAAAGATAATTTAATTCCAACTCAAACTCCTCCTCAAAGAAGGACTTTGGCCTAGCCCTATAAATACCAAGGAGATTTCGACAAGATCAATAGGGAGAGCAAGAGGGAATTTCGACAACTCCAAGAGAAGAAGCAAGGGGAATTTTCGGCAAGCATCTAGGGCAAGGAATTTTCGACAAGCTTCATCTTTTCTTCCTTGTTCGATTGGGTTCATGCTAGGGATTGTTTATCTTGTGTTTCTTTGGAACCTAGCCATGAACTAAATTTACTTGGCTATGGTTATTGTGTTTTGTGGTTATGAGAAACTATTGGTTTTTGTTTAGGTAATAAGAGTTTGCACTTTTCTATTTCAAGGTTTATTCATTCTTGATTCTTATTATTGTTTGCGAGTGAATTGGGAGAGGATCTCGTGATTTCATCCATTTATCTAATATCGGGAGAGTTAGATTCAAGAAACGAATGAATATGATCTTTATTCAATCCAATGATGGTGAAGATTAATCCGGCTTAGGAATAAGTTAAGGATTTCAACGGCTAAGAGGAGCGCAAGATTGGTTGTTGTTCACCCTTGATTCACGCAGGATGTATTATCAAGGCATGCACAAATAGCTAGAGTTTCGACTTAGGGATAAGAAGAAACCATTGAAGAACGCTCCGCCGAACCTTGAAGTTGCTGCCCGATCGCCCAAGTAGTTGCCCAACTAGTCGCCCAAGCAACCATCAATTAGTTGCTACGGCAACCCCGTCGTGCAAGTTGCCACGGCAACCGAGTTGCCGTGCACTCTTTTACCAAGACAATCCAATCGGCTATCACACCTCAACTCACGATAACCTAGCCTATCTCTCTCAATTGAATTCATCTTTTCATTTACTTAATTGCTTTCTAGATTAGTTATTAGTTAAAACTTCTATAATCCTTTACTTGTGTTTTTACTTTTTACGATTGCAGAGAGACTAGATTCTTGAAGTGGCACCAATCCCGTGGAGACGATATCTTTTATACTATAACTTGCGACGCGTGTATACTTGCACATTTGCGTAGCACTTATTACGCGCAACAAGTACCTTACGGACTGTTATTAGCCCATCTCCATTCCTCGGTGGAAATGGGAAAAGTGACTATGGATTTTGTAACAGGGCTACTAGTTCCTTGATAAAAGGATTCAATATGGGTCATCGTGGATCGTTTATCGAAAGTCTGCACATTTTATTCCGATTCGAGTGGATTATTCAATGGATAAGTATGCAGAATTGTATATCAAAGAAATAGTACGACTACATGGTGTCCCAAAGATCGATTGTATCAGATAGAGACACGAGGTTTACTACGAAGTTTTGGGGAGCATTACACGAGGCACTAAGTACTAAATTAACTTTTAGTACTTTGCATTCTATACATAAATGGACGGGGCGTCGGAATGAACGATCCAGATTTTAGAAGACATGTTGCGTGCTTGCATTATTGAGTTTACTGGATCATGGGAAAGGTATTTGCCATTAGCTGAATTCGCATATAACAACAGTTACCAGACAAGCATTAAAATGGCACCATTTGAAGCACTTTATGGACAAAAGTGCAGAACTCCTCTTAATTGGTTCCAATTACAAGATCAAAATGTTCATATTGACCCAAAAACAGGTGGGATTGATTTAACCCGAGAAATGGAAGATAAAGTGAGGATTATTCAGAATAAACTTAAAGCGGTCACGAAACGACAAAAAGCATATGAAGAAAAAAAGAGAAAGGATGTTGAATTTGAAGTTGGAGATAAAGTATTCCTGAAGGTCACACCTTGGAAGAAAGTACTATGTTTTGGTCGAAAAGGGAAACCAAGTCCCAAATTCATTGGACCTTATGAAATTCTCAAAAGAGTTGGACCAGTGGCTTATCAACTGGCCTTACCTCCAGAGATGAGCAAGATCCATGATGTATTTCATGTATCTATGTTGCAAAGGTATCGATCAGATCCCTCGCATGTTATCACTCTAGAAGAGATTGAATTGCAACCTAATTTAACATATGAAGAAGAACCAGTGGAGATTTTATCGTATGGAGTCAAAGAATTGAGAAATAAGATAATTCCATTGGTCAAAGTCCTTTGGAAGAACCACAAAGTGGAAGAGGCAACTTGGGAGACCGAGGAGAAAATGAGAGAGCAGTACCTGAAACTATTTAAATCAGGTACGTTTTAAAATTCGAGGACAAATTTTCTTAAGGGGGAGAATTGTAATACCCCAAAATTTGCTAAGTTGCTTAAGAGTCATTTAGCACTAAGATAAGGGCTTAAAAGCTAACTTAGTGACTAAAATGACAAAATATAAAAGTTAGGATTTTTTTAATTATAGACTCTAGGAAATGAATTTCTGAGAATTTAGAGTACTGTGTGATAGAGAGTAAGCAAAATAGGTTACTTGCAAAATTTTGTTGAAATCCGAGGAGAAAAGTATAGGCACCTGATGAAATATTTTTATTGTACAAATAAGTAGTACAAGTTACAAGAAGTTGATCTGTATAATTAGATTTCTGATATGAGATTTATGTGGAAATCTATTTTTGATCGAACAAACAGGGGATAAGCAGATACTTGATTCGAATAAAAATGCAGTATAAGATATCGAATTTTGATAGAACTGCAAAGTAAAGCGTGCTCAGGGCATAGGACGGGTGACCTATTGGGAAGGTATCATGTTAGTACTTGAGACTGATAAAAAGGAATTAGTTCAACTTAATATTATTCTTATGGATATCTGATAAAGTATTATTAAGAGAATTTTATCCGATAAAGATTTTGGGTAAATATCAGTATATTAGACCGAGTCAAAATTTCAAGATTTTGATTTTTACAAAATTATGGAATGTTTTGTATATCAACAATATTTATTTATGGAAATTAGAAATATGAGAATTTCATATTTGATCCGATAGTTCAAAAAAAGGAAAATCGTAGTAAGTAATTATCAGGTAATCGGATCAAATTAGAATTTTAAAGACAGTTCCATAAGCTATGGAAAATTCATAAAATATTATTTTTATGAATATTTTAATATTTCTAGTTGGATTCTAACTAGATTTAGTTCTACCTTTAAAAAATGGCAAATTAGAAAATAAGACTTAGTTGGAGGGTTAATTGGAATCAAGTAATTAAATGAATTTAATGTTCATTTAATTAAATACACTTGGCATTAATAAGACAAAAGATGAACAAAATATGTTCATCTTCATCTCCTCCATTTCGAAAACACAAAGAAAGAAAGGGAAAATACACAAAAAAATTTCTACACATGTTGAAGGCTTCCAAACAAGATTCAAGCATTCGAGCAGGACAAGGAAACACGAGATGAAATATGCAAGGAAAAAGTAGTGAACTAGCTTAGTGAGGCCCAGTATTTTGCATAGCCCAGGTGAGTGCATTATATACATGTATGACATGTTACAAATAGAACAACTTGCGATAAGTCGACCTTGATATTAATGAAAATGTATGTTAATCAAAGTTATGCAAATGGCATGAAATATTAAATGGAATATGTGATACATTGATATGGCATAATAGTTTATCTAAGATAAATAGAATTTTAGATTTTGGGTATGAATTGCCCATTATCGAATTATGGATGAAAGTATTTATGGATTGGATATTGAATGTGAAAATATTATATTGTTATGCCCGAGTACTAGTGTGAGAGTCTTTGGTATATTTGGATATCCATAGAGTCTTAGCAGCTGCATTCCAGTACTACGGTGCGATCTAGACACTTCGGTGTTGACATCAGACGCTACGGCGTTGCAGGCACTACGGTTTTGTTTAGACACTTCGGTGTCGACTAGCACAAAAAAGGAGCAAAAATGAGGAGCAAATGGCGTCCTCGAGTACGTACTCATCATTAAACGCTACGGCTTTGTAGACACTACGGTGTCGTTATGTTGAGTCGTATACCATAGGTTCACATGAAATTGTACTTTAGGCTATAATTCATGAAATGGTTTTATGCAAGTAGATAGGCCAGTAAGTCTATCGTATTTATTACCGATAAAGTAAGAATGGTATTATGACTTTGAATATATATACATGCAACTATGATTCATTGAAATAAGTTAGTTTCTCATTTACTGTGATAAATGATGAAATGTTATAAACTACACGAGGAATCGCTTGCCATTTTTGCAGGGATTGTGATATTTATGTTAACTGTTTATGTTGTTATATTTATTCCTCACTAAGTTATACTTAGCGTGTGTTTCGTAATACACGTAGGTCGATCAGGCTAGTATTATCGAAGAAGGAGCTGCACTTTTGGAAATCGAGTTATCGCTTATAAGAATAGTATGGACACTTACATCCTAGTTTAGTGGGCATGTACTCATATTTTAAATTTGTAGTTGTTTTGTATTGCTAAACTTATAAGTTAGTTTACTTATTTTAAGTGGGCTTGTAACCGAACTATTATGGATGGATAGTATGGTTTTAAACTCTTAGCAATGGGATTTGGTATAATTATTACGTAGTTAATGCTAATAGAGTAGCAATTTTAAAATCAAGGAAATGGTCTAGGTAGCACACATAGTTTACACCCTGAATTATATTTTCATGTTAATAACTGTCTTAAATATTTATTTACCCAATTTAGGGTCGAAACTAGGTGACACTAGACAGGTTTGTAATTTAATGGAACCGAGGAAAAGTTATTTTACTAAACTAGTTTTAAAAAAAGAATTTTACAAGTCAGGAAATCAGCTATAAACTTTAGTAACATCTTCAATGTGTATTTAATCATCGAATATACGATGAGGGTGCTACATTTAGTGGTATCAGAGAAAAGGTTTAGCCGATTCTAGAGATTAAACCTTGTCTGATGTGATTTGTTTAAAGTGTACATGCCCCTATGATGATATGTTACTGATGTATTGCTTATATAACTTGATGTGGCTCTTTACTAATATGATTCTGATTATGTTATAATAGACATTGTCGGACACTGAGGGATCACGTCATGCGACGGGTCATCAGGGCCCGGAAGAGGCTCATAGCGATAGTAATGAGGTGCAACATGTTCCACCTCCAGCTCATGTCCCAGCTGAGCCACCTGCGCAGCAGGGAGCTCCATCTCAAGAATATAGAGCGTTAGTGCAAGCGTTAGAGGCGATGATTAATAGGTTGCAGCCACCTGCACCCGCACCAGCTCTGGTTCCTGCACCCGTAAGGGCATCAACTACTAAAGATCTTAAGAAATTGGGTGCGCCTAAGTTCAATGGAGAAGGTGGTTCGATGGCCACAGACTTATGGTTAAATGATGTCAAGGTTATGTTGGACGGGTTAAATTGTTCTGATGCTAAAAAACTAGAGAGAGTTGTATCTCGTCTAAGGGAACATGTTTGTATATGGTGGTCAAATGCCATAGAGCTGGTATCTGCTGAACAAGTAACTTGGACATTTTTTCCAGGAAGCATTTAAAGCCAAATATGTTGGTGATCAATTCAAGAGAGAAATGTTTCCGCAGTTCCTGGATCTCAAGCAAGGCAATCGTTCAATTTATGAGTACGACTTAGAGTTTAACCGATTAAGCTGATATGCAGCCGATTTAATGCCGACTGAAAAATCTCGCTGTGAATGGTTCATTGAGGGTTGAACCTGTCAGATTATCAAGATGCGGTAAATAGAGCAAAGGCTATGGAAAGGGCCTATATAGACTGAGTCAGAGCTCAATCATCTCGATCAACTAAAAGATCTGGAGAATTATTTGTCTCGGTACAGTCTAAGCAAGGTAAAGTTCTAATCAACAAAGCAAGACTGAAACTGGATCTATACGCGGGAATCCTTTTTCTAAAAGAGCCCAAGCTTCTCAGATGTCTACTGCAGGTTCGAAGAAGTCAAAAAAAACTTCTTTCCCAGAATGTGAGCACTGTGGGAAGAAGCATAGAGGTGTTTGCTGGACTATTACAGGAGTCTGTCTGCGATGTGGTCAGATGGGACATTTTGCTAGAGAATTTCTGCGAGGACAGACAGAGAACCCTAACCAGTTTGAACGATCTGCAGCAGCTCCACCTAGAGGCCATAGTCATGGTGGAACCAGACAAGCTAGAACATCAAACCAAGTCGGATCAGAGGCGACATCAACATGAGAATTCCGAACCCCATATCGAGTGTATAATATACGCACATATGAGGACAAGTATGATTCGGATATTATAGCAGGTACTTTTTGACTTTTTGGTGAATCTGTGTTTGTTTTAATTGATCCTGGTTCTACTCATTCGTATATTAGCTCCAAACTAGTTACTAAGAGAAGAATTCCTATGGAGACTATTAGTAGTGATGTGATTACCAGTAATCCACTTGGTCTTAGTGCTAGAGTAACCCGGATATGTAAGAATTGTCCCTTAATGATTCAAGAGATTGAATTTCCACCGAATTTAAAGGAGCTACTATTCCATGAATTTGATATTCTCTTGGGAATGGACTGCTATCTGTATATGATGCAGATGTTAAATGTTAAAAGAAGCAATTAGTACTTCAAGGATCGAATGGTTTTGAGGTTGTTGTAGTGGGAGAAAGAAACGATTGTCTAAACTCAGTAATCTCTGTAGCGATGGCTTGGAGGATGTTAATTAATGGTTGTGAAGCGTATTTAGTTAATGAGGTGGATACGCAAGCATTAAACAAGAAATTAGAAGACATCCCAACTGTGCGAGAATTTCCAGATGTATTTCCAGATGAGTTGCCAGGGTTACCTCCAGATAGAGAGGTACAATTTGGAATAGATGTGTACCCCGAAACAAAGTTGGTATCGAGGGTACCCTATAGGATGGAGCCAACAGAATTAAAGGAGCTGAAAGCTCAATTACAAGAGTTATTAGATCGAGGCTATATTCAACCAAGTGTGTCGCCATGGAGAGCCCCTGTATTATTCGTAAAGAAGAAGAATGGATCTTTGAGATTGTGTATAGATTATCAAAAATTGAATAAGGTGACGATAAAGAATAAGTATTCGTTACCAAGAATTGAAGATCTATTTGATCAGCTAAGAGGCACTGATGTGTTTTCAAAAATTGATCTTCGATTAGGCTATTATCAACTAAAAGTTAAGAAAGAAGATATACCAAAGACATCATTCAGGACTCGCTGTGGACACTACGAGTTTTTAGTAATGTCGTTTGGACTCACAAACGCCCCTACCGCATTTATAGACATGATGAATAGGGTGTTTCAACCCTACTTGGAACAATTTGTGGTGGTATTTATAAATGATATTTTGGTATATTCTAAGACTGAAGATGATCACGATCGACATCTCCGAGTGGTATTACAGACATTAAGAGATAAGCAGCTTTATGCGAAGTTTTCTAAATGTGAATTTTGGCTATTCGAAGTAACTTTTCTCGGACATTTCGTTTCTGCTGATGGAATAAGAGTGGATCCCAAGAAGGTACAAGCTATTCTTGAATGAGAAGCACCAAAGAATGTCTCGGAAGTCAAAAGTTTCTTGGGATTAGCTGGATACTATAGACGATTTGTTAGAAACTTCTCTATCATCGCAATGCCACTTACTCTACTGTTAAGGAAAGTTGTTTTTTTTTTGTATGGACAAAGAAGTGTCAAGAAAGTTTTGAAAGATTAAAGAAAGTTTTGATAGAAGAACCAGTATTAATTCAACCAGAGCCGGGAAAATAGTACATTCTGTATAGTGATGCATCCCATAATAGTTTGGGTTGTGTATTAATGCAAGAAGGACACATTGTATCTTATGAATCACGACAACTTAAAACTCATGAAAAGAATCATCTGACTCATGACTTGGAGATTGCAGCAGTGATTTTTGCACTGAAAATTTGGAGACATTATTTATATGGTGAAAAGTGTCATATCTACACTGATCACAAAAGTTTGAAATACTTGATGACACAACGAGATCTAAATCTGAGACAATGAAGGTGGGTTGAATTACTAAAAGATTGTGATGAGATTATCAATTATCATCTCGGGAAGGCTAACATGGTAGCAGATGCTCTAAGTCGAAAGACATTCTCTGTGTTGCGTGCAACGAATGCACAATTATCCTTAGGACATGATGATTCATTTGCAGCAAAATTTCATCTTAAACCAACCTTGTTGGATCGCATTAAAGATTTGCAAATTTCAAATGAAGAATGCCTTGAAATGAGGAAACAAGTTGAATCTGGGGAAGCGCAAGACTATGAAATCAAGTCTGATGGTTGTTTATACTGTCGAGGAAAAGTTTATATTCCTGACAATGGTGAATTGAAGAAAGAGATTTTAACAGAAGCTTATTATTGTCCATTAACTATGCACCCAAAAAGTAATAAGATGTATCATGATTTGAAAACCCGCAATTGGTTGTCGGGAATGAAAAGAGCAATCTCAAAGTTTGTAGCAAAATGTTTGACATGTCAACAAGTTAAAGCAGAGCATCAAGTACCTTCTGGACTGTTACAGCCTATCTCTATTCCTCAGTGGAAATGGGAAAAAGTGACTATGGATTTTGTAACAGGGCTACCAGTTGCGCCCAGTAAAAAGGATTCAATGTGGGTCATCGTGGATCGTTTATCGAAGTCTGCACATTTTATTCCAATTCTTGTGGATTATTCAATCGATAAGTATGCAGAATTGTATATCAGATAAATAGTACGACTACATGGTGTCCCAGTATCGATTGTATCGGATAGAGACCTGAAGATTACTTCGAGGTTTTGGGGAGCATTACACGAGGCACTAAGTACTAAATTAACTTTTAGTATTGCATTCCATCTGCAAACAGACGGGTAGTCAGAATGAACGATCCAGCTTTTAGAAGACATGTTGCGAGCTTACATTATTGAGTTCACTGGATCATGGGAAAGGTATTTGCCATTAGCTGAATTCCCATATAACAACAGTTACCAGACAAGCATTAAAATGGCACCGTTTGAAGCACTTTATGGACGAAAGTGCAGAACTCCTCTTAATTGGTTCAAATTACAGGATCGAAATGTTCATATTGACCCAAAATCATGTGGGATTGATTTAACCTGAGAAATGGAAGATAAAGTGAGGATTATTTCGAATAATCTCAAAGCAGCCGCGAATCGACAAAAAGTGAAAGGGTGTTGAATTTGAAGTTGGAGATAAAGTATTCCTAAAAGTCACACCTTGGAAGAAAGTACTACGTTTTGGTCGAAAAGGGAAACCAAATCCCAAATTCATTGGACCTTATGAAATTCTCAAAAGAGTTGGACCAGTGGCTTATCAACTGGCCTTACCTCCAGAGATGAGCAAGATCCATGATGTATTTCATGTATCTATGTTGCAAAGGTATCGATCAGATCCCTCGCATGTTATCACTCTAGAAGATATTGAATTGCAACCTGATTTAACATATGAAGAAGAACCAGTGGAGATTTTATCGTATGGAGTCAAATAATTGAGAAATAAGAAAATTCCATTGGTCAAAGACCTTTGGATGAACCACAAAGTGAAAGAGACAACTTGGGAGACCGAGGAGAAAATGAGAGAGTAGTACCCAAAACTATTTAAATTAGGTACATTTTAAAATTCGAGGACGAATTTTCTTAAGGGGGAGAATTATAATACCCCAAAATTTGCTAAGTTGTTTAAGTGTCATTTAGTACTAAGATAAGGGCTTAAAAGCTAACTTAGTGACTAAAATGACAAAATATAAAAGTTAGGATTTCTTTAATTACGGACTCTAGGAAAGGAATTTCTGAGAATTTAGAGCAAAATAGGGTAATTGCGAAGTTTGGTTGAAATCTGATGAGAAAAGTATAGGCACCTGATGGAATATTTTTATTACACAGATAAGTAGTACAGGTTACAGGAAGTTGATATGTATAATTAGATTTCTGATATGAGATTTATGTGGAAATCTATTTTTGATCGAACAATTAGGGGATAAGTAGATACTTGATTCCAATAAAAATGCAGTATAAGATATCAAATTTCGATCGAACTACAAAGTTAAGCGTGCTCAGGGCATAGGATGGGTGACCTATTGGGGAGGTCTCACGTTAGTACTTGAGACTGGTAAAAAGGAATCAGTTCGAGTTAATATTATTCGTATGGATATCTGATAAATGATTATTAAGAGAATTTTATCTGATACAGATTTCGGGTAAATTATCAGTATATTAGACCGAGTCAAAATTTTAAGATTTTGATTTTTACAAAATTATGGAATATTTTGTATATCAACAATATTTATTTATGGAAATTGGAAATATGAGAATTTCATATTTCATTTGATAGTTCGAAAAATAGAAAATCGTAGTAAGTGATTATCAGGTAATCGGATCGAATTAGAATTTTAATGACAGTTCCATAAGCCATGGAAAATTCATAAAATATTATTTTTATGAATATTTTAATATTTCTAGTTGGATTCTAACTAGATTTAGTTCTACTTTTACAAAATGGCAAATTAGAAAATAAGACTTAGTTAGAGGGTTATTTGGAATCAAGTAATTAAATGAATTTAATATTCCTTTAATTAAATACACTTGGCATTAATAAGATAAAAGATGAACAAAATATGTTCATCTTCATCTCCTCCATTTCGAAAACACCAAGAAAGAAAAGGAAAATACACAAAATTTTTCCTAGGCATTTTGAAGGCTTCCAAACAAGATTCAAGCATTCGAGCATGACAAGGAATCACGAGATAAAAGAGGCAAGGAAAAAGTAGTGAACTAGCTTAGTGAGGCCCAGTATTTTGCATAGCCCAGGTGAGTGCATTATATACATGTATGACATATTACAAATATAACGACTTGCGATAAGTAGACCTTGATATTAATGAAAGTGTATGTTAATCAAAGTTATGCAAATGGCATGAAATATTAAATGGCATATGTGATACATTGATATGGCATAATGGTTTATCTAAGGTAAATCGAATTTTAGATTTTGGGTATGAACTGTCCATTATCAAATTATGGATGATAGTATTTATGGATTGGATATTGAATGTGAAAATATTATATTGTTATGTCCGAGTACTAGTGTGAGAGTCTTTGGTATAGTTGGATATCCATAGAGTCTTAGCAGTTTCATTCCAGCACTACGGTGCAATCCAGACACTTCGGTGTTGACATCAGACGCTACGGCGTTGCAGACACTATGGTTTTGTTTAGACACTTCGGTATCGACTAGCGCAAAAAAAGGTGCGATAATGAGGAGCAAAGGGCGTTCTCGAGTACGTACTCATCATCAGACGCTACGGCATTACAGACACTACGGTGTCATTATGATGGCTCGTATACCATAGGTTCACATGAAATTGTACTTTGGGCTATAATTCATGAAATGCCAGTAAGTCTATCGTATTTATTAACGATAAAATAAGAATGATATTATGACTTTGAATATATATATATATATACATTGAACTATGATTCATTGAAATAAGTTAGTTTCTCATTTACTATGATAAATGATGAAATGTTATAAACTGCATGGGGAATCGCTTGCCATTTTTGCAGGGATTGTGATATTTATGTTAATTGTTTATGTTGTTATATTTATGCCTCACTAAGTTATACCTAGCGCATGTTTCGTAATACATGTTGGTCGATCGGGCTAGTATTATCGAAGAAGGAGTTGTACTTTTGGAAATCGAGTTATAGCTTATAAGCAATAGTATGTACACTTTCATCTTAGTCTAGTGGGCATGTACTCGTATTTTAAATTTGTAGTTTTTTGTATTGCTAAACTTATAAGTTAGTTTTCTTATTTTAAGTGGGCTTGTAACCTAAGTATTATTGATGGATAGTATGGTTTTAAACTCTTAGCAATGGGATTTGGTATAATTATTACGTAGTTAATGCTAATAGAGTAGCGATTTTAAAATCAAGGAAAGGGTCTAGGTAGCACACATAGTTTACACCCTGAATTACATTTTCATGTTAATAACTATCTTAAGTATTTATTTAACCAATTCAGGGTCGAAACTAGGTGACACTAGACAGGTTTGTAATTTAATGGAACCGAGGAAAAGTTATTTTACTAAACTAGTTTTTTAAAAAAAGAATTTTACAAGTCAGGAAATCAGCTAAAAACTTTAGTAACATCTTCAATGTGTATTTAATCATCGAATATACGTTGAGGGTGTTACATTGGAGAAAGTTTAAGAAGGGTATGGAAGAGGACCCTCAAGCTAAAATTTTAGTGGAGCTAATTAAACAAGGGAAAACTCGTAGATTTTGGCTAGATGATTGCCTAATTCGCACCAAAGGGGGAGACTTTATGCACCACTGTAGGGTGGCCTACGTAAAGAAATTATAAAATAGTGTCATGGCTCCTTATGGGCAGGACATCAAGGGGCTCATCGTACGCAAGCCTTGGTCGAGCAAGCATACTATTGGCCAAAAATGGGTGAAGATGTGGAGTTATACGTGAAGACTTTTCTTGTTTGTCAACAAGATAAGGTGGAACAAAATCATCTTGCTGGACTACTTTAGCCCTTACCTATCCCCGAAAGACCTTGGGAAAGTGTCTCAATGGACTTCATTGTGGGGTTACCAACAGTAGACAGATGTGGCAATATTCTGGTAGTAGTCGATCGATTTAGAAAGTATGGGGTGTTCATCCCAGTACCAAAGAAGTATAATGCTGAGGATGCAGCAAGGCTCTTCTACAAACATGTGGTGAAGTATTGGGGTATTGTTGCGCGTAATAAGTGCTCGCAATTGTGCAAGTGTACACGTCGCAAGTTATAGTATAAAAGATATCGTCTCCACAGGGATTGGTGCCACTTCAAGAATCTAATCTCTTGCACTATAAAAAGTAAAACCACAAATAGAAGATTATAGGAGTTTTAACTAATAACTAATCTAGAAAGCAAATAAGTAAAGGACGATGTAATTAAATGAGAGAGATAGGCTAGGTTATCGTGAGTTGAGGTGTGATAGCCGATTGGATCGTCTTGGTAAAAGAGTGCAAGGGAAACTCAGTTGTCATGGCAACTTGCACAACGGGGTTGCCTTGGCAACTAATCGATGGTTGTCTGGGCGACTAGTTGGGCAACTACTTGGGCGTCTGGGCAGCAACCTTCAAGGTTCGACAGAGCGTTCTTCAATGGTTTCTTCTTATCCCTAAGTCAAAACTCTAGCTACTTGTGCATGCCTTAATAATACATCCCTGCGTGAATCAAGGGTGAACAACAACCAATCTTGCGCTCTTCTTAGCCGTTGAAATCCTTAACTTATTCCTAAGCCGGATTAATCTTCACCATCAATAGATTGAATAAAGATCATATTCATTTATTTCTTGAATCTAACTCTCCCGATATTAGATAAATAGATGAAATTACGAGATCCTCTCCCAATTCACTCGCAAACAAGAATAAGAACCAAGAATGAATAAACCTTGAATAGAAAAGTGCAAACTCTTATTACCTAAACAAAATCCAATAGTTTCTCACAACCACAAGACAAATAACATTATCCAAATAGATTTAGTTCATGGCTAGGTTCCAAAGAAACACAAGACCAAGAATCCCTAGCATGAACCTAATTGAACAAGAAAGAAAAAGATGAAGGATGAAGCTTGTCGAAATCTCCTTGCCCTAGATGCTTGTCAAAAATTCTCTCATCTCTTTCCCCTTGGAGTTGACGGCATGGCCTCTAATTTATAGGGCTAGGTCAAAGTCCTTCTTTGAGGAGGAAGTTAAGTTGGAATTAAATTATCTTTAAAGAATATAATTCTTTATTATAATTATATTCCTTCTAGAACTTCTCATATCTTCTTGGAATTTAATTCTTCTTTAACCTTTTCATGGAAATCAAACTCCTTTGGGATTTAGCTTTGCTCCACGTCATTTTGGGCTTGTCTAGTCATTAATTTCGACTACCATATCACCTTATTCTTTGTCGACAATTGCCCTGGCAACTGGCTCGGCGTCTCCTTCATGTATTGCCCTGGCAACTAGCTCGGCATCTCCTTCATGCATTGCCCTGGCAACTAGCTCTAGCCTTGCTTTGGCAAGTGATTCTGCACAAAACACACCAAAGCAGCATTTTTTCCCACAAAAACAACCAAGTTATGTAATCAAGCTCAACGATAGAAGGAAACATTGAATAATGCATGAATGGCTAATTATGCAACTAATATGAGCCTAAGTCTAACAATAATATGAGTAAAAAGGGTAAGAAAATAGTACTTTTGAACACTTATCAGGTATTCCTAAATCGATAATGAGTGATAGAGATACAAGGTTTACTGGGAGATTTTATACCGAACTCTTCAAGATTTTGGGCTCTAAGTTGAACTTTTCTACAAGCTTTCATCCGCAAAACGATGGGCAAACTGAGCGGGTGAATGCTCTATTAGAGATTTACCTAAGGCATTTTATGATTGCCAGCCAAAAAGATTGGGTAAAGTTACTTGATATTGCCCAATTTTCGTACAACCTACAGCGGAGCGAGTCAACGGGAGCTAGTCCATTTGAGTTAGCAACAGGTCAACAACCCTTAGCTCCTCACACTATGGTAACTTCTTATGCAGGGAAGAGTCTTGGTGTCTTTCTATTTGCCAAAGGATGGCGAGAAAAGTCTGAATTAGCAAAGGCAACAAAAAGAATGAAGGAATGGGCCGATACAAAAAGAAGACATGTGGAGTATGAGGAGGTAGATTTAGTCATGGTGAAGCTACTTCCACATACCATCCAGAATTATGGTAAAGCACACAAAGGAATACTTAGGAGGTATAAGGGATCGTTTCCTGTGGAGAAAAGGATCGGGAAGCTCGCTTACTGTATCACTTTACCATCTCACCTCGAGGTTCATCATGTGTTTCATGTAAGTTTCTTAAAACCTTATCATGCTGAAGAAGAAGATCCAAGTAGGGGTGAATCAAAGAGGGCTTCTACTACGGTCACTACTACTCATGACCATGATGTAGATAAGATTATTGTAACCCCCTAGACTCGGCCTAGTAGCGAGACTGAACCGAGCGAGCTACATTAGGTTTACTGAACTAAACCTCAAAGAGATCAACCCACAAATCGACCATTTTTTTATTCTTTTATCTTATCTAGATGCAAAATAATTAACCTATGTGAGCATACAGATCTCTGCTGAAAACCCAACTCAATCGGGCGTCGAATTAACATTCGATTTGTCATAATTACGATTTAGGGACCAAATTGTAAATTTTGAAAATTTCAAGAGCTTAGCTCAAAATTAAGTTACCATCCTTTAATTAGATAGGCTACATGCTTACACATCAAAATTCAGCACAAAACGATTATCAGATCTTAGCCAATTGCATCTTCAATATTCAATGACTAAAATGCAAGGAAACAGAACCTCATTTCCATGGCATTAATAGAAATAACAGCCACCGGTACCGGTACAACCATAGCTGTACCGATACAAAGTAGCCACCCATACCGGTACACAGTGTACCGTATCGGTACGCCACGTCAGCTTGCAAAATTTAAAGACTTCAACGTTCTAGTACACGGGTTTTTCCCAAAAAGTAACTTTTCAGTAACGAGTTCTCGTACCGATACGCCTTATTCCGTACCGGTACGCCAAGCTTGAATTGCTTAATTGTACTGGTACGCACATACTCGTACCGATCCCAGGTGCATGAATATGCCTAGACGTACCGATACAGTCCCCCGCGTATCGGTGCTTGTAATGTCATTTTTAGCTGGTTTAACATGCTTTCAACCTTACCAAAACATACTAACATGCCCCTAACATACAACCAACATAATCTAGAATCAAACCACCATACAACATCACAAATTCATCATCAATTCATGGCATTTTGCACTAAGCGTAAATCTATAGGCATGCAAACCTAGAAACCGTTCAAGTAAAACATGAAACTTCAAACCATCACCAAAACCAAACTATAAAGGCCATTTACAAATTTAAAGCAATCAAATAAACTTGCTCAAACAGGGAGTTTATCAAAACATCTCCCAAAACCAAAATGAGTACCCCATTTCCCTTATTACTTATAGTCTAATCCAAACATACTTTGGTAAACAAGTCTTGCTAGGATCTCTTGCTCCTTGCTGCCTCCAAAGCTCTCAATTCTCTGCATTGGTGGACAATAAGAGCGTAAGCACACAAGGCTTAGTGAGGACTCACAAACAAAACACCATCAATGCATTAAATTCATATCTTAACAACTTTTTGAAGTCCCCTTTCAAAAACGTGTTTCAACAACATTTAAAACATCATCATGCCTTTTAACCATGCACTTAACATCTACTAGCATATTAAACCATATGCAACATGTATCATTAACCAACAGCAAGTCCCATTGCTCAACCTTAATTTAAGCCTTCCCATTCATAACAACTATATGGAAAGCTTAAAGAGTAAACATGTATAAATCACATTATAAAAAATAAAATTCCCAATGATACATCAACAATTATATTGGCTTACAAGTGATCATTAAACAAGTCCATTAACAAAAGAGTTCGTCGGATACACGGATTCAACAAGTGTTCAACCAACACTTCAAGCCATCTCAACTGAAATAGCGATACAATAACAATCGCGGTACATTACCAACCAGGTACACCTTTTAACCCACGGGGACACCAACCCCAATCATCGATTAGACATTTAATCCACTAATGGGAGTCTACGATATTGTTTAACCCCTCTACCGTTAGGGTACTCGAATAGAGTTCTCGGTACACGAATTTAAACCCCTCAACATCCAAGGTGACTTATTATAGTGCACTCAATCCTATGGCCGGCCAACTATATCTGATAACAATTTTAAAACCACATCACTTGCCAATATAATTAACCATTTAGCATTTACCTCATTGTTTTAACAAGCATTAACCAAACTATTTTTCCAAGGCAACAATCATGCTTTAAACCACATGTATAAACCATATACTTACAAGGATCACTTACCATGTGCATCCTTCAGCATTTTATGCTTAAAAAAAGTATATCAAATACTTTAAATCATGCTAAATAGTAGGTAACATGTAAATTAAAACAAATGCATAAAACCATCTAACACTAGCACGACCGAGAGAGAATATCCACTTTTACTTACTTTCGAGTTTAAACCAGCGTATCAAGCTAAGTTTAAACTCCCATAAACCACCTTTAAAAACATTCCAATGCTGGAATCCACGATCTCACTCACCGATACGCGAAGCCTTGATTTGCCAACGCGAAATCAAGATTCTGAAGCCTCCAATGCTACACCATTCGCTTCTAAAATAACCTCTTCTGTTTAAACCACATAACAAGAGAGGATTAATGCATCTCCATGCATTTACAACACTGCAACAACAGATCCTCACAGATTCTTGCATTCACCTCACAATTACCCAACCACAACAACCGAAAACTTCAACTAATCCTTTCCAAACACAACCCAGCCACAACCTAACAATCTAACATCAATTTTATCATCAATTAACATCTAGAAACATAATCAAATCAACCTAACACCTTCAGCAAACAGACAGCCACCATAACACCTCAAAAACACCAATCTAGCAACCTAAACAATTAGAGATTCAAGAGTTTCGGGATTCCTTTGATAAAATTGACTTATCAACATCATTAAATATCCAAAATATGTTCAAAAACAATCCACAACACTGGAAATCAGATTCAATTCGAATCTTTCATCATTTCAGCAATTTTACCCAATTAAATCTATATAAAAACACAAAATCATATTATAAACCATAAATCAAGGATCAAATACTTGGGAATATCACTAAAGAACCATTTAACATAGGAGATCACAGACCTTACCCTTGTTATGTGATTTCTCCCTCAATTGGCTTGTTTAAAGCTAAGAAAACATAAGATTTCAATGAGATTTTGTAAAACAAAGTTAAAAAATCAAGTTAGAATCAATAATTTGAGTGAAAAATAATCTCTAACCTCTGGATTTTGATGAAATTCTGAGTGTTTGGCAGAAAAGAAGTTGAGAGAAAAGGTTTAGGAAAAAGTTACGGAAATTTTCTTTAAAAGCAAATAACTAACTTAGATATTTTAATCCCTCTTAGTCACCCTTTAAAACACATGTTTAAAATGATTTAATTGAAGGGAGAAACCACCAGCAAAAACTTGGTAATTTAGCTCCTTAAGGATTCTAAGAATTTGACCCTTTTCATTTTAGTCACTTTAAAATAGTTTTCAAAAATCGCATTTTGGTCACTAACTAAAATGTCACATTTCCAAATTCCATTTTCCAAAATTGACTCCACCAAAAATCAATATATATTAAAAGATGATTTTTAACTATTTTCCACATTTTTATCTTACCGAAAAATATACAGTCTCAAATCCAACTCAAATCTCTAATCTGGTCCACAGGACCGTCTAATAAACCTCAAAAATGCTAAGCACTAAAATTAGGGCATTACAATTATCGCACATCGAGTACTTCTGAGACGAAGGAATCATCCAAGCTACATAGAATACTTGGTATGTTGGAAAGGTTTGTCTGAGGCCGAGTCAACTTGGGAGCACAAGTTATCCTTATGGAACTATGAAGACAAGATTCGGTCATATTGGGGAGAAGCGACGAGGACGTCGCCTAATTTGGTGGGGGAGAATGTCACATACCAAAAATTAAATTAACTAAATTTTAGACTTGTCTTGGAAGGATAAAGATATTTGTTGAAAATTCTAGGGCATTAAAGGAAGTTCTGGAACTCTACAAAATAATCTAGAACAATTTGGAATGTTCTAGAAAACCATGGAAGGCACTAGAAGATTCTAGAAAACTCTAGAAGATTCAAGAAGGTTCCGAAACATTCTATAAGCATCTAGAATATGCTGGAAGGTTTTAGAATGTTGAGGAAGGCTCTAGAATATTCTAGAAGGTCCTAGAATGCGATAGAAGATTATAGAATGTTCTAGAAGGTTATGGAGATTTCTCCAAGACTAGACCATTCTAGGATTATATAGAAAGTTCTAGGAGATGCAAGATATTTATAGGTTGTATAGATTTCTCTAGAATCAAAATATTAATTGTAGGATTAGATAGATCTCCACCGTCCATTGAGGAGGTGGAAGGCTATAAATAGGTGGCTTTGGCCATTTGGCAATGTAACCCAAGAAAGCTAAGAATTCTAACATCTTGTAAAACATTCTCCAAGCCAATAAAATTCTCTTTTCAAGTATTCAATACTTAAGTTCTCTTCTTTCCTACCTGAAGCATACTTGTCTTATTCTTCTTCTACTACGCTTAGCTTGCATCTTCAAGAAGTTTAGGCTGACTTAGTCACTCAAGCGTGTCTAAGTGTCGCACGGGCAAGAAGAAAGAGTAAGTCCGTGACACAGTACTTGTAGAAATCTAGGATTTCCAGTAAGCAATGTTAGTATCGGAACGCATGTGAGTATCAGTACCCAGGGGTACCGTATCGATACTCGTGTTCGAGTACCGGTACCCACCGAATGGAATAATCTACAATGCTAATAAAAAGATGAAAATTGATGTGAGATATTAATGAGATAATATAGATTAATAGAGATAATTAATAAGGATGATTAATGCGCACTTCCATAATGTATTAACAACTTGATAAACTTAAATGAGTGACATGTTAATCGATAGAAACCATAGAGTTATGGTAATCGTACCAATGTTGTGTGTCGTATGGTAATCGTGTCAATGCTGTGTGATGTATGGACACTTGTGTGGTTGAGTCACCTTGAGCCCTGTGTGTCATGTTTGGTATTTTGCATGATGAGAGCATGTGTTTAGGCAACTAGTGGTAGCACCAGTACAGGATTCCAGCAAGCAGTATTTGCCAGAGTATGTCACCTGTATTTAGTGGGTTGTATATTCATAAGAACTTACGTGGTCGAGTCTACAACTCGTATTTTTCAAATTGTATTGATCAAGTCAAATGTTCAAATGTTTTTAAATTAAATTGGAGCTTCTCATTGTTGCTCACTACACTGCCGTTGAATTCATATTTGAAGTTTGATTAGAAACTTGAGTAGAAACCAACGATCCGAAATTCAAGTTGGGTGAATTGGAGTCTTCCATTTTTCATTTTTTGTTTATTTCGATTTTGTTATTTAAATTCTAAAATAAAATCAATAATCAATGTTACTTCCAATAACATTCTGTTAAACGGCAAGAATAAAATTTTGAAACATTTTTTCTTGATTAAATATGTTAAAACGACATAATCTTGAATCATGAAACAGATTTGTTCAAATTAAATCTTCCAATGGAATAATGAAAAAAAACTATCTTAAGATTATTAACAAAACTTTAATCTAATAAATAAACCAATAAAATAAAACACTAATACTTAAAATGTTAATATAAAACCATGTTTGCATGTATATCAAAGCAAATTTATAGACATGATTTCAATTTTCAAATGCTTATAGAAACAAAGCAAATTGACATTTGGAATTTAAGGCGGCAATTAAGTTCAAGGCGTGTAGTACCAATACACGTTGAATTAAAAAAATAAAAACAATTAAGAACGACCATTGAAATATTAAGGAGAAAGCAAATCGGTTGAATTAAACCAACATACATGAAGGCAGAGTGTAAATCGGTTGAGTATATTTGAGTCGAGGAATGCGAAAACGCAATTTTCTTAACATGACGGTAGTGATCACGAACTGTCACCTTACATTCTTCTATCACCGAAATTAAATGAAAGAATAAGAGGAAATTTGTGTATTTAACCTAATAGACTACATAATTTATATAGGGGTATGAGTTCCATTGAGAATAAAATTTGTGAATTTTATTATAAATAAAATTAATTAATTAAATATTATTATCAAAGCAATATCTGAATAAAAAATAATATTTTATCATATATTTATTATTTTTAATTTAGAATATTAAATAAATATGCTATATTATATAAATCTTAAAAAATGCTATATTTAAAAAAGGATAAAATACAAAAACTATCACTCAACTTTCTTCTCTCTCGTATTTTGGTCATTCAACTTTAATTTTTTTCAATTTAATAACTAAACTTTTGAATTGCTCATGTATTGGTCACTCTCAATTATTTTATTATTATTTTGGTATGATATGGCATTTTTTAATATTATTAATGATAAAAATAATTTAAAATAAGTAATAAAAATAATATTTTATTTTTATTAAATTTAAAAATATTTAAAATAACCCTCGCCGCCTGTCGTAACCGTCGGCATTCGGAATCGGTGACGTTTGATCCCAAATTACACCGGGGGACTCGCTTTGACACGCTGAGTCTGAATTCGGTGGTTGTTTCACTGGAAAATATCCCAAAACTTGTGAATCTCAATGAAAATGTTTTGGTTCCCTCACGTTCGATCTCCTTTTCATGAACTTCGAAGCATTTTTCAGTAAAATGGAGGTCTAATTCGGACTTAGGGAGTTGAAACAAAATGACTGGTGAAATCAGGGACTGAACGGCCACTGTCTATGGCCGTCGACGGTGGCATCCGACGCCGGCAAATAGTGGTTGGCGAACAGTTGGGTTTATTATTTTATTTTTATTATAAATTATTTTTATATTAAATAATAATAATAATACCATGTCAAACCAAAATAATAATAAAATAATTCAGAGTGACCAAACCAGGAGCAATTCGAAAGTTTAGTTATTAAATTGAAATATTTAAAATTTGAGTGACCAAAATATGATAAAGAAAAAAGTTGAGTGATGATTTTTGTATTTTACCCAAAAAAATATCTCGTAGTGGACTAAAATATCTAAAAACCCCAAATAGACCAACTAATTTAAATATTCACTTAACACACGTCATTTCAGCTCAAGTTATTGAATAATTATAAAGTTGGGTCTTGTATATAAACATATTCCACACTTAGTACCCCACAAATATGGGATATAAACTTTTCTATTTTCCTTAAGACAATTCACAATTAACCTATTTTGACCATCAATTTCTCATTTATTACTCAACCATTTTGAACATATGAGATACCGTTGCAAATATCTCATGAAGTATAATATAAAACCATAATTTTATGATTCGAATTTTCACCTTTACCAATTAAAAATATGTCTTAAAGCTTTCAAATTTTCATAATTTTCCAACAAAAACTAATCCAAAACTAGCGATTCAAAAGAAAATAGAGGACACAAAAAAGGAAAGAAATCATCTTAAATGAAAATATCGGTACCCAAAAATCAGCTTTACATCGACAGCCACCTTGAGTAAGGCAACACCGAAAAACGTTCTCATAATCCAAAGCTCAAGCAAGGACCTAACCACCAAATGGCTTCAATCCCACCAAGGACCATATAACATACCACAACCCCCAACAACCATTCCAAACAAAAATAAAATATTTTTTATTGAAGAAATCGAGGAACATAAAATAACATAAACAATATAAAAACTGGAAACGAAATTAAAATAAATAAATACTTGGATGCAGACAAAATATTGATCGCAACACGGTTGTGGAAATCACGAACTGTAATCTTGTTTTTTTTTATCACCGAAAAATAAGAGGAGAAAAAAAATTGTGTATATCTGAATTAAATGAGCCATTAATACAAAATATCTTACCGTATATTTATCGTTAGACTCGTTAAACATTCACATTACCCACAACCTCACACGCCTACACCTACACGCAAGACAAAACCTCAACCTAAAACACTTAATAAATATCAAGTAGGTTGGTGTATATAAACACTTACCATACTTGATATCCTACCAATGTGGGATATGTGTTTCTTATTTTGGTTACACAATTAACAAGTAGCTTACTTTGAGCACCAATTTCTTATTCATCACTCAATCGTTTTGATCATATGAGATACTGTTATAAAAGTCTAGGAGTAGACTATATATCCATAATTTCATGATTTGAATCTCTATCTTTATCAATTGAAAATATGGCTCAAAATGTTCAATTTATCACAGTTTCCAAACAATGATAACTCACCAGCCTTATACAACATTAATCACATACTCGAGATTAAGAATCGTAACATTACAAAAAATTGTATATATACCGACGCTTAGTTATATCGATAGACAAATTTCGTCAGTATATAGAGTAGATACCGACGAAAAACAAAGATATATCCGTCGGTGTGGACAAATTTTATATCGACGGAAGACAAGTAACCGACGGTATAGATGTAATTTATACCGACGAACTATAGTAACCGTCGATATAAGTAAATCATATATCGATGATTGATTCTGTTTGTCCGTATACATATAGTTTTTACCAACGAAAAATTGTATATGTCAGTATAGGTTGTAGTATGTATCGACGGTTGAATATGTTTGTCGGTATAAATAAACTATATACCAACGGATGTTCCCGGCTGTCAGTATAGGTAGGTTTAAAATTTTCATTATTTTTTATATTTAATAATACATATTTAATTAAATAAAAAAAGTTTTCATTTGATTTCTAAAGCAGGATACAAAGCAAAGACAGCTTTCCTCTTGTTCTTTTGCTCGGTTTCTACTTACCGAAGCAAAAAACCCATGGCCGTTCATCGGCGGCCAATCTCACGGCGTTGGTTCAGGCGGCGACGAAGGATGATATTTCACGTCCAAATAATCCGAACCCAACCCCGAAATCAAAGGTAAACTTCTAAAAACCCTAGCTTTCTGTTTTGAATGAAAAAGGAAGATGAATCCTAGATTTTTGTTTTTTAAAAGGAAATCGATATAGGGTACAAAACCCCTTTGATTTAAATTTTTTTTAAAACCTTTGTTTTGATTTCCCCCTTGATCTTACTTGAGAAATATCCTGTGTAATTTATGATTCAATGATCAGTCCATGAATTACTGAAGTAGTGCACGATGGTGAGAGTTTCTTCACCTGCAAACTGCATTCATTCTTCAGTTTCAACTTTGTTTCTGTTATAATTATTAATTATTTTGGATTTTAACATACTATCCGTTAATCCTTTTATAATTCCTTTATTATAATTTACTTAGTGGCTAGTGCAATTGCATATAGACTCAACTATTATTTAGTGCAATAGATATTAAATCGAATTAGGAAATCTTATTCAAATAGATTTCTTGTTAATCAAATTTCTTTTGTAATCAAACAATATAGGTCCTATAAATAATAAGGTATAGTCCTTAGTGTTGATCAGAATTCACAGTTCGAAATTATAGTCTAACATGGATTTTCAGATATCGACAGTGTGTTCTTTTTGTTTTTGGGTTTGTTTTGGTTTTTGGTTGACTTCTGTAAGTTCAAAAGCTGCTAATGCAACTGTTCAGGGAATTGTTTTTATCGACGGAAAGCTCCCATTGATAGAATAGATGAGGACTTCATTTATACTACTTTGGATTGGTGGCCTCCCGAGAAGTGTGATTATGGCACATGCAGTTGGGGTCGTGTTGGTCTTCTCAATCTGACATTTTGTCTTTTGTTTCTGTCTGCAATCAACCAAACATGTATTCATGTTGGTTGACAATGCGGCTTCCTGTTCTTAATGTTTTCAATCTTTGGTTTTAATCTGCTAATGTTCATCTTTCCTTCTTTTTATTTTTTCTTTTGCAGGATCTTAGTAATAATATATTCTTGAATGTCTTTAAATGTAAGGCCATTCTGTGGATATTTCTTAATTGCAAATACATCATCTGAATTTGTTTATTTATTTACCAGTCCCTGTAATTTCTCTCTTCAAAATGTCGTCCTACCTTGGATGTTGTTGTCCATTTCTTATGTGTTGTTGAGAAGAAAAGAGGTGGATGGTTGCTTGGTGTTTGTTTGATTAAGTAGCTTCTGAATTTCTGATTCATTTTAGTTATCATTGGCATTGTAAAGAAATAATAGTGTCATATTAATTAAAAGAACCATTGACAATAAAATAAAATTAATTTAAAATTTGGGTTCATCTTGCTTCTGTTCATTGGGGTGGGAAAGTGGAATAGGAGTTAAGAAAACCATCTTTGGTTTCAATTTAAGTTTTTACATAGGAATTTGGTTGGTCTCATTCTGGTACGAGGCTATATGTGCTGTCAATGGCAAAGAGCATAGAAAGTACAAAAATAATTTTAGTATGAGCTAATTTAATCAATCTGCCTCTTCTTTTAATATACTGAATACTAATTGTTACTGTTCGAAGTCCCAATACATCTTATTTAACATAGCTGCTCTGTTGTTTGATAATTCACACAGTAACTCTTGTCATATGATTAGTGATTAACATTTAAGCTGTGAGGCTTGATGTATGGAGCTTGATTTTTCTGTGCATGTAAAAGACTATCTGTGGTTTTCCGCTGTTTATGAACAATATTTTCTTTTGTCCAAAATTTTCAACAATAGGTGGTTATAATGCAAATTAGGAAAACCCTGAAGCTGGATATCCTGGCAACAACTATCATGTCAACTATGGCATGAATCCTGTAAGTTATGTTGTATTATGTGCATTTTTAGCAGTTTCTGTCTTGTGTGTGCTTAAGTATGTACTTGAATTGCATGTGAGCTACATTTACAAATTGTAAATATATTAGTAAATATTTTCTTAAACGATGATTGCTTATTTTAGTTTTTCTCTTACATTTCAGATTCAGGGTGGTGTGGATGTTTATCCTCAGAGTGGACCTGCTTCTAGTTTCTGGGGTGCATATGACCTGCAGAGAGCTCAAGGACATCGCTAGTTTGATTTCTCAAATAGTATGTGTTATATAATATAATAGGTGTTCTGGAATTGTACCTTAAAATATTGATATTTTTAATTACTTAAAGTTACAGTATGCTCTGTCTGCGTGATATCTTCCCGAGAAAATATTTTCTCAGTTGAATTATGATAACGTATTTCAATTTTATACCTTTTATTCGTAGATATTTTTATGATTTTGAGTTTCATATGTGAAGAAGATCAGATTTTGTCGTGCCTTTTTGAGGTAGATATTTGGTTTTGAAGAATAGGAATCATTGGATTCCTATGATACTAGCACATATGCTGTTGTTATTTTGTTTTCTTCATCTTCCATTTCTTATGGAATACGGTTTGTTCAGCTGGACTTCATCTGTTTATTTCCAAAAGAGTCACTACTTGTCTGTGTCTGACTTGATTTAACAACATATTACTAAAGTTTAGCCACCCTTTCTATTTTGTTTTTCTTCTGTTTTCTCATGGGTCTCTTCCACTAAAGATTGCCAATTAAACATGTTTTAAATAAAAAATAATATTAAAAATAACAATAGTATTAATAATTATTAATATTTTTAAAAAAATAAATGCCAATTAAACATATACCGACGGACAAAACTGATGATATATTTATCTTATACAAATCTACATGATACATATACCGACGGAGAAAATTGTCGGCAAAATTGTAAATCAAGGACGGAAATTTATTGTCGGAATAGATACACTAATTTGTCAAGGTAGGCCATACCTATACTTACGGATTTGTCCGTCGGTATAGAGTCCCAACATCTATAGCGACGGTTGTTTTCGTCGTTATAAAAATATACCGACTAGCATTTTACTAACGGCTGTTTATCTGTCGAAATATCTCTTTTTTCGTCAGTAAAGGATTTTGAACCATATACTAATGGATTTTAGGTGTTCTACCGACGGCTATCTGTCCGTCAGTATATATATATATATATATAGTGTAAGACTTATCCCCACCCCGACAATGCATATCCTCGGACGAGAGCACCACGATACCGTTCCACCATTCTTGAGAGCCGCTCAACATAGCTTAAGACCGTTCACCAACAGTGGATGACGCCCCTCCTACTCTACTGATAAACCAAGAATATGACCACATTAGGCATAAATCTATCAAATAATATACATCCTTCTCCAACATCTCACAAACATATCTAAACCAGATGCACCCGCAACCATGAATGCTTCACTCAAAACAAAAAGACAAATACAAAAGGCAGAATTAAAAAAAAATCCTACACCTAAAAGATAATTAAATTTAGTAGTAAAAAGGAAGTAGGCGGAATTCATATAGACTTGAACTATTATAACTGAAAATATTGATGAACAAAGTTTTATTATGGTTTCATGTTCAATATTTTAACTTGAATAAACAATGAGATTTAAATTGATTCAAAGATGACTATAATAAATTGGAAGATCTATCTCATATAAGATGTCAGCTTCAAAGGTGAAGTTCATCATAGACTGCAAATATTTTTCTCACTTGTTGGTAAGTCGATTATAGTGATCGAAGAACGGTCACAAACCACCTATTTTTTTAGTTATAAATTAATTATGGAACAACATAATAATTAACCTTGTCAAACGAACAATCCCACGGAACATGTCCAACGATTTAATTCTTTTAGAGAGAAAATATAATAAAATCTAGAACTCTAATTTTTGGAAATAAAACTAGAAGTAAAGATTGAATATTCACAATAAAATTAAAATAGATATTGAGATCCACCAATTTATTGAGTGATCATGTATGTTTATGTTGCCACATCTTGTATTGTTCGTATCTCGATATTTGTCTTGGAACTTAATATCTCTTTACTTAATAAAAAATTAAAAAGCATGCTGCCTTGTAATTTTTTCTAACTCCAAAAGTAATTTCTATACCAAGTCATGCATAAAAGATGATATTTTGCTCACCAAGTTATGCCTACACATATATTCACCAAATCAACCAAAATAGTGGTAATCGAACACCAAATCTATGGGATTATCAAAGTAGAAATATGTAAGTTATGCACATTATCAAATATTTATGTTGTAACATTCTTTACCTGGCTCAGAAGTCCAGTCAGTTAAATAAGTGATATCACAACTGAAAACAATACAAAAAAAATAGTTCATATATAAATAAGTAATTTAAAAGAACATTTAAGGTCTTAGTTTCATATTAAAACTATCTTAAAAGAATCAAATCAATCATTATCATATTTGAAAAAAAAATAGTCAAATAACAAATTTATGAACTTTAGGGACTAAATTACCAATTTAAAAGGTTTTGGAGAGTAATAAAAAATCATTTTATTTATTGAACATATGTTTAAACACATGTTCTTTCAAAATTATGAATTTGAAAAATAGGGACGAAATCGGATATCAAATGACCAAGATATGAATTTAGGACTAAAATATAAAGTTTCAAAATTTAGGGGTCAATTTTGATACCAAACTCTAATTTTTACACCTAAACTCTCTGGAATCACCGGTTTCAAAACCAGGATTTGGTTTTCAGAACCAATGGATAGAAATACATAAAAATCACCCTTTTAAACTTTCAAACCTTGT
Organism: Hibiscus mutabilis; assembly: GCA_019671005.1. NCBI lineage: Eukaryota > Viridiplantae > Streptophyta > Magnoliopsida > Malvales > Malvaceae > Hibiscus > Hibiscus mutabilis. The sequence continues at coordinate 5,314,720 of CM033723.1, read as the reverse complement.
TCTAATGGTATTCATACTTTATAGGACCTACATGAACACATTTCAAACTTCAAATATGATTTGTAAGACATGCTTTTACGTTAAAAACATTATCACGCCAAAATTTAGCATCAAATACTATGCCAATAAGATTTGAAAATGCATTTTCTTCACATCTAAACTAAACACAAATTACTAATATAAATCACTTACAACCATTTCTACAAATCAAAAGAAGATGAGATTATATATATGTCACTATTAAAATCAAAGAGAAAATTATAATTATATATTTTTAGTTGCATTGCTTAGTCCGATCTTTGGTGTGATCCAAAAGAACTTGTACGAATAAAATTATACATTTCTGATCAAAAAAAAAAAACTTGTACAACTTGATCTATGTAGAGAAGCACTGCCAGTTGATTTTCAAACTCAGTGAAACAAGAACCAAAACAAATAATAATAATAATTCAATATAAACATGCTTTTATGAACAATACATGTTACAAGATATCATTATAACAATATTCATTGATCATTTTTGGTACAACCAATAGATCATAAGTAGGTACAGGAGTAAATTAAGATGCACCGAATTGCGAATACTAACACTGAAGTGTGAGCATCGAATTACTAACGAAAGAAAACGAAAAATCTCTCACGCAGTTACGACGATCAGATATTGATAGTGGAGTAAACCAAGTAGGGGTGAAGAGGAAAACAAACAGGGTTTTATTAGGACAGTTGACAGAGCTTCAATGGTAATGGAAAGGCGGGGGAGTTGAGAGGATCCCGAGATTTGGGACGGTGAAAGCAAAAATGCTATGCAAAGGGTCGAAATTAGGTTTAAGTATCCTACTTCAGGATACTAAAGGAAAACCTATATAAAAATGTTTTCCAAGAGGGACATAAAATTTAGTGTTGCGTGTCAAAATTTATAAAAGAATTTTTTTAAGTATGCGGTAACAAATAATAGATGTCATTTTTCTTTTAAGAGGTAGGAGTATCATTTTTCTTTGGGGTAAAGTACCCAAATGGTCACTAAACTATCCCCGAAAAAATAAAATGGTAACCAAACTTTTAAAAGTTATAAAATGGAAATTGAACTTTATTTTTTGTTATAAAATGGTAATTGTGTCGTTAACCCCGTTAAAGAGGTGATGTGGCTGTTAAAAAGTTTGTATAATAGAACATTTAGTCTTTCATAGTTACATATTCAATCAATTTAGTCATAGTTCAAAGAAATTCAAATTTAACCCTCAATTTTTACACATTGTTATAATTTAGTCCTAATTTTAAAAAATTAACCCTTGATATTTCAAAATTACTTCAATTTAGACCATGTCCCTTTCCCTAAACTACCTTTGGTGCTAAAGAGTCAGTCCTTCGGCACATTGTAAATGTTCTCAATTTAGCACCTCTGGCACACAAGCTGCAGAACTCATACTCTTCATCAGATCCTTCGCCTTCAAAACTTGTGTTTCTTTTCCTATTTTTTTTACCTTCTACTTTGAAAACCTCTTCAAACTAAGCACGATTTCTGCAAAAACTCGTTACAAAGGAATATTTCATCAGTTTTAGCTCTATAACAAACTTTCCTTAGAATCACCGCATAGCACTTAACAGGCTTATTTTCCTATAATCTCATTTTGCATCCAACATGCATATAAAATCATGCATAATCAGTCCACTTACCACATGGTACATAAGGAATTTTGAAATATTAAGGGTTAATTTTTTAGAATTAGGACTACATAATAACAATATGTAAAAATTGAGGGTTAAATTTATTGAATTTCTTCGAATTATGACGAAATTGATTGAATGTGTTACTATGGAGGACTAAATGTGCTATTATACAAAAAAATAACAGCCACATCACCTCCTTAACGGAGGTTAACGACACAGTTACCATTTTGTAACAAAACATAAAGTTTAATTATTATTATGTAACTTTTGAAAGTTTGGTTACCATTTTATTTTTCCGGTGATAATTTAATGATCATTTGAGTACTTTACCATTTTTCTTTTAAGTTGTGTTAATTTAATTTTAATATTATTCTATATTAAATTTATAAAAAAAAAACTCTAAAAATTTTAGAGTGTGATGTGAGTGTGACACCCTTTAACTAGGTGGTTCCGCCCATGTTTTCCAGTGCATAGCACATCTAGTGCTAGCCAGAATTTAAAGAGAACTGCTTAAAGTTAAAATGCAAGGAGATGTGGGTCAAAGGCTTAAAGCCCCTACAGCCCCATTTCAAGGTTTTAATTTTTAAAACACAAGGGACATTGGTAAAATTACATTGACATATCCCTAAACTATCTCATTATTTCTGATTTAAACCACAATATCTTGAAAACATTCAAATTGATCCCAAAAGATTAAGACAAATCAATTTGGCCGACATTGGTAAAAATTACATGACAAATCCCTAAACTATCTCATTATTTCTAAATTAAACTATGATATTTTGAAAATATTCAAATTGATCCCCAAAAGATTGACAAATCAATTGGTCCAAATTTAGGGTGGTGATAGATTGAATGTTACACCATGGACAACATGGACTCATGGAGACACAAATGACTTTAAATATATATATATATATTTCATAAAGTCTTAGTTGCACCAAGGACGAAAGTCCAGCATCAACCATGGTTTTTGACTCTTACTCATACTTGCCCAAAGAAGTTAGTAAGTGTTTCTAAGCTTTAATTTGCTTATTGTTCTCGTATTGATGATGAATTAGATGTCAACAACAAATCATCTTATGAGTAAAGAAAATATGAAAGTGAACAAAAAATGAAAAAGAACTTGCGAGCGCTCAAAAAGTTGTTTACTAGACCTTGAAAAGAAGTCTGAAACACTTAGTCCTTCAAAAATGTGTACTTTGATGATATTCATTTTTTTTCTAAATGAGATATGAGAAGTGAGTTGCATTTTAAAAAGACTGAGAACAAAGAAATTAAGAGCAGGAAAAGTCTTATAAATCATTCAACCGTGGTGAGTAAAAAATATATGAGGTAAAATCTGATAGATGTGTAAAAAAACAATAAACAACAAAAGAAAAGAAAACGAGTGAAATTTTTACTATCCATGATTCAAATTTGTCTAGTCTTGTTATGTTCTTTTTGTAGGATTTTCGTGAACTATTGAGAGAAGCTCAATTATATCATTCCACCTATAACAAAGTGTCTTTTTCATTCAAACTTGATGATCGTTTTTTGTTTCACATTCTAATTTTGTTGATGAATTTTTTTTTGAGGATTGAGAGAATGATATGAGAATAGAATGGATGAAACAATATATTTTAGGTAAATCATTGAGTTGTTTTTTGAAGGTTTGAACATCAACTGACTTGCGATGACTTTTTAGATAGTATTCAAGCATTTCTAGGTCGAGTTGCCTTATGGATCGACCTTCATTCAATTATCTTTCCAACACATCTTGCTATTTCTCGATTAGATATAAGGAACTCAAGATACGTTCATTTTAGCGATGGCAACACATGTAAAAAAAAATTGGTTACAGGTCCATTAGGAGAAATTTTATTTATTATAAATTTTTAATATTTTTATTGATTATTTGTAATTAAATTAAATCCAAGACTTTTCCTAATTTATTTTAGATAATTTAGTATTTATTTTCTTAGTCAAAATTAGGTTTCTTTTGTGTTTAAGCAAAATTAGTTTACTTTTTCTCTAAATATATTTAACATCAATGTAAAAGATACTAATATTTTATATTTTTAGAGTTTTTAAATCCTATAAACAGACACTCTTCATAGATCAACCAAACAATTCACCAAATCAATAAACAAATTTCTCCTTAAAATGTTATCTTTGAGAATTTTTTGTGTTTATATATTTATTTTTTATTAGGCTTAAATGAAAAATAAGTGCCCAAAGTATTTTTTTTGAATTTTAGGTGCCTAAAGTTTACACCGTTAAAATTTTATGTGCTTGACTGTTAAAGGATGTTAAAAAAAAATTGTTAACCAATCAATGCCTGACATGTGGCATGTTTATTTTATTTTTTTCAAAATTAAAAAACTTAAAACAGTTTTTTAAAAAAATTAATTTTCATAAAATCCCAAAAATTTTCAATTTTTATAAAAAAGTTCCAAAATCCCTAAAATTAACCAAATCCAAACCCTCAAATCGCCGTCGCTCCCACCGCCGATCGTCGTCCCTAAGCACACCCCTTTGGTCGCCATACCTAGGTAGTAGTTTCTCCCAATACTTTATCGCCGAAAAATGTCGAACGACGTGCCAGCCGAATTTTGAACTCGAAATCGATTGTCATGTCGTTCAACGTTTTCAACGACGTCGTGTTGGGGAAAATGACCGCCTAGGTCCGGCAACCAAAGGGGTGTGCTCAGGCGCGGCGATCGGCGGTGGGAGTAGTGGCAATTTGGGGTTTGGGTTTGGGAAATTTTAGGGATTTGGGGACTTTTATAGAAATTGAATTTTTGGGGATTTTCTGAAAATTTGAAAAGTTTGGGGTTTTTTCTTCAAAAAAATTTTTAAAAAATCAAATTAGTGCCACATGTTAAGCATTAATTGGTTAACAAAAAACTTTAATACCCCTAAACGTTCAGGCACCTAAAATTTCAACGGCATAAACTTTAAGTACTAATTTTTAGTAAAATATACTTTAAACACCTAAAGTTCAAAAATATAGGTGAGCACTTATTTTTCATTCAATCCTTTTTATTATTGTTACATCTTGTGACATAGATGGATGAAGTTGATTTTCCTACATTCGGTATACAAGACAAGTTGGTATCCCAAGTTCCAACGGTTAAATAGAAAAAAGAGACATCGTAATTATCTAACGGCTACTGTGAGGGGGACAAAAGGCAGTTCACACACTGGACATCCCATGATATTACAATTTACAAGACACCTTTCTCCCCTTTCCAAATTCTATTCTTCGCCCAAACACTATCCATTTCTATTTTTCTTGTAATTACTCGATTTATAATTTTATTCTTACATAAGTTTTAGAAATAAGATATGTTAACATGTCTTGAATCTTGATTTTGATAGTTGATATGCTGGTTTCAAAGATTTAGACAGTTCTGTGTAATTTATTAAAATGAGCTCTTTAATTTATAATATGTAAGAAATAATTTTTATTCAAAAAATATTTTAATACAAAAAAATATTTAATTACTCTTTTGAATAACAAAAAAATCACTTATAAACATTTAAAAAATTAACACTTTCACTTAAAAAAGTGCATCTCTTTGTGCATGTTTTGAAGCAAAATCATTTACAACATTTTCAATATCAACTTCTTTCAAAGATCATTCTCGATTGACATCAAAGCATGTCCATTTAACTTTTCTTGCGAAATAGTTGTCCGTAAATATGACTTCAACAACTTTAATTTAGAAAATGATATTGTAACAATCAGACTCACTCTTGATCTAAAACTTTTGTTGGTTCAACAAGCATCACTATAATTAAATTTGATCATTCATCTGTAATAATTCTAAAACATAATATTAATATCAAATAATTTGAATAAAAGAATGGTTGAATTTAGTTTGATTGATATGTCGTTAGTATAATATACAAAACGTGAAATCAAACATATTTAAATGCTTAATATCTTTTAATTTATGAGTTAAAAGATATTTAAATAGTATAAATATTATATTATATCGCTTGTTAAAGAAAATCTAAATCATAGTTATCTTTTAAGAATAAAAACAAATTGTTCACCCTACCCCAGACAACGAGAAGGGGTCTCGATTTTATTTTGCCACTGTTTTTTTTTTTTTTTGAAAAGTAAGAGCCTCGTTAAAAACCTTCTCTAGTCCTAGTTAGGAGAAAAAGAGTGCTCGATTTTTTATTCACGATTACAAGTCAAACTGGGCAAGAGTCCCTACCCACAAAGTTTCAGGCAATACAATAAAAACCTGCACCTAATATTTCAAGATTACATCACATACAAGCAAAGTTCTGCGCACATAGGCTACTTTCACACGAGCTTAGAACATTATTCCACGTACACAAGCATATTACCAGTGCTTACCATCCCTTCGCGCGCAAGCATATGAGCAGTGCCATTTGCTTCCATGATTGCAAAGGAGATGTGCCATAAGGGATTACCGAAGAACTCCCAACATTTCCTTATCAACTCTGCAAAAACACTCGGGAAAGGGCTATTTTGACTTATCCACTATACTGCCATAGAACAGTCAGATTCTATAATTAGAGGCGAATCCTTGCACCATTTAGATGCAGTGAAAAGTTTACACGCTTCCAAAATAGCCGCTAATTCAGCCCCGGTCGGATCCGTCAAACCAATGCATTTAGAGAATCTAATCAAGCATTTCCCGTTATGATCCCGTAGAATGCCGCCAATACCCCAACCCTGTAGCTACCTTTCACCGATGCATCAACATTAAATTTATAGGAACCAAATAGGGGGGCAGCCCATGAACCATAGGGAGGTCGCGCGTGTTTAGATTTAGGAACCACACAAAGATTAGGATGTTGAGTGAACTCTAGGATGGATGGTACGCTTGATGGCCATTTACATTTACACCAATGCCCGATTCTTGATAGCACAATGTGAGACAGACAGTCTTCAATTACAGCTTTATTGTTGAAGACTATCTCATTTCTATATAACAATATGGACCAGACAACCCCAAAGAATACGATGCTCCATATAGGCTTATTTGATGGTCTTATAGGTTGGTTCTCCCACAGTACCAGGAATGATTTTATAGATTCCGGCATGACTAAGTGAATGTTCCATATCCCACACCACTTTGCCATACTTTCCAGACAAACTCACAATGGCACAATAAGTGTACAACCGATTCAGGTACTATTGCGTGTTTTGAGTGCTTCGCAATTGGCACGTCGCAAGTTATAGTATAGTTAAGTTATCGTCTCCACAGGGATTGGTGAAATTCTGATTTTTAACTCCTCGCACTGAAAAGAGAAATAAATGGTGATGATAGGTGTTGGAAGTAACAAGTAAAATAATTAAACAAGTAAAATAAATGAAGAAAGTAATCGAATAAGAGAGTAGGTCAGGTTATCGTGGGTAGTGGTGCAATGGCTGTTTGGATTGTAGTGGCAATTGATTGCTGAGGCAACTCAATTGCTAAGGCAACTAAGGCCGGCTTAATTGCCATGGCAACTAGGTCACAAATTATGCCGTGGCAACTGGGACTGGTTTTAATGCCGTGGGAACTGGGTTCCTTCCTTCAAAGCTCGGCGAAGCATTCTTCAATGTCTTCTTGTTATCCCTAACCAAAGAACTAGTTAACTGTACACGCCTTGGTGATACATCCCTACGTTAACCCTGGGTGAACAACAACCGATCTACGCTCTTATTAGCCGTTGAAATCCAATCCTTATTCCTAAGGTGGATTAATCTTCATCGATGAATTGTTGAGTGAAGACCATGTTCATTCGTTTCTTGAATCTAACTCTCCCAAGTATAGATAAATAGGTAACTCTCGAGATCCTCTCCTAATTCACTTGAAATCAAAAATAAGAACCAAGAATAAACAAACTTTGAATTTAAATTGCAATCATTGAACCTAAACCATTTAAACGTTTATCACAACCATAAACCCCAAATAACCCCAGCCAATTTAAATTAGTTCATGGCTGGGGAGAAAGAAAATTTAATAAAAATAATCCCAGACATGGATCGCATAAAATCAAAATGAAGAAGATGAAGTGTGCGATTAGCCTTCTCTCTAGAATTCGATTCCCCAAAATCCCACTCTTTAAAGCTGCGATTTATCTTCTATTTAAAGGGGTTGATGCGATCAGCTTTGTTGTTGATAAAGAGGACTTGAATGCGTTTGAATTCTCTAGAGATATGGTCCTTATCTGATCAAACGGTTGAAATTTGAATATGGCCTTTATCTACTGTGATCTGGATAATGTTGCGGATAATGTTGTATTTATCCAGGATTATCCAGTTATGCCACGGCAATCAGCAATCAGCTTCGGCAACGCCTTCAGAAATGACCTATTCTTGCCACGACAACTCCTTCAGCAATGACCCCTACTTGCCACAGTAATCTTCACTTGTCACGGCAATCCAGTCATGCACAAAATAAAATACACCAGCAGCGATTTTTCCACAAAAATCAACCAAATGTAATACCAAGCTCATTAATTAAGGAAACTAGAAAACTATGCATGAATGCCTATCAATGCAACTAAAATGAGCCTAAGTCTAACAATAATATGAGTAAAAAGGGCAAGAAAAATAGTACTTTTGCACACTCATCACACCCCCAAATCGAACTATTGCTTGTCCTCAAGCAATACAAATCACTAACAAATACCTGCCAAGCACTTACCACCAAAAACATGCTTCTTTCCTGATTTCAATCCTCAGAACCGTGGAACAAAAAGTTGATTACCTTTCGATCTTTGGACATCACAGAGAATTACTTAGAATAGAACTACAATGCTAGTGAAAATGTGTGTGCGGAGTTGTGTACAAGTCAACTAATAGGATTCCATGTGAACAAAAAGTTTAATCAAATTATTTGCCGAGGCAATTAAGTTCACTAGAGCCAGTTTTAGGTACAGCATATCTCTTTTTCTTTTTTTTATACTAGAGCCAGTTCCGAGCACCTCTAGCATTTGCAAGATCCCTAAGACTAGAGCCAGATGAGCACCTTTAACTAAGGTTCATTGTTTATCATTTTTTTGTTTTTTTTCATAGCTAGAGCCAATTTCGGGCACCTCTAGTGCAATTTACCCATTTTTAAATAGCCTAAAATTCACTAGGTCTCCCTTAATCAACAAGTCATAACAGTGTCAAAATATTCAACATCATAGCAAAATTCTAAGTATTCTTCATGCTAGTCCTAAAATATAAGATTTTATCATGTAAGTGCATTGGCAAAAATTCATCATAGGATATCACAACAGGTTTAGGCAGTTTAATCAAGTAAGAGACATGGCGAGTAATATATGCAACTTAACATGAGACAAGTAATATATGCAGCTTAATATGAGACAACAAAAATGAATGCAACTAACTATGAAACAAAACCCCCCCAAATTCGAGAGAAACATTGTCCCCAATGCATGCAAAATGTAAACAAATCAAAAGAAAAATGAAATGCAAATGAGTTAGTCGGAGAGGTCATCACCTCGAATGACTAGTTTCCTTCGAGCCATTTTCTTGGTCCTTTTTCCCGCTCGTGGTGGTTGTTGATGCGAGGCTGGTGGTACTTCCTGAACCCTGGTTTTCACGGCCTCTTTGACCGTTTCATCCTCCTTGGCGGCCTTCTCTAGGTCAGAAGCTTTACACTTTACTGGATATTGTAATGGTGGGGCCAGAGGAGACTTCATTGGTGCGGTCATAGAGTTGGCTGAATTTGAAAAACCATAAAGAGATTCAATACGAGAAGGTTCAAAAATAAGCTCCTTACCTTTATGTAGGACTTCAATTGCCTTGGCAATGTTACTTGGCATAGGCACATATTCAGATGCCAGAGCAAGTAGTGCAGTGGGGAATACGGGAAAAAGAATAGTGTTGTCGGGATAATTCTCCAGGATCACTCTTGTTAGGGTTGCGTCACGATCTTTCATGTAACGTATAAACATCAATTGACGTTCTTCCATCTTGTCTAATGGCTGTGTCACGATCCTTCATGTAATGTATAAACATTAATTGGCATTCTTCCATCTTGTCCAACTGATGTGACAAAGGATGGAGGATTTCAGCAATCACTTCTATACTTGCTGTGGCATGTACACTTGCCGCGGCATGTTGGGTTGCCTTGGCAGTTGCTGGAACAGAGGACTGTTTTGCAGTGGTTGGCTCTTTTATCGGTTCCTCACGCAGTAAATGCAGACATTGACTATGGGACCACCTGTTTCTCTTGGTCAGTTTCTCATCCATAACATCAGTCGATACATGTTTTTTCACACAATCGAGATGTCAAATTGGGGAAAAAGAGTGCTTCTACATCCTTTGTACTACAAGCATAGATTTCTTCAACAATTATCTTCCCAATATCAATAGTACGCTTGTGTAAAATACAATGAAGCAATAATAAATGAGAATAAGAAGCAGGGGTATTATAGGTAGTAGGCATCAAACTAGTTTTTAAAAATTATTCCATAGTTTGGCCTCAGGTTTTAACACGATGCGATTTACTGTGCCCTTTAAGGCTCCGTCATTCTATTTGGCTCCCTCTACGTAAGATCTTGAAAAACCCTCTCCACTTCTTCAGCTATTATGTTCTCAACGAACTCGGCATGCTCATCCTTCTCCACATAGAGCCTATAGTATGCGTTGATGGCAGCGACATCAACAAGAATTGCTCTACCTCGCAAAAAAACACAGGGTTATATGGATTTGAAACATGCGAATAAAATTCCCTTACCCACGAGTTGTTGCCCGATTTTGGTTGTTCACAGAAGATTTGCCATTAATGGTGCTTGATTATCTTGAAGATGGAAGCCTCAAGCCCATATTTTTTGAGAGAAACATCATATTCGAACCCTTGCTCTTCCCATACCTTTCGATTTGCAAACTTGGCAAGATACATCTTCTCAACGATCGGAGATGCGAACCGGCAAAAAGATGGCTCTAGTGCTCTTGAAGAACTCGCCTTGGGCATAGTCTTGAGATTCTTGGCCATGGCTTTTCGGTTCTTGCTTGGAAAAGAAAGACAAAAGAAACAAAAGAAAAACTTGAAGAGTTACAAAAGAAGAAAGAGTAAAGTGGAGAAATTGGAGTAGATGGGAATTTAATGGTTGGGTGAATATTTAGTTGAAGTGATGGATGGATGTGCAATCAATGAGGGAAAAGAAGACAATTATGGAGTGTGGTGCGGCTAGGTTTAGGGAAAAATGTTGGGGTGAAAATTTTCAAAGGGTGATTAAATCCCTTTGAAATAGCCAAAAAATAGCCCATTTATCCACTTCAAAGGTTAAATTTCATTCTCATGAAATTTTATCCTAAGCCCAACTCCTTCTTCTTTGAAACTCTTATCCTAAAATTCAAACAAAACACAAAGATAATTATTAAATAAAAATAAAAGATAAAGGCGAGAGATAAATATCAAAACAAAATTAAGATAACAACTAAATCAAATAAAAATAAAGGATAAAGACCTAAAATCTAAAAATAACGAAAAATAAAACAAATAAAAAACAAAAATAATAAACTAAAATGAAAAGTTTGAAAATTAAAATAAAATAACTAAAAAAACTTTTAGAAAGAGCATTTTCATGCATCTCCTAAAGTTGCAATCTCCATATTGTGAGTCACATGTGCACCAACATAATGATTTAACCATTGTCCGTTAACCTTGAACTCATGTCCATCCATTGTCGATTTAACCACTACAGCCCTATGAGAATAAGGGTTTACAACCTCGAACGGCCCAGACCATCTTGACTTCATTTTCTCGAGGAAAAGCTTAAGGCGAGAATTGAAGAGAAGCACTAATTGCCCTAGCAAAAATTATCGCGGCAATAGCTCCTTGTCATGCCAACGCTTGGTTTTTTCTTTATAGATCTTGGTGTTGTCATATGCAAAGGCACGAAACTCTTCTATTTCGTTCAGGTCCAGTACACGCTTCTGCCCTGCACTTTCCCAATCCATATTCATGGTTTTGATAGCCTAGTAAGCCTTATGCTCGATTTCTACTGGCAGATGGCAAGTCTTGCCGTAGATAAGTCTGTGTAGAGACATGCCTAAGGGTGTCTTGTATACTATTCGGTAAGCCCAGAGTGCGTCATCAATTCTCAAAGAGCAATCCTTTCGAGAAGGATTAACAACTTTCTCAATTATCCCCTTTAATTTACAGTTGGAAATTTTTGCTTGCCCATTAGTCTGTCGGTGGTATGCCTATGTGTCACTCCAAGGCACTCCAATGTCTTGGCAATCAGTTTATTATCAAAATGTGTGCCATCATCGCTGATAATTTCCCTTGGTGTCCTAAACTGTGTAAAGATATTCTTCTGCAGAAATTGTGGCACGGTCTTTGCATCATTCTTAGGAACTGCACTTGCCTTCACCCACTAGGACACATAGTCCACAGTGAGTAAAATATAGAGGTTGTCGAACGATAACGGGAAAGGCCACATAAAATCGATGCCTCATACATCAAACAATTCGACCTCAAGTATATTCTGCAATGCCATCTCATGTCGTCTTGATATGTTTCCCGTTAGTTGACAACGGTTACACCCCTTGTAAAAATCATGGGCGTCTTTGTAAAAAGTGGGCCAATAAAAATCAGACTGTAAAACTTTGGCTGCAGTACGAGTTCCACTGAAATGTCCTCTATATGGTGAAGAATGGCATTATCGGAGCACATTTTGTTGTTCCTCCTCAGGGACACATCGTCGTATGACCTGATCTACACATTGTTTAAACAACAGAGGCTCGTCCCAATAATAATGCTTAGCATCCTGTCGGAATCGATTCTTCCCTTGGTGAGTAAGGTCATAAGGTAAAATACCACTATCCATAAAATTTACTAGATTTGCATACTAGGGTATTGCCGAGGCAATTAACAACTGCTCATCCAGGAATGCATCATGGATCTCCAATGAGTCATTGTCTATTTTGCCCTCGTCCAACCTTGACAAATGATCAGCAACCTGGTTCTCCGTCCATTTCATGTCCTTAATTTCAATGTCAAACTCTTGTAAAAGTAATATCTAACAAATTAAACGAGGTTTGGCATCTTTCTTAGCAATCAAATATTGAATTGTCGAATGGTCAGTGTGGACAATTACCTTTGTACCAATCAAGTAGGAACAAAATTTGTCAAATGCGAAAACCACAGCTAGTAGTTCCTTTTCTGTCATGGTGTAATTCAATTGAGCACCACTAAGGGTTTTACTAGCGTAATATATCACATGGAAAATCTTACCTCTTCGTTGTTTGAGAATAGCTCCTATAGCGTAACCGCTTGTATCACACATGAGCTCGAAAGGTAAGGTCCAATCATGGGGAATGACAATAGGTGTCGTGGCAAGTTGCTTCTTAAGGGTTTCAAATGCCTTGGCACAAGATTCATCAAAATTAAAAGCCTTGTCATGTTCAAACAAATTACACAAGGGTATAGAAATCAAAGAAAAATTATGAATATACCTTTTGTAAAGCCCTGCATATCTGAGAAAACATCGGATCCCTTTGACTGAATTTGGAGGCGAAAATCTCTCAATCACTTCTACTTTGGCTTTATCTACCTCGATTCTCTTCAAGGAGATCTTGTGCTCGAGCACTATATCTTCATCCACCATAAAATGGCACTTCTCCCAGTTTAAAACTAGGTCAGTTTCTTCACAACGTGCCAACACCTTCTCCAAATTGCCAAGACAATTGTCAAAGCTATCTCCAAACGCTAAAAATTTGTCCATAAAGATTTTGAGGAAATCATCCACCATGTCAGAGAATATTGCCATCAGACATCGCTAGAATGTCGCTGGGGCATTATATAGTCCAAACGGCATTCATCGAAATGCATATGTACCATACGAGTACGTGAAATTAGTTTTTTCCTGATTTTCCGGTGTTATGGCGATTTGGTTATACCTTGAGTATCCATCAAGAAACAATAAAACGATTTACCTGTAAGACGGTCAAGCATTTGGTCAATAAATGGTAAAGGAAAATGATCTTTCCTAGTAGCTTTATTTAACTTGCGGTAATCCATACAAACCCTCTAACCAGTGATGGTTCTAGTTGGAATGAGTTCGTTGTTTTCATTACTTACTACAGTTATACCTCCCTTCTTCAGTACACATTGTACCAAACTTACCCATGTACTGTCAGAAATAGGATATATGATACCGGCATCGAGCCACATGATGATCTCTTTCTTCACAACTTTCTTCATGGCATGGTTAAGCCTTCTTTGTGCCTCGATTGAGTTTTTATGGTCGTCATCTAACAAAATCTTGTGCATGCACACTGCCGGACTGATTCCCTCCAGGTCTGCAATTGACCAACCTATTGCCTTTTTGTACAGTGCCAACACGGAAATCAACATCTCTTTTTGTTCAGGCTGTAACTTAGAAGAAATAATTACGGGCAAAGTTTTATTGGTTCCCAAATAAACATATTTCAATTGCCCTGGAAATGGTTTTAACTCTAAGATAGGGGGTTGTTCAATGGAAGGTTTCTCGGGTTTACATTCCTTATTTGAATAATCAAGTGATTCAAAAATTTTACATGGCCAGCTTACCATCTATTTCACTTCTTGTTGTGCCTCAGTGTCTGATTCTATAGGCTCTCCAGTCTCGACAATCAAATTGCCCTGACAATACTCTTCTATGTCAAAATTGAATTTTGTTGTGGCCTGAATGACTTGGCACTCTTTTGGATCATCAGCATGCTTCAAGGTTTTGAAAACATTGAGCGTGACTTGCTGATCATTCACTCTCATGGTAAGCTCTCCTCTCTCGACATCAATCAAAGTCTTGCTCGTTGCTAAGAACGATCTCCTAAGAATAATAGGTGTGGACTCATCTGCTTCACAATCCAAAACAATAAAGTCAGCGGGAAAAATAAACTTATCCACTCTTACAAAGATGTATTCGATTTGTCCCTCTGGATGCACATAAGTTCTATCCGCAAGTTGAAACATGATTGTAGCGGGTCTCGCCTTTCCTATGCCCAATCTTTGAAAAACAAATTTTGGCATAAGGTTGATGCTGGCTCCAATATCACACAGTGGCTTTCCAACATAGTGATTGTCGATTGCACAAGGTATTGTAAAACTGTCGGGATCTTTTAATTTAGGTGGTAGACAGTTGTGTAACATTGCCATACACCCCTCCGTCACAGTAACTGTCTCAAACTCTTCGAGCCTAGTTCACTTAGAGACAATGTCTTTAAGGAACTTAGCATAGTTTGGCATTTTCTCTATTGCTTCCACCAGTGGAAAGTTGATGTGGACTTGCTTCAAGATTTCAAGAAATTTCTTGAACTGGTATTCGTTTTTCTGCCTCTTCAGCCTCTGTGAGAATAGTGGTGGAATTCTGATCTCCTCATCTTTTCCTTTCCCATCCGATTTGGAATTCTTGGATGGACTTGCCGCGACAAGTGGACTTGCCGTGGAAACTGTTGAATGCTCATCATCAATGATTGCCAAGGTATTGTTGTCGGATACATCATTCTGGACGGGGTTATTATCCTTTGATTGGGTGGATCCCTCATTTGCTTTTGATCCACTTTGGGTAGTTATCACCTTACATTGTTCATGGCCCGTTCCTCGTACAACCTCAGTGTCGCTGGGAAAACCTCCATGTGGCCTTGTATTTAGAATCTGAGCAAATTTCCCGACTTGCTTCTCCAATGCTTTCAAAGCTTCTCCTTGACTTTGGATCTGCATCTTAGTCCTGTTAATAAAAGTGTTAGTCTTTTTCATAAAATTACTAGTCTCAGCCATTTATGATTTAGTTTTAAACATGAAAGCATTTAAAGAGTTTTCCAAAGAGCTAGTTGATGTTGATTGTTGCTGCGGCAATTGTTACCGTGGCATGTTCTGCTGTAATCATGATGCTTCCATATTCTGGTGTGTCATAACCCATTTTGACCCCAAACCCAAAAACCCATTAACCCGACCCGGATCCGTTTATAACCCACGACCTGACTCGGTAACCAAAAACCCAAAAAAACCTAACCCTAAAATGAACTCGCCGCCACCACCACCCTCCACTGCCGCCGCTGTTCTCCTTCGTTGCCTCCGTCACCATCTCCGGCAATCTAATCCTGAAACCCTAAATATAAAAATAACCAAAAAAATCAACCCCAAAATAGCCTAACCTAATCTGCCATCTACCTATACCCTTGCCACAACCATACCCCTGACTTATCAATCCCACGAAATCTGCCCCAAATCCGGTCAAAATCATCAACAGATTTGTAATAATAAGATAATAGGAGTAGCTGTTATTTTGGATTGTAAAAGGGGTGTTATAAACCCAAGAAATTAGATTTGTAAAGGGGGCTGATATTCAAAAAATCGAAAAAAAACATAGAGATTTAGGGGGTTATTATTCGAAAGAACGAAGAGAAAGAGGGGTTTCTAGATCAAAAAACGTTGTAAGGGTTTCAGATTCAAAAAATTTCAAGAGTAATAAAAATTTTAGAGGTAAAACATCAAAGATTTGTTCGAACTCTATTTTATTTTAAAATCAAAGGTTTTTTTGTGTTTGTTTTCAATTTGAATCAAACATCAAAAAAGAAGCGAAAGATCGAAGCTCACCTACATGTTCCTGCCGCCGCTGCTCCTTCTTTGCTGCGAGGTCGTTGCGTCGATGACCGTCACGAACGCAGAGGCGGCGCCGCTGGTAGAAGATTAGGGTTGGAGGTTTGAGAGTAATAAGAAGCTGTTAGGTTTTTATATCTTATTAATCCATTTTTTAAAAAAATACCATTTAATATTATGTTTAAACCGGCTTTGGAGTGATACGACGCCGTTTCAGACGTACCCAGCTCACGCGGTGACCCGACTCGGGGAGGATTCGCGTTTTTGCTTAATGGTATAATTACCATGCCGGTCCTTAGGCTTTTAACTCGCTCTCTCTTTTGTCTATGATATAATTACAATTTCAGTCCCTCCCTTTCTTCCCCGTTTTCACTTCTGCCCATGGAATAATCCCACATCTAGTCCCTGTATTTGTTATGCGCTTTTAATCTTGTCCATTTGTGCTTTATTTGTGTCTTTTATTTTCATTTTGTTCGATTTTAGTCACTGCTCTGTTTGGTATTTAATTTTTAGCACTTTTATTTTACGTCATTTATATTTCTGCCCGTGCATTTTATATTTTGTTCATTTTAGTCTTGTAATATATATATATTTTTCATGCCATGTACTTTAATGCTTGTGCATTTTAGTCCTTAAGTTGTTATTTCAATGTTGTTTTATGTATGTTAGTATAAATCCTTGGTTATTATTATTATTGTTGTTATTATTATTATATTTTTATGTGTGAGATTAATATTCATGCATGTTTCAAATTAGTTTTTTACGTTAGATTAATATTTTATTATGCTCTTATTTATTTATATTTTTATCGCATTATATTTATTTATGTCTGCTATGTTATAAGTTGCATTTCGGAACATAAATTGTCAATGCGGTGCCCTTTTATTCAAGCGTAAACCGGGCCAGTATCAGGCGTAGTGATAGTGGTTGGGCGTTTACTCTCGAATAACGGGGCCTTTAAAATCTATTTGCACTTATAACCGAATTTTAATTTAATCGTCACTTTAATCTGGAAAGTTTAATATTAATAAAGCGGTAATTATTAAAGTACCAATTTTGGGCGGTGTGGGGGTGCTAGTCCTTCCCCATCTGTAACCGACTCCCGAACCCGATATTTTGAAATCTCTGGTTTTTACGGTGTCCGGTCCACCTTGAGTGGCCGGTGGCGACTCCATTTTTAAATAAAACATGGGTTTTATAAAACTCTACGCGGAAGACATCATTTTCAAAATAAAGTAAAACAAAAAAACAAAAACACCTTTTTTAGCGATGGGGATATCGCTACAGATGGCGACTCCGCTGGGGATATTTTTGTTTTTTCAAAAACAAAAGAGAGTCAAGCTTGTTCAAATAATTACCGCTTTAGTAATATTAGAAGTTCCGGATTTAAGTGACGATTAAGTTAAAATTTGGTTATAATTGCGCGTTTATTTTAACACATTTAAAATTTGGCGTATAAATCCGTCCTTTTAAGTGTCGAGAAAACGCTAATGCTTTCGCGAGGATATCGTTCCTCCGTGTAGGCCTAGCAAGTACCTTCGGGGCTCAAGTACCTTATGCTTTCATAAGGATATCGTTCCTTCGTGCATGCATAAGCGAATGGGTCCTCCTGAATTGAACCCGATTGAAAAGAGCCTATAATGGGTGATGACCGGGGGCCTTGCTACTCTTAGTAGAGGACAGCAAGGACAATTTGGGTACCTCCTAGCACCAAAACTGCATGTAGAGAACATATAGAAACCCACCCTGTTAGAGCCATGCAGATAACCTAGGCGTTTTAGACGGGATGTAAATAGGGTTGTTTTGTTTACCTTATCTAAATTGTTTTTCTATTTATGTGTTATTGATCTTATCCGGTACTGACTCATTTTCTTTTCTGTTTTACCCTTTTTTGCATACATCATTGCATTTGCATTACATTGGGGTGTTGGTTTGAGTGGTTTACCCGATCAGAAATCCTTCATTTTTACCCTAATTTCAAATTGACCCATTTTTGTGATCACATTATATCTGCTTATTTTGGCATTCACTGCATGGCATATCATAACACTTTATTTTTTTGCATTTTACCAGCATGACATGCTGGTTCTCAATTTGAAAAATTATCATTGGGAGAAAATCTAGCACTCTAGATATCGAGGCAATATTCAAAGTTGCAAATGAATCCCTTGAGTTTGAAAGTTGGGCCATGGGAACCATTTTTGAATCAGTACTTTCACATCTAGGACATACATTTTGCACTTACATGCATACATTTTAAAATTTCAAAATTAGTCCCTGGGTTACCCCATCTGATACAACAAAGTTGGTCGATCTAGCACCTTCCAGAACCTCTACAAAAGCCCGATCTTGGGGCATATCCGAAAGCGTCTGCTGCAAACACCATATCTCTGACAAGACTTCAATTTGGGGGCATTCTCCATCAAGGTTCAGAAACAAGCATTCGACAACTACATATCATCACTGCTCCGCATTGATCAGAAAGAGATAAGTTACCCAACACAGCAAATTTGTGAACCTGACCTAGGGAGCAACACAATATCTTCATGAGGACAATGAAAGCCCCTCAGAAAAAAGAAAAGAGCGAACATAGAAGTTTCAGATTTGCTACAAGAGCAATTTCAGACGACAACATAGAACGAACAAAATGTTGGGGCATGCACCCTGATGAAAGATTCAAAGAAAGGTAATCGAACCCAAGAAGAGGTTGGGGCATTGTCATATGCAAAAGACCAAGATCCTAACAGGACCAATGAGGAGTCAGGGGTATCCCATTGAGGGCCAGAAAAATCATGTCACATCCATGCATTTAGTTGTATTCATCTTGCATTAAATCATTTTTGCATACGTCGTACACCTATGTTCAGTGCATACACTAAAGCCACCTTGCATTTAGGATAGACACATGCATTTAGGCCTAAAATTCATACATTTTTGCTTGTACATACAAACAGGTCTACAAAAAAGACTGAGATACCCCCAACATGGGGGCAATAACAAGAGGGTCAACCTTATTCATGGAAGAGGACAAACAAAAGATGCTGAAATATCTAATAAAAGGTATCAGTGACAAAATCTTTGGCAATTACTGACCAATGTTTTTTCTTTTGTAGGATTTTATTCCTCCGACGATGGTGTGACGGACGCCAACATTCCAGATCTTACCCTCTACCGACAGAAGCAGAGCAAATTTTTTCCAGACATAGTCTCGCTGTCAATAGCACAACAATTCAACATCTTGCAAATCATGCCTCCATCAGTGGTGGTACGCCAACTTAATGTAGATCTTGCCTCCGTCGGTGGCGTTGCAGATCAGATTTTCCATTCGGTCCTGTCTCTCAGTCGGTGGTGTAGTGGGTCCCACATTTTGTTGATCTAGTCTCACCATCAGTGGTGTGACAGATCAAATCCTCTTCAGGTCTTACCTCTTCGACGGTGTTGTAGCTAGACCTAAATTTTACTCGGAATTTACCTTTTTATTATAATTGTAGCTAAAAATCAATCAAAAAAGAAAAAAATTAGAAAAAAATTAGAAAAAAAATCAAAAAAAGAGAAAGAAAAGTCAAAAAAATTAAAAAAGGAAAAGAGAAGAAAAAAACAAAAAAGAGAAGAAAAAAGGAAAATTTGAAAAAAAAGAAGAAAAGAAAAAAACGAAAAAGAGCAAAAATGAAGGAAAAATCAAAAAATGAAGAAAAAAGAAGAAGAAGAAAACTATCCGACCCTGCCTCTTCGTCGGTGTCGTAGTTGGATCAAATCTTCAGACCTTGCCTCTTCGTCGGTGTTGTAGCTTGGTCAAATATAACTCTCCGATCCTGCCTCTTCGTCGGTGGCATAGCTGGATCAAATCTTCAGACCTTGCCTCTTCGTCGGTGTTGTAGCTTAGTCAAAATTAACTTCCGGTTCTGCCTCCTCATCGGTGTTGTAGCTGAACCAAATCTACTAACTTCCGGTCTTGCCTCTTCGTCGGTGTTGCAGCTAGACCAAATTCACTGACTTTTGATCCTGCCTCTTCGTCGGTGTTGTAGCTGGATCAACATTACTAACTTTAGACCATGCCTCTTCGTCGGTGTTGTAGCTTGGTCAAAATTTACTAATTTTCAAATTTTATCAATGTTGTTTCTTGAAAATGAAGAAAAAAAGGAAAAAAGAAAAACGAAAATTCAAAAAAAAGAGAAGAAAATCAAAATGAGCTTTCAATCCTTCGGTCATGCCTCTTCGTCAGAGTTGTAGCTAGATCAGATATCAGAACTTTCATCCACTGATCCTGCCTCTTCATCAGAGTTGTAGCTGGATCAAATCTTCAGACCTTGCCTCTTCGTTGGTGTTGTAGCTTGGTCAAATCTAACTTTCGGTTCTGCCTCTTCGTCGGTGCTGTAGCTGAACCTAATCCACTAATTTCCAGTCTTGCCTCTTCGTCAGAGTTGTAGCTAGACCAAATTTACTAACTCTTGATCCTGCCTCTTCGTCGGTGTCGTAGCTGGATCGACATTGCTAACTTTAGACCATGCCTCTTCGTCGGTGTTGTAGCTTGGTCAAAATTTACCAACTTTCAAGTTTTATCAATGTTGTATCTAAAAAAATGGAAAAAAGAAGAAAAAAAGAGTAAAAAAGCAAAAAAAGAAAAAAAAAGATAAAGATAAAAAGAAAATGAAGTTTTCAATTTTCTGATACTGCCTCTTCGTCAGAGTTGTAGCTGGATCAGGCATTGGAACTTTCATCCATCGGTCTTGCCTCTTCGTCAGTGTTGCAGCTGGATCTAATTTTGTAGACCCTGCCTCTTCGTCGGTGTTGCAACTGGGTCAAATTTTCTTTAGGTATTAGTTTATTATCAATAATGTAGCAAGTTCGACTCATTTTGCTTCCCCAACAAACAATCCCCTTATTTTGAAGATTTTGCTTCCTAAGAGTGACAAGGTAGATCAACCAAGACAAGAAAGAAGACGTGCATCAAAGAGAAAGAATATCTACAGAAGAACGAAGACGTACGTCAAGAGGAGAAGCCTAGTCGGACCGGACCAAAACAGGTCATTCTTAATCTTTGCTCTACTGTTGTTACACAACAATGAGCAAAGAGGGGCAACTCTCATAACCTGTTTTGACCCCAAACCCGAAAACCCATTAACCTGACCCAGATCCGTTTACAACCCACGACCCGACTCAGTAACCAAAAACCCAAAAAACCTAACCTTAAAATGAACCCGCCGCTACTACCACCCTCCACTGCCGTCGTCGCCATCTCTGGCAATCCAATCCCAAAACCCTAAATCTAACCCTAAATATAAAAATAACCAAAAAATCAACCCTAAAATAGCCTAACCTAATCTGCCATCTACCCATACCCCTGCCACAACCATACCTCTGCCTTATCAATCCCACGAAATCCGCCCCAAATCCGGTCAAAATCATCAACAGATTTGTAATAATAAGATAATAGGAGTAGTTGTTAGTTTGGATTGTAAAAGGAGTGTTATAAACCCAGGAAATCAGATTTGTAAAGGGGGCTGATATTCAAAAAATTGAAAAAAAACAGAGAAATTTAGGGGGTTATTATTTGAAAGAACGAAGAGAAAGAGGGGCTTCTAGATCAAAAAATGTTGTAAGGGTTTCAGATTCAAAAAATTTCAAGAGTAATAAAAATTTTAGAGGTAAAACATCAAAGATTTGTTCGAACTCTATTTTATTTTGAAATCAAAGGTTTTTTTGTGTTTGTTTTCAATTTGAATCAGACATCAAAAAAGAAGCGATAGATCGAAGCTCACCTGCATGTTCCTACCGCCGCTGCTCCTTCTTTGTCGTGAGGTCGTTGCGCCGATGATCGGCACGAACGCGGAGGCGGCGCCGCTAGTAGAAGATTAGGGTTGGAGGTTTGAGAATAATAAGAAGTTGTTAGGTTTTTTACCTTATTAATCCATTTTTTTAAAATACCATTTAATATTATGTTTAAACCGGCTTTGGTGTGATACGACGTCGTTTTAGACGTACCCAGCTCACACGGTGACCCGACCTAGGGAGGATCCGCGTTTTTGCTTAATGGTATAATTACCATGCCGGTCCCTAGGCTTTTAACTCGCTCTCTTTTTGTCTATGGTATAATTACAATTTTAGTCCCTCCCTTTCTTCCCCGTTTTCACTTCTGTCCATGGAATAATCCCGCATCTAGTCCATGTATTTGTTATGCGCTTTTAATCTTGCCCATTTGTGCTTTATTTGTGTCTTTTATTTTGCATTTTGTTCGATTTTAGTCATTGCTCTGTTTGGTATTTAATTTTTAGCACTTTTATTTTATGTCATTTATATTTCTGCCCATGCATTTTATATTTTGTTCATTTTAGTCTTGTAATATATATATTTTCATGCCATGTACTTTAATGTTTGTGCATTTTAGTCCTTAAGTTGTTATTTCCATGTTGTTTTATGTATGTTAGTATAAATCTTTGGTTATTATTATTATTATTATTATTATTATATTTTTATGTGTGAGATTAATATTCATGCGTATTTCAAATTAGTTTTTTACGTTAGATTAATATTTTATTATGCTTTTATTTATTTATATTTTTATCGCATTATATTTATTTATGTATGCTATGTTTTAAGTTGCATTTCGGAATATAAATTGTCAATGCGGTGCCCTTTTATTCGAGCGTAAACGAGGCCAGTATCAGGCGTAGTGATAGTGGTTGGGCGTTTACTCTAGAATAACGGGGCCTTTAAAATCTACTCGCACTTATAACCGAATTTTAATTTAATCGCCACTTTAATCCAGAAAGTTTAATATTAATAAAGCGGTAATTATTAAAGTACCAATTTTGGGCGATGTGTGGTGCTAATCCTTCCCCATCCGTAACCGACTCCTGAACCCGATATTTTGAAATCTCTGATTTTTACGGTGTCCGGTCCACCTTGAGTGGCCGATGGCGACTCCATTTTTAAATAAAATGAGGGTTTTATAAAACTCCACGTGGAAGACATCATTTTCAAAATAAAGTAAAACAAAAAAAAAAACAAAAACACCTTTTTTAGCGAGGGGGATATCGCTACATGGTGTTACTGATTATTGGAGTTGTTCTGGTTACTCCATGAAAAATTTGGATGCTTTTTTCAAGCCGGATTATACATGTTGGAATATGCATTGTTGTTCCGGTTATAATTCCCAACATAGAAACTGGATTATGGGTTCTGCATACACTCAGAAGAATCATGGATTCCCAACATAGTTGTCCGTAAGTATGACTTCAACAACTTCAATTTTGAAAAACTTCGTTCTACAGAAACAACAATAATAGAAATAGTCAATAAGATTCTATAAGTAATTGTCGCATTTGAAAGGAATTAAAACGTTTTAAAAATCTTAATAAATCAATTGCTCTCATTTTTCATTAGGCAAAAGTTCTTTAAGTAATTTCTGCTCAATAAATAATGTATTTCCATCAACTTCAAATAACTCACCTTTGTTAAGAGCATTTTTTAAAATTATTATAATGAGATTTGAGATAACATTGTCCAATGAAAATGATTTATCAAAATGAAACAAGAAGCCAGAAACATTCTCATATAATTGATATTGTTCAAATCTCTTATCCAAAGAAATAATGACTTGATAGACAATATACAAAAAGTATTCAATTATAAATGACTCCTCATGAGATATTAGTGTTTGTATTTTGTAATTAATTTGAAGGACTGTGTAAGTTATTCGTGAGTTTCTAATTACTATTAAATATAAAAATTTATAAATATTTAATTTATATTTGATCTTTATTTTTAATTTCTCTCTTTTTAGTCGTATGCGGTCACTCCACCTACGCATGTCCATAACCCCACTGTTGATACGCCAGCCTTACCACTTAAATTGTGGCTTTCTTAGCCACAATTTTATATATAATTTACAAATCCACTTAACCTTAAACCCAAAAATTAAGTAAACAATGTTATGTTATTAATCCGGTCTAATCATGATATATTTACGATATTATAAGTATGGAGTAAATTAATAATCCTTTATAAAATTACCTAATATTTAATGGAGACCATATATGTAAAATAATAATAACAATTTAACTCTAACTTTTTTAAATTTCAAAAATATTGCATTAATCTATTCAAAAAAATATTGCATTCATGTTAAAAAAATTAAAATGGTAATTAAAATTCTGATTATGCTAATTCTTATAAAAAAGGTAAAATATTAGGAGAAATTATATCATAAGTCATTTCCGCCACGTCATTCATGGGACCAACCAATAAAAACCTTCCATCTCATTATTTTTTCTATGTCATATTTTTACCAAGTTCACTTGGTAAAACTGTTTTTAAAATTGATTTACAGTAAATATGAGTAAAGATTCACTTAGTAAAAATATGACATGGAAAAAATAATGAGATTGGTGATTTTTATTGGTTGGTCTCATGGATGACATGACGTGAATGACCCATGATATAATTTTTCAAATATTAGTTGCACCTTCGATATAATTTTTTATAATAATAAATGTATTAATCTATTTTTTTCTATAACAACATGGCTACCACTTACATAAATCAAGGAGACGTTGAAGCTCCATTGGAGGGAGTAGAGACATTACTAGATCAGGCAAACTTATCTTAGACTCGAGATTCAATCTGATTTATTCGACCTAAGATCTGATATCGATTCAAACATGATGACTCGAAAGTTGATCCAAAATTCAGAATAAATTAAACCGAACCGAAATTGACCAGAATTTTAGTTTGAATCAAAATGAACCTAAACCGAAAGCAACCCAAACCGACAACAGCCCGAAATAAAAAAATATTAAAAGAAATAAAGAAAGATGAGATGTAAACAGCCGCACAACTCACCAAAAAGTCAAATCTATTGACTTTATAAAGCCATATGTAGCATGTAAAAAACTGGCCCGAAAAAATCCGATTAAAACGACCGATCTCTCGTTGACCCGAAATTAACCGAAATAACCAACCCGATATAACCAGAATCACCATAGACCCGAACTAAAACTAAAATCAAATTTGTACCGGATTATATCAAACCTGAAATAACTCAAACTGAAACCGAATCGAATGACCCGTTTGCCACCTCTAGACCACCCGATCATTAGTACCAGGATCCTAGTCTAGTCTTGCTAGTAACTCAGTCCACGACCTTACTACTTTCACGAGCAATATAATAAAAGATAAAAGGCTCGAAATAAAGTTACGAAATAAGATGTCATATTTAAATATTAGAAATATTTTAAATTTAGAAAATGATATTGTAACAATTAGACTCACTCTTAATCTAAAACTTTTGTTGGTTCAACAAGCATCACTATAATTAAATTTGATCATTCATCTGTAATATTTCAAGATTACATCACATACAAGCAAAGTTCTGCGCACGTAGGCTACTTTCACACGAGCTTAGAACATTATTCCACGAACACAAGCATATTACCAGTGCTTACCATCCCTTCGCGCGCAAGCATATGAGCAGTGCCATTTGCTTCCCTGAATGCAAAGGAGATGTGCCATAAGGGATTACCGAAGAACTCCTAACATTTCCTTATCAACTCTGCAAAAACACTAGAGAAAGGGCCCCTTTGACTTATCCACTGTACTGCCATAGAACAGTCAGATTCTATAATTAGAGGCGAATCCTTACACCATTTTAGATGCAGCGAAAACTTTACACGCTTCCAAAATAGCCGCCAATTCAGCCCCGGTCAGATCCGTCAAACCAATGCATTTAGAGAATCTAATCAAGCATTTCCCGTTATGATCCCGTAGAATGCCGCCAATACCCCCAACCCCGTAGCTACCTTTCACCGATGCATCAACATTAAATTTATAGGAACCAAATGCCCATGAACCATAGGGAGGTCGCGCGTATTTAGATTTAGGAACCACACAAAGATTAGGATGTTGAGTGAACTCTAGGATGGATGGTACGCTTGATGGCCATTTACATTTACACCAATGCCCGATTCTTGATAGCACAATGTCAGACAGACAGTCTTTATTTACAGCTTTATTGTTGAAGACTATCTCATTTCTATATAACCATATGGACCAGACAACCCCAAAAAATGCGATGCTCCATATACAGGGGCGGATCTACCATTGTGCCTCCTAGGTCAAGTGACCTACCATTCAAAAAATATTTTTTCAGGTTGAGATGCTTAACGCGTGACTTTAGACAATAAGAGAGTTTGTTTAACTGATGTGGAGATTTCAAACAAAAAATCGACCATAAAAAGATAAAAGATTCACTGAAAGATGATTGGGTTTTAAACAAAATTAAATAAAATAAAAGGGTAAGCAATAGTTTACAGGAATCGAAGTGAAAGGATTATGAAAGGGTAAGAGAGACGAGGGGGAGGAGGAGGGGAGAGAGAAGTTGCTGGCGGCTATACAAAAGAATAGATAAAATGGCTTTAGGTTAAGCTGAAAAATCAAACATATATCCCTCTTAATGGTAAATTTTGAAGCGAGTCACTAATTTTATTAAGAGTTTTCAAAATTGGTACTAAACTTTTAAAGATTACTGTTTTACCTTGAAACTCTGAAAAAATTATAAAATAACCTTCAAACTATTCTTTTTAATCCTAATTTCACAATTTATCCCTTTAAGATTGAAACTTCCACCCTCAAATTCAGGGTGTAACAATGTGTTTTTTTTTCTTAAAAAAATTAAGTTTACTTGCAGTCATTTTTATGTACTAGTAATTTATAATTTGAATTTTTAAATGTAACTTTTGATGACTTATTCAATTTATTCTTGGTTTACATGCGCTTGAATTTATTGTCAATCGGTGAACTACCAAAATTGAATTTCTAGATCCGCCCGTCCATATAGGCTTATTTGATGGTCTTATAGGTTGGTTCTCCCACAGTACCAGGAATGATTTTAGAGATTCTGGCATGACTAAGTGAATGTTCCATATCCCACACCACTTTTGCCATACTTTCCAGATAAACTCACAATGGCACAATAAGTGTACAACTGATTCAGGTACCTTGCCGCAAAACACACACAAACAATCACCAGTCCCCGGGACTCCTCGCTTTGCTAACTCCACCAAGGTTGGGATTCGATTTTGGACAGCTCGCCACACAAAAACCTCAACTTTTGGAGGTGCCAAATTTTGCCATACGAGCTTCCAGGTTTTATCAGCGTTTAGACCCTCCACCGAGACATTGACACAGTAATCCTTGGGCCTGTACGGTCCACATTGATTACCTCTCCATTTCAGACAATCAACTTCAAGATTTTCTTTCGAGGCGCGGTCAAGAATGTCCATGAGTTCATCCCACAAATCGAGTTCCCATGCAAATAACTCCCTCCGGAGCTCAATGTTACAGGTCCAATGACCATCAACTTTCACTCCAAATTCGCAAACCATCCCTTGCTTCTTCACTGCAACATTAAAAATTCTGGGGAAAGCCGATCTGAGTACAGGAACTTCAGTCCAATTATCCTCCCAAAACTTTATTGATTTGTCGTCACCAAGAGCACAACAAATGTTTTTAGAGAAAAGTCATCAGGGTTCGAAGTCGGTTGTGTAATGTTCTTCCATATCCAAGAACATTTTCTACTCTGAGGGGCGTATGGCACCAAGCTATTAACTGGATAGTCATATTTGGCATCAATAATCTGCCTCCACAAACTATCCAACTCTTGGCTATATCTTCACACCCACTTGTTTAGGAGTGCGCGATTCTTTATCTTCATGTCGAAAAAGCCTAAACCGTCGAACTCCTTGGGCCGAATTAAATTACTCCATTTAATCCAATGAATTGGTCGATAGACATTAGATCCCCAAATAAACTTCGCGATGCTTTTGTTTATTGTGTTGGCTACGGTTTGAAATAACCCCAGAAAGTAAATAGGGAGGCTGCAAAGTACAGACTTTACCAAACATATTCTCCCTACCAGAGATAACAGCCTGCCTTTCCAACCCTCAGATTTCACCCGAGTTTTTCAAGGTACCAAAGGGTAAACCTAAGTATATCGATGGGAGGGACCCGATTTTACAATTGATGGAATCAGCCCAATCGCGAACCTGGCCCTCCTCAACGTTGAGGCCGTAGAGATTTGTTTTCTTCAGGTTCAAACTTAATCTTGAAGCCATCTCAAAGAGTCTGAGTATTCTCTTCGTGTTGATAATATTCTCCTTATTCGCCTTCACCAATATGAGTAAGTCATTTGCAAATTGTAAATGTGATATAGCGAAACCATTTTCACCTACTTCCACCCCCTCCAATATATCGGAACTCACAGCTTTATTGATAAGTGCACTTAAAGCCTCCCCAATGATATTAAACAATAGGGGCGATAAGGGGCAACCCTGCCTCAGTCCCCTCTTGATCGGGAAGATACTAGTGGGAACTCCATTGAGCAGAACCGAGATCTTGGCCGTCGATAAGCACAAAGAAATCCACTTTCGCCATCTAGCCCTTAAGCTCATCTTTTGGAGGATAAAGTCCAGAAAACACCAGTCCACCGTGTCATATGCACCCTTAAAATCAGCTTTAAACACTATTGCCTCTCGATCGCTTCTTCGTAAATCGTCGATTACCTCATTTGCAATGAGTACGCAATCTGAAATTTGTTTCCCAGGTATAAATGCAAATTGATTGTCTCCAATGATTTCGTTAATGCATAGAGCCAACCTTCTGGAAAGAACCTTTGCAAGGATTTTATACATACTGTTTACGAGGGAGATTGGCCTGTAATCCTCAATAAATTTTGGGCACGAGGTTTTAGGGATAAGTGTGATGAATGAATGATTGAAAAATTTATCCCTAATCTTCCCGTTGTAGAAATCATCAAAGAATTCTATAACCGGACTTTTGATGGACTGCCAGCATGTCTTATAGAAATCCATATTGAAACCGTCAGGCCCTGGTGCCTTATTCCCATCAGAGTTCTTGATCACCTCCCATATTTCCTCACTGGAGAATAGCTTTTCAAGTCTCACACAAACGACAAAGGATTGCATGAGGTCCAGGTGGTATCTATGGACACAACCCAGTTGGGTGATAGATGCAGGCCCAATGTGCACAGTGGGCAAACGGGGTGCGACCTAAATGGGCTATCCATATCTAATGGGTCAAGGTTGCAGGAAGTAGAAGTGGGCTATGGACACAAACATTGTATTATTTTATATATTACATAGATACCACCTGGACCTCATGTAATCCGTTGTCGCTTGTGTGAGACAGGACCCTCTAAAAAAATACAACCAATAGTATTATCTTATATATTATTATTTATAAATAATACTATTGGTTGTATTTTTTAGGCCTTTCTTTTCTTATTATCTAAAAATCTGATTAAATTTAGCTTAATTAGTACTATTATCTATAAATTATATTAAAAGATACGAAATTGAATATATTTATGAATATTATATTAACATTATATATTAAAAAGTGAATAACAATTTTTTTTCTTTCTTTCAAAGGTAAAATACTTAAATCATCACTCAACTTTGCTCTATGACTTATTCTGGTCATTGAACTTTCAAAACACTCAATTTACTCATTAAACTTTACTTTCTGATCTATTTTGATCACTCTAAATTATTTTATTAATATTGTGGTAGGACATGATATATTTTATTATTATTAAATATAAAAATAATTTAAAATAAAAATAAATTATTGGTAAATTACAAAAATCATCATTGAACTTTACTCACTGACCTATTTTGGTCACTAAACTTTCAAAACGATCAATTTAATCACTGAACTTTATACATTGACCTATTTTGGTCACTCCACCGTTAAATAATTAATGGTGTTATGACATGGCACACGGAACCAAAACGACATCGTTTTACATCCCTATAAAAACCTTTTCTTTAGTTTTCCCTATAAAAATCATTTATTTCTTCCAAATAAAACCCTAGCCATCGTCGGTCTTCTCAACGTCGTCGTTGTCGTTTTGATATCCTTCTTCGTTCGCCGTCACCAAAGATGTGATGAAATGAAAGATTATATATTCCGCCAACATCAACAACAGCACTGGACGAAAACATGTCCAATGTGACATCTGCATCCAGCGAAAACAAGTGTTTCTTCAAGGAATAGTATCGTTGGCGCTACCAACCAACCACCTCAGTCTTAGCCGGTCAAAAGAAAGAGAAATCAACCAGGCAATTCAGGTTTTTGTCCAAACTTCAAAAACCATTATCTTAAAAAAAACATTGTTCAATAAGGAGATGGTGAAGATGAATATGCAGTAAGCTGTTTAAGGAGATGGTGAAATTTTGGGGATGAAAGGGTGATGTCGGTAGGGTTTTGGTAGAATTTATGAATATTATTTTTTTATTTTAAATCTACATGTCAACCAAATATTAATAAAAACGATATCACAACCAAATATTAATAAAATAATCCATATCATCAGGCTGTTAATAAGAAAAATGAGGAGTGGCCAAAATAGGTCAATGTATACAGTTCAATGAGTAAATTGATCATTTTAAAAGTTCAGTGACCTAAATAGGTCAGAGAACAAAGTTCAATGATAATTTTTGTAATTTACCCAAATAATTTATTTGTATTTTAAATTATTTTTATATTTAATAATAATAAAATATGCCGCATCATATCAAAATATTAATAAAATAATTCAGAGTGATCAAAATAGGTCAAAAAGTAAAATTCAATGAGTAAATTGAACTTTTTAAAAGTTTAATGACTAAAATAAGTCAAAGAATAAAGTTGAGTGATGATTTAGGTATTTTACCCTTCTTTCAAAAATCTCAAATTAAAACGTCCAAAAGTGCCACGCGAATAAATTTGAAAAACAAATGTTTAGATTCAAAATCCCGACCCCACCGCTTCAAGGAATCCGTTAGCCACATCAAAGTCGTAGACTGAACTGAAGTATAAGAAAGAAAACTCCCCATCTCATCTGTGTCTGTGTGCGTCTTCTTTTCTTTCAACGACAAAAAAAAAAAACTGTTTGTGTCTTCTTTGAAAATAAAAGATAAAAACCACAAAATCTTACAACTTTTTTTCACAGAAATGTGAAATTCATTTGTAATTGCCGGAAATCCAAAGACTTTACCTTAGTGTAGTTGCAGAAAAAGAAGGATCGAGGAGTCAGTGACAGAAGCAGGGAGCAGAGAAAGAGGAAACATTGCTTGAAACGATGTCAGTTTTGGAGGAAAGCCCAGATTCGCCATTGAAGAAGAGGCCTCCGAGGTGGTCACACATTTGGCTCAAAAACACAAAGCCATTGAAGAATGTGGTGTTCGCTATGCAGCTTCAGTCCTTAGCTTCAAAAGACCCCAAATCCCAAACCCTCATCCCCCATTTTGCTAACATAGACCGAACCCTTCTCTTATCCGACGAGCTCCTCTTGAAGATCCTCTCGAAGCTACCCCTTTCGCAACGGAACCCTAACTCTCTCGTCTGCAAGCGCTGGCTCAATCTCCAAGGCCGCTTGGTTCGGTCCTTGAAGATCCTAGATTGGAACTTTCTCGTATCAACTCGGTTAGTCACAAGATTCCCTAACTTAGCACACGTGGATTTGCTTAATGGCTGTTTGTTTTCGCCACGGAATTCTGAGATTCTGTTAACTCATCGGGTGGTTTCGACGCAAACGAGTTCTGGGTTCTGTTCAAATTGGGATCTTTTGGAAGAAAACCTATTGCCTGTTGAAGTTGTTGATAGAGGTCTTCAAGTACTTGCCAATGGCTGCCCAAATCTTCGAAGACTGGTGGTAATTAACGCCAGCGAGTTGGGATTGTTAACGTTGGCTGAAGAATGTTTGACCCTGCAAGAGTTGGAGTTACACAAGTGTAACGACAACGTCTTACGCGGGATTGCAGCGTGTGAGAATTTGCAAATCCTGAAACTTGTCGGAACCGTTGACGGTCTTTATAGTTCATTGGTTTCCGATGTCGGGTTAACTATCTTAGCTCAAGGGTGCAAGAGGTTAGTTAAGCTTGAGCTTAGTGGATGTGAAGGGAGTTTCGATGGGATCAAAGCGATTGGCCAATGCTGCTTAATGCTTGAAGAATTGACTATTTGTAATCATAGAATGGAAGACGGATGGTTGGCTGCATTGTCTTATTGTGAGAATTTTAAGACTTTGAAGTTGCTATGTTGTAAGAGGATTGACTGGAATCCCGGTCCAGATGAGTACTTGGGGTTTTGTCCGGCTCTCGAGCGGTTGCATTTGCAGAAGTGTCAGCTGAGGAATAAGAAGAGCGTGAGAGCATTGTTTCGAGTATGTGAGGCCGTAAGAGAGGTCGTTGTTGTGGACTGCTGGGGATTGGATAATGATATGTTCGCCTTTGCAAGTGTTTGCAGGTAATAATGAATTGTTCTCATTTTCATTACCATGGCTTGTGGTTTCATAGAAGATGTTTTAGATTAGGAACTAATCTAGAGATGGCCAGGGATTTGTTTAGTTTATATTACACTTCTGTAATCCTTTCGTACCATTGCTGTTGCCTTGCCTGAAAGAGAAAAAAGGGTCAGTTTCTGTTGCAATGATGAGAACCTTTGGACATTTATTTCGAAATGTTAAGCCATGTGATAAAGCTCAAATGATTGTGAAACATTGTTCTATCTGCTTTTATTTTGTGTGTGTCTATATATTGTGCAGGTGTGCAGATAGATGGGATTCGATTGATCGGCTGGACCCTGATAAATGCAATTACAAGTTCTACCTACTTTTGTAATTGTGTATAAATATACCGGCTAAGTAGTTTGTAAAATGTTTGATGAGACTTGGTTAGATTATTTGCAGAAATATGTGATCATAATGTTTGTTAGGTAGCAATATGATGAGCATCAATTATGTTACAACTTACGATCCATGGAAGAATACGAGATCTCGGAACTAGACAACCAACATTGTCTTTAATTGCAAAACTAACTGCCATTTCTTCTTCTACAGGAGAGTAAAGTTCTTATCTTTACAAGGCTGCTCATTACTGACAACCGAAGGTCTGGAAGCTGCAATTCTCTCATGGCAGGATCTCGAAACTCTGATAGTGGTATTGTGCAAGAACATAAAGGAAAGTGGCATATCCCCCGCACTTGCAACCTTATTCTGTAAGCTTAAAGAGTTGCGGTGGAGGCCAGAGGCGAAATCTTTGCTTTCGTCCAGTCTTGTGGGAAGTGGCATGGGAAAAAGAGGTGGGAAATTTTTCAAAAGGTCATGAGATGCGGAATTTCTAGGCATCAAGGATCCAATTCTTCGCTTCCCTTTCTGTATGACTAACTAGGTTAGCAAACAGAGACTAGGGATTATCATAATATTGATGTAATTTACTATGTAAAACATTTCTTTATATCCTATTATGGATAGTTGAATGCGTGTAGAGAGCATTAGATTAGTATTACTCCTTTTATCTGCAAAATTCCTGTATTTGGAACAGTTTGGTTCCTATATGTGTAGGATTCATTTGCGAATCAGTCATTTATATTGGTATGATTCATTCATAATGTCCGTTACCTAACTCGATTTGCTCCAATCATAACGTTGGAATTCAAACCTCTAACCCTGTGATGTGATGTGTAGTACATACACGCATTAAAGTTACTTAGGTGGATTATAACACCTGATACCCGATTCCTCTTAAACCATAAGACTCGTCTTTTAAATTGATCTTGCATTTTACTTATCTGATGAAATCTCATTGAATAGATTTGTTTATCTGAAGAAATCAACAGACCCATCCACTTTGTTTTTCAATTCCTCGTGTGTTTGCTTCTTAAGGTGTGGGTCTCAGACAGAACATCAGAAAAACCATTGAAAAATGGTGCATCAAACTCACAAAACTAGACTAATTAGACTTCTTCATATATTTGAGTTTTTGTTGTTGGTTCATCTTTACTTCTTCTAGACTTCATATGTTTGCTTTATATTGTGACAGTTAAGAGATTTAGAAAACAGATTCATTATCTCTGCAGTGGATTGTTTAAATTTAGAATCTCTTTCCTCGAATTCAAAATTCTTTGACAATCTTTCATTCATGGGAAATTTTCAGAAAATTATGTTTGTTGTTAAGTTTTACAATATTTTATAATTAGAGGAGACAAAGTCCGAACTCTAGAAAAGATAATACCAATATCACTTAACCACTAAGACAATAGGAGACAATCTAGGGTGAGCGTTCGATCGAGTCGAGTAAAAAAATTTCGAATTATTCAAGTTGAAGCGTCATATTTTATGACTTAAACTTTATTTGAAATTTTTTCGATTCGAGTTGAGTTTATAAAATTCGAGTCGAGTTTTCAAGTTCCTATACAAATTTAATTGTAATTATTTATCATGTTATAATACAGTTTGATTCTAATTTAAACGACTTTCTCTAATCATATAAGATATGCATATATATTTTTTCATATTGTTTCAAATGTGGCATATATTTCTTCATATTTATATATATATATAAGGGGAAAATTGAGGGACTCGACTCGAACTTAAAAATCAATCCACTAATTACTAAAAATTTCAAGTTATTCGAATTTCCATTTTACAACTCAAACTTTATTTGAAATTTTTTCAAGTCGAGTTTATGAAATTTCGAGTCAAGTCAAGACGAGTCGAGTTTTTTCGCCTCAAGTCAAGTTGAAAGATTCAATTTTTTCGAGTCGAATCGAATTTTGCTCGCCCTACTATCAACTTGTTGTGAATATTTTTGGTGATAATTAACGTTTCATCATATAATGATGTTATAATAACACAAAATAACAACTTATCCTATAATCATGTTATAATAACACAAAATAACAACTTATCCTATAATCATGCTATAATTACTATTGAGTTCATCGATCAATGAAGATTGTCAAAAAGGGTGAATTGACAATTAAAAAATTATGTAGAAACAAATGCAAAAGAAAAAAAATTGCACAAGAGATTTAGAGTGGTTCAACTTTCTAAACAAGGTCTACATCTACTACCTTAGCTATCCACACTAATGTCTTTCCTTTTAGGCTAAAGGAGATAACCTTATAAATCATAGACTTATATCCCAAAGTCTAGCAATCACTTTTCCTAAGATTGATACAAATAAGCAAATTATGAAATTCCCCACAAAATATTGTTTGCACAATTTAAAGTTATCTAAAAACTCTAAACTTGATGAAAAATGAAATACAATGAAAATCACTCAAGTGGGTACAAGAATATAGCAATGAAAGCTTTCAAATGTTAGATATGTGCTTGGATGCCTTAGAATAGTTGTCTTGTTGAAGAAGTTTTAGAGACTTGATTTTATACCCCTCATTGATTTCCAGCCATTTGGTTGTTGGGGAATTGAATAGAGTTGTTGGGGACAGTTTTTTCCGCAATAAATGTAGTTTGTCAACACTGGTATCGGTACGCGGGCAGCCGTATCGGTACCTAGTCAAAGAGGAAATAGCCGTTAAAAGTAAGGGGT
Source organism: Hibiscus mutabilis (assembly GCA_019671005.1). Lineage (NCBI taxonomy): Eukaryota > Viridiplantae > Streptophyta > Magnoliopsida > Malvales > Malvaceae > Hibiscus > Hibiscus mutabilis. Next base: position 5,279,103 of record CM033723.1, on the reverse strand, counting down.
ACCGGTACGCAGACAGTCATATTGGTACGGAGAGAGAATTTAAAATGAGATATCAGTACGCATCGTACCGTACCGATACTGAATTTGCTCACTAGAATTCTTGAAAAACTTTGAGTTAAACATGTATCGGTAGGTTAAAGGTTGTACCGATACTCAATGCATTCATTTTAAATTTCGCTCCAAAATCGTATCGGTATGGGCTTCACCGTACTGGTACTGGTAAGCAATCCTTTTGGAAATTCTTTGAATATTGTACCGGTATGCTAAGACCCGTACCGATACTCGTAAGCAAATTAAAATTCTAGTGTCAAAAACCTATTCGGATACACATAACGTTGTACCGGTACTCGATAAGCAAATTGGCTTATTTTGAGTACCAAATGACTTAGAAAAATATTTACTTTGAAAGGATTGACTTAGAATAATTTTATCTTTAAATACTTGTATTTTGTGAGCAATTTCAAGTACCCTTAAAATTTTATTTATTTGCAAGTTAGTCATTGTTATATAAAAATAAAAATATTAGTTTAACAATTACACAGTCAATAATACCTTAACATATACTCCTTCCATCCTAGTTAAATTGTCACGTTTTGACTTATCATATAGTTCTAAGAAAAAAAATTCAAATAACAATTTTATCCTTAAAAAGTTAATTTTTATTTTTGAAAAACTAAAATAAAGGGTAGAAAAAGGAAATATAAGTTTTAAAAGTAGTTGAGATTTTAAAAGTGATAATTTAAGTGTGATAATTTTAAAATATAAAAGTAATAAATGTATTGGTACATGGTGAGTATATGTTTTGACTCTCTTGGTTATTCCATGGCTACTAAAACTATTTTAACTTGCAATTTGTCGGATAAAATTCAGGCGTAAACTATCTCCTTAGATCAAGATTTCATTTTCATCTGCGACCTTTAAAAATTATATTTATAATTAAAATTTCAAAACATTTCATCATCTATTTGTTTGTTAGTTAAAAGATTAAAAATTTAAGAGTAAATATATTTAGTCGGTTGATTATGTTGTCTATCTTTGTTTTCTTATATTCTTTTGAATCATCGTACTAATGTAATGTAAAACGCTACTTGCTACTCGACCTGTAAAAAATATATCATGAGTACTTCCCACCACGTCATCTATGAGACCAACCAATAAAATGTATTTATTTCATTATTTTTTTCATGTCATCCTTTTACCGAGTGAAGATTCACTCGGTAAAAACTGTTTTTAAATTTGATTTACAGTAAATATGAGTGAAAATTCACTTGATAAAAAAATGAGATATAAAAAAGTAATGAAATTGATATATTTTATTAGTTAGCCTTATAGATGACGTCGTAAGAAGGAACCATAATATAATTTTTCCTCGACCTGGTTTAAAATATACATGGCATGGCCCACCAATACATGTACAGTTAAAAAAGAAATCAATGTAAATGGATAAACCAATGTAGTTTTTTAAATAAAAAGAAAAATATAATATTTAGAAAAATTGATGATTCAAAAATAATATTTAACTGGACCAGCAAGTGTCCCGGTGGAAAAGCAGATGATGTTCATCTTAGGAGACACAAGTTCAAATCGCTTTGATTACAAGGTGTATACACATTGTCAAATGGTTAAAAATATGGATGAACGAATATTACCTTATAATCACTTTTAGATTATTAAAAATAATATTTAATTATTATATTATTTACATGTGTTAAAAATATAAAAATTATTAGGGTAAACAACATAAATAGTCCCCCGATTACAAGCCTCTTTTTTTGTTGAGCCTCCAACTATAAAAAGTTACAAAATGGTCCCCAATTAAAAAAAAGTAACAAGTCGGTCTGGTACCGTTAAAAATTTAAGTGATAATGACGCGGAAGTTAACGAAAATTGGCATAATAACACATTTAGTCTTCTATATTTACACATTCAATCAATTTAGTCCTAATTCAAAAAAATTAATAAATTTAGTCATCTATATTGATTCATTCTATCAATTTAACCCTCCACTCTAGCACCGCCTCTTTGCTCCAATGGCCCTCTATCTGACCTTCGTTCCGTCTGACGACCCTTTTGCCCGACTCCCTTCGCTCGTCCGACCAGCCCACACCCTTCAACGCTTGTCCCCTCGCCTCGCTCGCGTGCTCCATCGATCTTGTGTACCAGCGCCTTGCTAGATGCCCCTCTACGCTCTGATCTGATTTGATAAGACTTAGATCAAATGTGTAAATATGGAGGACTAAATGAGTTATTATACCAAATTTTCTTAATTGTCATGTCATCAACCGTTAAATTTTTAACAGTATCAAATCAACCGACATAATGAAATGATAAGCCCTCGACCATTTTATAACTTTTCATAGTCGGAGGACTCTAACAAAAGGGCCATACAGTCGGGGACTATTTATGTAATTTACCCAAATATTAATTAATGTAGTTTTTAGGTGAAATGTTTTTCTGTCTTATGCACATAGTGTTGGCCTATGCATTGTGTATATTATAAATTAAATAATATTTTTTTAAAATAAAAAATAAGTATTATTTTGTAAAATTATAATTGAAATATTAGTTAATTATTTCATTATTGAATAAAAATAAAATATATAAATATATAAATTGGCTTTTTGTTGCCCTTTCGTTTTTCAGGGTTTTATCCTGACTAATCCAGACCGACCCGCGTCGCAACCTGGCTTTGGTGGGCGAGTCTCCCAGTAAGAATTTTCTACATACACATCACCTTAAACTCGAGACCCACTTAAGCGATACCAAGCTGCTTACCACTTGGACCAACTCCGTTAGTAAAAATATAAATTAGTTAACTATAGAACAAATTTAATATAAAAATAAAATATAAGACTTTTGATGGGTGAATGTGCCCTTCTATTTTTTATTTTATTTTTTAAATTATAGTAAAAATATTATAAAATTTCAAAATGGTATTTTTTAACTTTAGTTCAGGGCCCGAATCTGACATTGACTCTTTTGTTAGTGTAGTTTTGCTGTACAACATCTTAGTTTAATGCTAAAAATTGTAAGTTTTGAAACTTATCCAAAGAACCGAAAATATTATACTTTTTATAACATTTTAAGTTGGTTTTTCGTGGTTTTTCTCGAGTTTTAAAACTTAAAAACAAGTTTCGAAACTTGTCGAAAAAAATCACCAACCTAAAAAATTAAGTTTTGATATTTGTTAAAAAAAACTAACCTAAAATGTCATAAAAAAATATAACATTTTAGGTTGTTTGACAAGTTTCAAAACTTACTATTTTTTAACCTTAAAAATTAAGTTGTTCTTTAAACTAGCCCCTTTTGATAACGTTGTACGCCATTAATTCAAATAATTTAAGTATTAACAATATTGTTCAAAAAAGTATTTAACAATAGAGTATGTTAATCTATTAAATTGATAGTATTAGTAAGACTTTAATATAAAATAAGTGTTAAACGATATATATATTTTTTATTTTAGGTGCCTAAAGTTTATTTTGAGTAGAATATATACTTAAAGTCATTTTTTAGTAAAAATAAATATTTAAAATTTATTTTGGTCAAAATAAGTGCCTAAAATTCTTTTTAGGCCAAAATAGATGCCTAAAATAAGTCATCTATTAAATAATTAATCTTTTTTAAACTACAAGCACCTAAAACAAACAAAATGAAACTTTAAATACTTACTCTGATCAAAATAAATTTTAGACACCTAAAACAAAAAACAATATAGTTTATGCACCTGTTTTATAATAAAGTCTACCAGTAATCACAACTATTTTCTTTTTAAATATTAATGACTAAAACGTAAATTTATTTAAATATGAGGGAACATTTGTGTTGTTTAACCACAAATAAAACAGAGAGAAGTTGATTGCTGAAGTGGCAAGCAAAGACGGGGACGGCGTTAGCCGACAGGTCGCATTTTAAGTCGAGGAAACTTGAAGGTGTAGAGTAGCATTGAAATCTAAAAAGAAAAAGGAAAAAAAAAGGAGAAAATGGGAGAAAATGAGAGGACGATGATCAACTTCAAGGGCAAGGCAGTCGCAGAGCGCACAAGAGCTAACCGCAGTTACAGTGGCGAAGACGACGACGATGACAAGATTACCGGTCTCTCGTTTCCCTCAGTCAAATCCAGTCCTCGCAACGCTTCCTCCAAATACGACTTCGTCAAGGTTCTCTCTCTCTCTCTAAATCCCGTTTAAACTAATTAATTTTAAATCAAATCTTCAGATTTTCATATATTTCATCTTCTTGTCCTTTCTAGGTGAAAGTCTGGTTGGGTAATAACGCAGATCACTATTATGTTTTATCCAGGTTCTTGCTTAGCAGAATGTTAACTGTCACAAAGGTCTCAATTATCTTTTTAAGTTTAAAGAATTTTCTTAGAATATGCTTGCTTGAATTTCTTTATTTTCTTCACTGTTGTGTTATTTATGTGGTTTTTACTAGAATATGTTTTGGTTTATTTATTCTATGTTTATCTATATAACATGGCGGTTTCAGATTCCAAATCATGTAGCTATTAAGATCGCTCTTGAGCTCAAGAAGCTGCTTATAGACAACAGCCTTTTAGATGTGTATGATTTCTTTCTCTTTCTTTTTGGTTTTAGTTTCATCTTGCGACTTATATCATTTGTTCCAATATTTCTATTTGTCAAATTCTTATGCAGCTCGCAGTCTGATTTGGAAGCTAATCTTTTTAAGGTATGTGCTGATAACATTTGTGAATTTTCCGTATGGATGAAGAAGTAGAGCATTTTCTGTCTTATTGGAGATTGTTATTCTTCTGAGTGCTCTAATCATACTCTGTGCAGCTAATGGAGCGGCGAGGTTATGGGGAAGAGTATATAAATCGGTACAAAATGATGACCAGGTCAGCTAGCTTTTCAAGATGATGCAACATAATTTTATGGTGCTGCTTGTGGAATTAAATTTTCTTTTTTCAACTTTATTGCATGTTTAGAGGGACAAAGCTAATTGATCTAAAAAAACTGTGCTAACTGTGTGATAATGGTGGTCGCATCCTTTTGTATAATATTTTCCCCTTTTGGGTAACTATCTTCCTTTTGTTATGCTATATAACTTTACTCGTATTCCTGGTCCAGGTGCAATTCATGTTTTCACCCTAACTTGATGATATCATAAAGGCACAAGTAATATTGGCATAGGTTTAAGTTGGATTATGTGTGAAACTTCTTTTATTCTCTTGACATGAAGTTGCAAACCAAAAATATATCAGGAACTTCTCAGAGTTGCTTCATTTGCTAATAATGTTCTTGTTTCTTATTTTCAGATTTCACCATCAAAGGGTTCCTTTGGTGATTCTTGTTTGTGGGACTGCCTGTGTTGGGAAGTCTACAATAGCTACCCAACTTGCTCAGAGGCTAAACTTGCCAAATGTCTTGCAGGTTCAACATTCTGTTCTTTCTACTGAAATTTTATGTTTCCTTCATATTTGTTGGTTAAATCTGCTTATTGTTTTTTTCTGGTATATTTACATTTCTGTTTTGACTTGTGGCAGACGGATATGGTTTATGAATTGTTACGCACTGCAACAGAGTATGTCCAGAATCTATTTGTTTTTTTATCTCTTCTTTAATCATACAGCTTTCTGTTCCAATGTAGAATTTTTCTGATTATTATCAAACCAGTTCAACAAATTAAATAAAATGATGGTTATCGGTTCTGGCTTCAACCAAAGGAGAATATTTGGGATCACCAGTAATAGTTCACTCTAGTATGGATTTGTTCTATACATGGTAGGAAGATGTCGATTTTGCATTTAGATCGGGTCATTTTGGTTTTCGAATTTGAGAAGTGTCACGGCGGCTATGTATTTGACTGCAAGATAAGAAGTTAATTTCACTAATCGCTTGCAATTTCAGATAAACGTAGAAGAAAAGACGCTACCTTAAATTGAATAATGCATTGGATTTAAAAAATTATTATCATTATTTTCTAAATATCGTCACTCTCAATCCATGTGTCTTAGAAAATGTAGATTTCCCTCGGTAGAAAGTTCATCCTGTGCAGCTGATTTTGCGGACACGGGACATCCCTTTAACAGGTTGTAAAAAATGCTTACATCACTTATTTGTTTCAGTGCACCATTGGGATCCACTCCTGTATGGGAACGGGATTTCAACTCCTCTAAGGAGTTAATTACAGAATTTTGTCGAGAATGCAGGATAGTTCGTAAAGGTAGTTTCTGAAATTTCCATTTATAGCTATGATGAACCTCTCTCATAAATGCAAAAGCAGGAATTGCCTAGGGACATATAAAACCTGAATATCATGTTATTGTTTTCTTAAGGTATTATTAATCATTGATTTTATTTTCTGTTTGTTTCCTAGGGTTGAATGGGGATTTAAAAAAGGCAATGAAAGATGGAAAGCCAATTATAATAGAGGTGAGATTTATGATTGCTGATTACTTTCTTTTAACGATATCCTCAACCTCCATCGTTGTGACGTCCAACACATTCTTCCATTTCCTCCCTCTCTTTAATCTTTGCAACGGATATTGATTCCATTTTACCCATATGTACTCAAGAATTAGCACTGTGATATGTGCATGCCTGTAGAGTACATTATGTTTTGATTGTTTGTGGTTCATATTAATTATTTCTTTGCATTAATTCATTTACTTTAATAAGATATTTTGGTGTTATCTTGGAAATATAATCAAACTGTTCCATAAGGTTGTATAATTTGTTTGGGAAGTAGTCTCTCTGGTATTGTTTGTTTTGTAGCATTGGTCATGAAAGGGTGTCACACAACATGCACATTCAAACAAGCAGAGTCTAGTTGGCAATGAGCTTCGTTCCATGAATGAATAGATTGTACACACCAACATATCCACTACTGGTTTCCATTTATTTTCAGCTATTTTGGCTCAATTTGAACTTCCACCCTTAGATTTCTGTTGATTCCCATGGTTATTATTGTCCGTGATTTGATGGATGTAATAGTTAAAATAACATGCTTTAGCCAAAGTGGGTTTTAGTTGAGCATGACTCTTTGAACACACATGCATGTCACAACATGATCGTAGTTATGAAGTTTCAAGTTTGATCTTTTATCATGTTTTACCCTGCAGATTGTTGTAATTTCTAGAATTTTTTGTACTATATTTTTGTTACTGGCCAAATCTATGTTAGGAAAAGGTCCCTAATTTAGGTTGTTTAATTAAGTCTTAGATTACACTTTTATTTCTTTCTTTAGGTTTATTGATTATGTTTTTTTTTCAGTTGATTTATTTTTCTTTTAATAGTAACTTTTCTCTTTATGCAATAGTATTGGTCCTTATTTAGGTCACATGAAATAATAAAATCCGAAAACTTGTAAGAGTCTGTTTGAAAATTTTGAATGCTAGTAAGAAGTATGAAGATTTTTTTCCAATGGTGATGATGAATGGAAACAAATTTGTGTGGGTGCACAACCACTGTCAATTTCGACTATTACTAATGGAAGGGACCTTTCACCAAGTTTATCTTGATTTTGAGCTGGAGGACTAGCTCTTTTTTCCGGGAGGGGAGTAATATTACGAGCCAAATCTATGTTTGGAAAGACCCTTAATTTGGCTTATTTAATAAGGGTTAGGTTACACTATTATTTCTTTCCTTAGGTTCGTTGATTGGAAAATATTTTGATATGCAGACTAACACAAAGCCTGTTAATTTTAGGGGTTAAATTTTAGAGTTTTAGAATTTAAGGTTTATGGTTTTAGGGGTTAGGGTTAATAATTTAGATTTTATAGTTTAAATATGAAGGGTTGTGTAATTTTTTTACACAACTTGTGTATTAAAATATAACTCTTGATTGATTATGTTTATTATTTCAGTTGATTTATTTTCCTTTTAAGAATAGCTTTCCTCTTTATATAATGAGATTGGTCCTTATTCAAAAGGACACATGAAATAATAAAATTCTGATTTTGAATTTTATCAAAAAACTCCTAAAAAGAGAGATCACGATCTTTGGAGTTTTTTGATAAAATTCAGTCTTAGGTTTTTATTATTTCATTCATCCTTTTTAAACAATGACCAGTCATAATGTTTTTCTTAAAAGGAAAATAAATCAACTACAATAATCAATGAACCTAAGGAAAGAAATAAAATCGTCGTAACCTAAGCCTTAATTAATTAACTTAATTAAGGACATTTCCTAACATAGATTTGGTTTGTAACTTTAATCCTCTCTCGGTAAAAGTATTTGTCCTCTAGCTCAAAGTCAGTATAAACTTGGTAAAATGTCCTTTCCATTAGTAATAACTGAAATCGCTAGGGGTCGTGCACCTCCACAAATTTATTAGCACCACTGAATAAAATTATTCAAGCTTCTTATCAACATTCAAAATTTTCAAATATATCTAAATAAGTTTAGACCAATTGAAGGTTTTTTGGTTCGGGTTTATAGAAAAGATGGGCTTTTGAATATGAATATAGAAAGGGTTAATGAAGAAGATAATGAAGCAAAATTGGTTGACTGTAACGGAACTGTTTTTGTTGAGATGGGTTTTGGATGATTCAGTGCATAAGTGATAAGACAAGAAGAAGGCATTGGTAGAGGCCATCATGATTTGGTTTTGTTAAGGTAAAGGGTGTACCATCGTATTAACCATGGATTCACTAACCTGTTTAGTTGCAATTATTTCACATAGGGGATCTGATAGTTGGTTTTAACTTCATCAATCTGGTGCGACATACAATACGTTGTTTGTTGTATCTTCTTGCATTTTCTACTTGCTCTGTCAACCAATGTTTTTTCATTATTAAGGATCATTGGCTTTGAATACCAAATGCTACAATCTTGTATTTCAGATTGATGATTCAGCTCGTCGAAGGGAGACTGAAACCTTAGGACTCTTAAAAGAGTGACCAATATCTTTTTAGTGTTTTTTTATAAATCCAGAGATAGGGTTTTACTATTTCACACATCCTTTTAAATAAGGACCAATCTCATTACATAAAGAGGAAGACTATTCTTAAAAGGAAAATAAATCAACTGAAATAAAGAACATAATCAATAAACCTAAGAAAGAAATAAAAGCGTAACCTAAGCCTTAAGTAAATAACCCAAATTAAGGCCTTTCCTAACACAAATTTAGCCCATAACACTTTTATATATATGTTCTTTTTGGCTGCAAAAAATGAGAGGTTATAATATGCTTAAGTATTGTATTTTTTCTGTCCCTGCTCATTGCATGAGATTGGGAAGTTTTGGCTTTTCCATGTCACTTTAATGCGTGTGAGTTTGAAGTTAGTGGGGTTTCCTCATTTCTTATGAAAATAACAGGGAATACATTTGGATCCAAGCATTTATTTAATGGATGATGAGTGCAAAACTACCTCCTCTGTGACTGAAGGGCATCAACCAAACACACAGTCTGTGGCATCAGATGGTAATTCTACAGCGCAAATGGAAAATAATTGCACAAGTTCATCTGGAAGTAAAGCGGAACATAGCCAAAACCATCTTGTGCTTGGTGCTTCTGCTGATCAAGTGAACAAAATCTCGGAGTCTTTAGAGTCTATTTCTCTAGCAACTGCTTCCGAGGATAATGGTAAATTTCTGCTCTCAATTTGTATTATTTGGTATAGCATCTAGCTTTGTTTCATGTATGTGTTCAGTATTAGTCTAAGTGCTTGCAATATGACAATTTATTAAAGGTTTTTGTGTTCGAGTAGGTGAAACTGTTAAGGCTGCTGAAGTAAATGGAAGTATCAATAGAAAAGAAAAACATGGTCCTGAACCAATAATTGTACCCATAGTTCTGAAGATGGCTGAATTTGATCATAAGGTATGGTTGCTTTATCTGCTTCTTTTGTATATCCAGCTTTAACAGTGAAGTATGTGAGAAGCTTGTTGGTGAGTGTAAATTTGGTTTGGTTAATAATGTGGTGCACATTGCTAAACTTACCATATGGGGGAGACACCAATTCTAATTCACATTTGGCAAAGCTGTAAATATTGGTACAATTTTCATGTCCGTTTCTTGATCTCTCTTTTGATGGAACCTGTGCTATCAGAAAACTTTATTTGTACAGATAGAAAAGCCCGTCTAAGGATCTTGAACTCTCAACAATATGGATGCTTCATTTAGTCCACTATTCTTGTGTGTGATATCATTTGTTGGATAGGCTATTCTGAGCATATCTTTTATGTGAGTTATCCGAGAGAAATTTTAGTGTTTGTAAATAATGTAGTAATTATCCTACTTAAAGTTTATCTCCCTAATAGATTAGATTTTATCCTTAGTAGGACTCCTTATTGTAGTTAGAGTCTATCAACTTAGTAGATTAGAACTAGAAGTTATCTTAAGAAGGTCTTCTTAATGTACTAAAAGACCTAGAGCCTATATAAGTGTGTATCGAGAGATGTAAATTTTTTTATTGAGCAATAGCAGAAAAATTCTGCATTCTTTTCTGCATTCTGTTTTTTCCTTTTAAGCAGAAACTTCAATTCTGTTTTTCTGCATTCATCAACATTTTAATGGTTATATCCTGCAGTTTGTGATATCATTTATTGGATGGGCTATTCTTAACATAAATTTATAAATAGCAATGATACTCCTGCAATTTGTTCTTGATGTTAAAAAGATGTAATCTGGTTCATGCAAAATTATTCTTAATGGTATGAAGGTGGCTCTTGTTAATTAGGACTGTATCTCAACTGTTCCCTTGTACTGTGTCTTCTCAATTCTGTATGATTTCTTAAGTTCTAACCATACTGTATGCAGGCTTTACTGGAGGAGAGGATCACTACTCGGACATTAAGTGGTACATGTCTCGTCCAGGTATTAATAGTACTTCTGGGTTCTCATTCCATTATAATCTATTGCTAAATCATAATGGCAGAAAAATAATACAAATTGATCAAAAGCTTAGTGGGGATTGCCTTGTATCATAAGAATATATAACCGAATAGTTAGGTTGATTTGAAGCTTTCTCAATTTTGAATATTAATAGTTGTCCTCTAACCGAGAACTATGATTAAGTACTGAGTCATACAGTATGATTCTATGAATATGGAGTAACCATTGGCTTCACTTGGTGTTTGGAAAGTGGATCCTTGGAAAATTAAAGAAGTCATATTCATGTACTTTCTCTAAGTAGTTTTCTTAAAGCTTTAGTTTTAGCATGCCTTGAGCATTGTGGCATCTCAAATACAGTCATAATTTGCCTTGTGTCTGTAGTGGCAGTTTTTCACTCTTATTTCAATATGAAAACAATTACTTGAATTTTTAGCACATGGTAAAATTTTCCAGAATTCTATTAAGCTGAAGAGGTGTTCTGGTGTGAGATGATGTCTTCCAACCATGTTCTGTAGGTTTAGTCGGTTTATTAGAAGTAGTATTGTAATTAAATTGTACTGTTATAGTTATTATTTAAGCCTTGTACCGAAACCTAGAGTTAGAAGTTAATAGTTAGTAGGACTCCTAATTAATAGCCAGTAGGACTTCTATTGTAAATCAAAGCCCTTTTCTATAAAAGGATGTAGTGTATGTAAATCAAAGTAAGAGTAATTCTTACTCATTATTCGAATAAACAGAACATAATTACATTTTATCTTCATGGTATCGATCTAATTCGATCCTATCGCAATTTTTTTCTTTCCTCTTCAATGGATAATCCGACTTCATCTAGAGGCTTCACAAAACAACAGATGGTACAAATGCAACCTGCATTCAACAGATTTTCGGGAGCAAAGGAGAAGAAATGGGAGCCGAGGTTGATAAATGATGATTCACAGACCAATTTTTTTCTTCGCACTTCTTTCTACTACGAATAAATCGAGAATGGATTGTGGACAATGGTGCTTGACCACATGACTAATCCTAGAGAAGGGCACAGAGAATTGTTTTTTCAATTTAGAAATTCCTCCTCTCATGGAATTCTATCAAATTAGCTGATGGTTCGTTATCCTCAATTAAAGGCAAAGTGGTTCTGTTTTTTTTATCTTAGATGACTTAGTCCTTCGAGATGTGCTCTTTGTACCTAGTCCAAGAGTAATTTGTTATCGATTTAAAGCTATGCAAAGATTCAAATTGTGTTTTCCAGTTCACTGATTCTTAGTGTTTTTTACAGGCACTGGACTTTAAAAAAGAGGATTGACAATGCTCGCTTGCAGAATGGTTTATATGTTCTTCAAAGCACAAGAACTTTTAAACTTTCACCTTCTAAATCTTGTTTTAATTTATGTTATGGCATTTTAGGTTAGGTCACCCAAATTTTTTCTATCTTGCAAATATTTTTCCTCAATTATTTGTTAATCAAAAACCTTCTTCCTTTAAATGCCATATCTGTCAACTTGCAAAACAAACAAGAAAATCTTACTTACCCTCTACTTACAAACCCTCTAATCTTTTTTCTCTTATCCACAGTGATGTTTGGGGTCCTTCTAAAGTGAAGAATATTACTGGCAGTAGATGGTTTGTGTCCTTTATTGATGACCATAGTAAAACCACTTGGACTTACCTCTTGAAAGAAAAATCTGAAGTGGCTAGTGTTTTTGAGAGATTTTACAACATGGTCGAGACCCAATTTCATTCTAAAGTTCAAATCTTTAAATCAGATAATGGAGGGGAATTCTTTGCTAAATCTTTAGGTGATTTTTTCCAGAAAAAAGGAATAGTGCAAATCAGTTCTTGTGTTGATACACCCCAACAAAATGGGATAGCCGAAAGAAAAAATAGGCATCTACTGGAAGTTACCCGAGCTCTTTTGTTTACCCACAATGTTCCTAAATATCTATGGGGAGAAGCCTTGTTAACTTCTACTTTTCTTATTAATCGTATGCCTAGTCGAGTCCTAAACTTTCAAACACCTAGAGATGTTCTTTTATCCTCATTCCCTAATTTTAAACCTTTGTCTTCATCTCTTCCCTTAAAAGTATTTGGATGTACTGTGTTTGTTAAAAACTTAAATCCTTCTAGGTCTAAACTTGATCTTAAATCTCTCAAGTGTGTCTTCATAGGATATTCTTCACTAAAGAAGGGCTACAGATGTTACCATCCACCTACTCGTAAATTTTTTGTTTCTTTGGACCTTAGTTTCTTTGAACAGAAACCATATTTTTCGACGGCTGCCATTCAGGGGAAGAATTTCGATGACTTTCAGCCTTCTCACAAACATGTTCCTCTTTCTTCTTTCCCTTTAATACCTCTTTTCGATTCATTACCTCTTGAGCCTTAGAGGGTTTACTTCTTTGACACCCTCCAATAATTTACCTATCTCTTCCCCTATTACTTTATCTACACCACACTCTTCTCGTCAACCTATGTCTACAAGAACTCAAACTTCAACCAAATGCTCTTCTCGGCCTCCTAAACAACTGCAGGTTTATACTAGAAAAAGGAGAATCATTCCAGAAACCATTCTGCAATCCAGTACTTGTCAAGAATTGGACTTTAGTCCAGCTGCTTGTGAAAACAATGGAGGTAATGATTCTATTAGTATTCCTCATCTTCTCGAGTTTGATTATTTACCCATTGCTAAAAGAAAAAGGGTAAGACAATGTACTCAATATCTTATTTAGAGATATGCTGCTTATGGAAATTTGATGCCTTCTTTTAAAGCTTTTACAACATCCTTAGATGTTGTACAAATTCCTAAAACAGTTGAGGAAGCTCTACAGATTTCAGAATGGAAGAAAGTCGTTGAAGAAGAAGTTGAGGCACTTGAGAAAAATGGTACTTGGACTATCACAGATCTTCCCCAAGGTAAGAAACCTATTGGATGTAAATGGGTGTTCGCAATTAAGTATAATTCAGATGGCAGTATACAGAGATATAAAGCCAGGTTGGTTGCTAAGGGTTGTACACAAACTTATGGCATTGATTATAAGGAAACTTTTGCTCCTGTTGCCAAACTAAATTCTGTTAGAGTTTTATTGAGCCTTGCTGTAAATTGTGATTGGAAATTACACCAACTTGATAGTAAAAATGCTTTCCTTAATGGTAACCTTGAGGAAGAGGTCTATATGCAGATTCCACCAGGGCTAGAAGGTGCAGGACAAAAATGGCAAGTTTGTAAGCTTGACAAGGCACTCTATGGCCTAAAACAATCTCCTAGAGCGTGGTTTGACAGATTTACAAGGGTTATTCTGGAGAATGGATACAGTCTCTTGCAGATCATACCTTGTTCTCTAAGGTAACTTCATCGAATAAGAGGGTTATTTTGATTGTTTATGTGGACGATATAATCCTAACAGGTGATGATGAAGAAGAGCTGGATCGATTAAAGGCTCTGTTGAGTAGAGAATTTGAAACTAAAGACCTACGAAAACTCAGATACTTTCTAGGCATTGAGGTAGCAAGGTCAAACAAGGGTTTGGTCATCAATCAAAGGAAGTATGTTATGGATTTACTCATTGAAACAGGGTTACTTGGATGCAAACCAGCAGATACACCCATGGAGGCAGGTTTGAAATTCAGCAAAGATGATCATAGCCCTAAGGCAAATAAGGGTCTATATCAGAGATTGGTTGGTAAACTTATTTATCTATCACTAACAAGACCTGATATAGCTTTTCCAGTAAACATTGTGAGTCAATACATGACAGACCCAAGACAAGAACATATGGAAGCAGCAAAGAGGATTTTGCGATATTTGAAGGGAACACCAGGACATGGATTATTGTTCAAGAAGAACACTGATAGAACTGTTAAAGTCTTTACAAATGCAAGCTGCGCCAGTGAACTGACAGACAGAAGATCAACTAGCGGTTACTGTTCTTTCGTCTGGGGTAATTTGGTAACTTGGAAAAGCAAGAAACAAACCGCGATCTCCAGAAGCAGTGCAGAAGCTGAATACTGTAGAAAAGCAATTTTCTAGCTTTAGGAAAAACTAATTAACGCATAAAAATAAAGCAGAATTTAAGTTTATGCAGAAAAGAAGAAGAAAACAGAATTGATTTTCTGTTATTGAATATTTTCAAAAAATTACATCCCTTTACAGTGAATTTATAGACTCAAGTATTGGACTTTAGTTACAATTAGGAGTCCTAAGTACACAAGACATCTAACTCTATCTTTTAGGAAGGAAACTTTAATTTAAACTACTATTTACATGAGGACTCTATCTTTAAACTTTAATTTAAACTACTATTTACATAAGGACTCTAACTCTATCGGATAATCTAACACTCCCCCTCAAGTTGGAGAATATACATTATATAATCCAAACTTGAATAGAAACTTGTCGAAAGAAGCTTTTGGTAGTGCTTTTGTAAGTACATCTGCCACTTGTTCTTCTGTAGGAACATAAGATAAAGAAGCTGTCCCACTAGTAATCTTTTCTGAGATAAAATGCTTGTCAATCTCCACATGTTTAGTCCTATCATGGTGGACTGGATTTCGTGCAATTTGTATGGTGGACTGATTATCACAAAAAATCTCAAACTTCTCATCTTGGTTCACATTTAGCTCTTTCAATAGCTTTAACAAGCAAATTCCTTCACACATTCCCAATGCTAAAGCCTTATATTTTCGCTTCAAAGATCGCTTCTAGATACAATGTTTGTTTCTTACTCCTCCAGTCACTAGATTTCCCCAAACAAAAGGAGCAAGAAACCACTAGTTGATCTCCTTTTGTCAATTCGTTTGCCCAACTTGAATCAATAAATTTGAACAGTCCTTTCTTGAGTCTTTTTAAATAGCAATCCATGCCCCGTGTCCCTTTCAAGTATCTCAAAATTCTAATTGCAGCTTCCATGTGATCTTTCCTTGGATCAGTCATGTGTTGTGATAATATTAATGGAAAAGCAATGTCAGTCAGTTAATGACAAATAAATCAATTTTCCCACTAACCTCTCGAAATTTACCCTTATCGCCTTTTAGGGCTTGTGTCCTCTCTATTGAATTTTAAGCCTGCTTCCATGGGAGTATCAACTGGTTTGCATCCCAACATTCCTGCTTCATTAAGTAGATCAAGAACATATTTTCTCTGGTTTATCACTAGACCTTTGCTCGACCTAGCAACCTCCATGCCTAGAAAGTACCGAGCTTTCCTAGGTCTTTTGTTTCAAACTGTGTATTTAACAACCCTTTCAAGTGACTTATCTCTTCATCATCATCACTGTCAGAATAATGTCATCCACATATACTATTAAAATAACCCTTTTATTGCTAGAGGTTACCTTAATGAAGAGAGTGTGATCGCCAAGGATTGTTTGTATCCATTTTCTAAAATCACCTTGGTGAATTTGTCAAACCAGCTCTAGGTGACTGCTTCAAACCATAGATGGATTTATTAAGTCGCAAACTTTTCGATCTCCTTTTATCGACTTCAAGCCCTAAGGCACTCTCATGTACACTTCTTCCAATTTTCCATTAAGAAAGGCATTCTTAATGTCAAGTTGATGAAGCTTCAGTCCTTGTTTACAGCCAAGCTTAAGAGAACTCTAATCTATTTAGTTTAGCTACAGGAGCAAAAGTCTCATTATAATCAATTCCATAGGTTTGAGTAAAACCCTTGGCCACCAACCTTGCTTTATACCCTCAGATATCGCCATCGAGTTGTATTTTATGGCGAACACCCATTTGCATCCGATTGGTTTCTTGCCTTGTGGAAGATCTGTAATGGTCCAAGTATCATTCTTTTCAAGTGCTTGCAATCTCCTCTTTTAATGACCCTTCTCCACTTAGAATCTTTTAGAGCCTCCTCAATAGTGTTAGGTATCATTCTTTATCTAAGCAAGCCGTAAAAGCCTTGAATGATGACATTAGATTACCATAAGCAACATACCTCACGAATGGGGTGTTTTGTACATTGTCTTACCCCTTTCCTTTTAGCAATAGGCAAATAATCAAATTCAAGTAAATGAGAGGGAATCTCGGCTAGAACATTACCTCTATCATTTTCATTGGCAATGAACTCAAGTCCAATTCTCGGCAAGTGTCGATTGCAAAACAGTCTCTGGAATAGTTTTATTTTGTTTTTGGTATAAACTTTCAATTGCTTAGGAGGTGAGAGGTTTGTGAGGAAGGTTTGGGTGAATTTCGAGGAGTAGTAACAATAGGTGAAGGATGGGAAGTCTGTAGGTGTAATAATAGGTGAAGAAGTAGAAGAGTTTAAAGGAGTATGGGGTTCAAATAACAAAGGATTATTAGTAGGTAATAACTCAAGGTAAAGAAGGATAAACTGATTGGTAGGAGGTGAAAAACATCACAATTCTCCCCGATTTGCAGCCGCAGGAAATAAGGTTCCTGTTCAAAAAAGGTGAGATCCAAGGAAGTAAAAAAATTTTGAGAAGGAGGATGATAACATTTGTAGCCCTTCTTAAGTGAAGAATACCCGACCAAGACACACTTCAAGGATCTGGGGTCAAGTTTTGACCTAAAGGGAACATAATCTTTCACAAACACAGTGCAACCAAAAACTTTGAAGGGGAGAATAGAGGACAAAGGTTTAAAAATTGGGGTAACTCTCCAAAAAAACAGCTCTAGGTGTTCTGTATTGCAAAACCTTACTGGGCATTCGATTAATGAGATAGGTTGCAGTTAACAAAGCCTCACCCCACAAATACTTAGGAATATTACTAGTGAACATCAAAGACCTAGTTACCTCCAACAAATGCCTATTTTTCCTTTCTGCAACCCCATTTTGTTGTGGTGTATCCACACAAGTGCTAAGTTGAACAATCCCTTTTTTTGTTAAAAATTCCCCCAAGGACTTGGTAAAATATTCACTCCCATTATCAGATTTGAAGATCTGAATTTTACTTCCAAATTGGGTTTCAACCATATTGTAAAATTTCTCAAAAACAGAGGCTACTTCAGATTTATCCCTTAACAAATATGCCCAAGTTGTTCTACTATGATCATCAATAAAAGTGACAAACCACCTACTACCAGTTACATTCTTCACTCGAGAAGGACCCCAAACATCACTATGAATTAATGAAAAGGTTGGGAAGGTTTGTAGGAAGATGGTAAATAGGATGCTTTTGTTTGTTTAGCGAGAGGACATATATGGCATTTAAAAGAACTTGGTTTTCTATTAACAAATAATTCAGGGAATAATTTAGCAAGATAATGAAAATTAGGATGCCCTAACCTAAAATGCCATAACATTATATTATCAATTTGCCCTAAAGAAGTCAAAGAGCAAGAAGTATTTGGTAGGGTAGATGGTTGATTTCGAGGACATAAAGACCATTTTGCAAGCTAGCGATTGCCAAGCATCTTCCTCGAATTCATTGCTGCAAAAAAAACAACAAGATTGAAAGAAATTGTAATGAACACTTTAAATTCTTGGAGAATTTACTACTAGAGAGATGAGATTGTAGGCGAGATTAGGCACAAACAAAACATCTTCAAGCAACAAATTATCGTTAACGAGGGTGAGCCACTTCCTTTGATAGGAGAGAAAGAGCCGTTGGTGTTTTAATAGAACTTGTAGAAGATGAATCGAAAAACTAAGGAATAATTCCTGTTACCAGTCATGTGATTAGATGCTCCAGTCGATGATCCATGTTGATGCACCTTTGGTAGAAAAAGTGCGATGAGGAGAACAAGTATTATGTATGCTTGTATCCTCCACGAGGGCTAAATCGCTTCACAGTTTTCTTGTCGAACACGAAATTTCGGAAAAAAACTCCAATCCAAAGAGCTGCTCTGCTATGGATAGCATCTCAAAGGTTGTCGAAGGGGATCCCATTAAGAATTCAAACTAGGATCGATGTTAGACTGATACCATGTAGAAAAGCAATTTTCTAGCTTTAGGAAAAACTAATTAACGCATAAAAATAAAGCAGAATTTAAGTTTCTGCAGAAAAGAGGAAGAAAACAATTGATTTTCTGTTATTGAATATTTTCAAAAAATTACATCCCTTTACAGTGAATTTATAGACTCAAGTATTGGACTTTAGTTACAATTAGGAGTCCTAAGTACACAAGACATCTAACTCTATCTTTTAGGAAGGAAACTTTAATTTAAACTACTATTTACATGAGGACTCTAACTCTATCTTTAAACTTTAATTTAAACTACTATTTACATAAGGACTCTAACTCTATCGGATAATCTAACAAATACCTCTAGAGCACTAGCCTTGGGAATGTGTGAAGGTATTTGGTTAGTAAAATTACTTAAAGAACTGGGAATGACTCAGGGAAAAAATTTCCAGGTTTTTTGCGATAACCAGTCAACCATTCAAATTGCCAAGAATTCTATTCAACATGACAGAACGAAACATGTTGAAATAGACAGACACTTCATAGCAGAGAAATTGAAAGTGGAGTTGCTTCATTGGAGTATGTATCAGCAGAAGAACAAATAGCAGATATTTTCACAAAAGCTTTATCAAAAGTTTTTTTCGAATTTTTTTTATCCAATCTAGGATTATACAATGTATACTCTCCAGATTGAGGGGGAGTGTAGGTTTAGTCGGTTTATTAGAAGTATTATTGTAATTAAATTGTACTGTTAGAGTTATTATTTAAGCCTTGTACCGAAACCTAGAATTAGAAGTTAATAGTTAGTAGGACTCCTAATTAATAGCCAGTAGGACTTCTATTGTAAATCAAAGTCCTTTTCTATAAAAGTATGTAGTGTATGTAAATCAAAGTAAGAGTAATTCTTACTCATTATTCGAATAAACAGAATAAAATTTTGTTTATCTTCATGTTCATGTGTGCAAAACTTTTCATCGTTGTTTCTGGTCAAAAGTGGGCATGGTGATATTGTAGAAAGTAGTGAAAACAGAAGAAAGAGTGTTATGTTATTCAACATCGAATGGGTTACAACATAGAACTCTTTTATAGAGTCCTTAAGAACTTATCTCTAATTAGGAATCCTAATAATAGAAGACTTTTAATCCTACTAACAGATAACTCTTTGTCCTTTTCATAATATACAAGCCGTATTATCCTACACTCCCCCTCAAGCTAGAGAGTATACGTTGTATAGTCCCAGCTTGGATAAGAACTCATCAAAAATTGATTTGGGTAAGGCTTTTGTGAGTACATCAGCTAGTTGTCCTTTTGTAGGGATGTATGACAAAGAAGCTACCCCATTGTTGATTTTTTCTAAAATAAAATGCTTGTCTATTTCAACATGCTTTGTTCTATCATGTTGAACTGGATTCCTAGCAATTTAAATAGCCGATTGGTTATAACACAAAACCTCAAACTTATTTTCTTGGCCTGTGTTTAACTCCTTTAGTAACTTAAGTAACCAAATTCCTTCGCACATTCCTAGTGCCAAAGCTCGGAATTCTGCTTCTGCACTGCTTCTGGAGACAACTGATCGCTTCTTACTTCTCCAAGTCACGAGATTTCCCCAAACAAAAGTGCAATAGCCACTGGTTGATCTCCTTTCAGTGAGTTCTCCAGCCCAGCTAGAGTCAGTGAATACTTTCACAGATCTGTCCTGTGCCTTTTTAAACAATAAACCATGTCCAGGAGTCTTCTTCAAGTACCTAAGAATTCTGTTTGTTGCTACCATGTGTTCTTCATTGGGATTGGTCATATGCTGACTTATCACGTTTACTGGAAAAGCAATGTCTGGCCTGGTTAGTGATAGATAGATGAATTTTCCCACTAATCTCTGAAATCTGTCTTTGTCAACTAAAGAGCCTGTTTCATTAGTAAATTTCAAGTCGGCTTCCATTGGTGTATCTGTTGGTTTACACCCCAGCATTCCAACTTCATTTAGTAAATCAAGGACATACTTCCTTTGATTAATCACCAACCCCTTACTTGACCTTGCAACCTCCATGCCCAGAAAGTATCTAAGCTTCTCATGTCAAGATTATATCATCCACATAAACAATCAAGATAACCCTTTTATTTTTCGAAGTTACCTTAATGAAGAGTGTGTGATCGGGTAGTGACTGCCTATATCCATTCTTTAGAATAACCTTAGTAAACCTGTTAAACCAAGCTCGAGGGAACTGCTTTAGACCATAAAGTGACCTGTTGAGCTTACAAACTTTCTGATTTCCTTCGACTGATTTCAGACCAGGTGGGACCTTCATATAAACTTCCTCCTCTAACTTCCTATTAAGAAATGCATTCTTGACATCAAGTTGGTGCAGATTCCAATCATTGTTGACAGCAAGACTTAACAGAACTCGAACAGTGTTGAGTTTTGCCACTGGAGCAAAAGTTTCAGTATAATCAATCCCATAGGTCTGTGTATACCCTTTAGCCACGAGCCTTGCTTTATATCTCTGCACATTGCCATCAGAGTTATATTTCACAGAAAAAAACTCATTTACAACCGACAGTTTTTTTACCTTGGGGAAGATCTATTATTGTCCAGGTACCATTTTTCTCAAGTGCACTCATCTCTTCTTCAACATCCCTTCTCCACTTAGGATGCTTTGGTGCCTCATCATTAGTTGTAGGGATTTCTTTTCCATCTAAACTTGTTGTAAAGGCTTTAAAAGATGGCATCAAAGAACTGTAAGCAACAAATTTCTGATAGGATGTTTAGTGCACTGTCTAACTCCTTTTCTAATAGCAATAGGAAAATCATCAAGATTAGGAGTAGTAGACTCACTGATCAAATTTCCTTCATCTTCCATATTGGCAATTGGACTCAAATCCAATTCTCGGCAAGTGTCGGATTGCAAGATGGCCTCGGGTATGGTCTTCTTTCTCCCTGTATAGGTCAAAAGTTGTTTGGGAGGAGTAGGTGTTTTGAAAGGATCTTGAGAAGTTGCGGGTGTTTGTGAAGGGATTGGTAAAGAAGATATAGGTGAGAAATCTGAAGGTGTTGTAGGCAACAGGGGTGAATTTGTGGAGTGGGTGAATGAAAAATCTGGAGGTATAGAAAAACTAGGAGAAGTTACCTGGTGTTGGTAAGAAGGCTGAAAATCATCCCAAGTCTCCCCCTGAATTGCAGCCTTAGTAAAGTAAGGGTCCTGTTCAAAAAAGGTAAGATCCTTAGTAACAAAAAAATTTTGAGATTGGGTGATAGCATTTATAGCCCCTTCTTAAGTGAAGAATACCCTACCAGCACACACTTTACAGATCTAGGATCTAACTTGGACCTATTAGTGGCTGAATTATGAATAAAAACTCTACAACCAAAAATCTTAGAAGGTAATGTACAAGAAAGAGGCTTAAAGTGGGGATAACTTTCCAAGAAAATTGATTGAGGGGTTTGAAATTTCAAAACCTTACTAGCCATGCGATTGATTAAATATGTGGTAGTTAACAAAGCCTCTCCCCACAAGTACTTAGGAACATTACTGGTAAATAAAAGGGATCGAGTGACTTCAAGAAGGTGTCGGTTTTTCCTCTCTGCAACTCCATTCTGTTGTGGAGTATCAACACAGGAACTAATCTGAACTATTCCCTTTTTTCGAAAAGAATCACCCAAAGACCTAGCAAAAAATTCACTACCATTGTCAGATTTAAACAGTTGGATTTTAGTATGGAATTGGGTAAGAACCATGGTGTAAAATCTCTCAAAAATGCTTTCAGTTTCAGACTTCTCTTTCATCAAATAAGTCCAACTAGTCCTACTATTATCATCAATAAAAGTAATAAACCATTTACAACCATCATCATTATCACTATGGATCAAAGAAAAAGGGTGAGATGGTTTATAAGTAGATGGCAAGTAGGATGCTTTGGTTTGTTTAGCAAAAGGGCAGATATGGCATTTAAATAAACTTGGCTTTTTATTGATGAATAAAGAAGGGTACAATTTTGCAAGATATTGAAAATTAGGATGACCTAACCTAAAATGCCACAATAAAACATTATCATTTTGTCCTAAAGCTGTAAATGAACAAGGAGATTGAGAGGCAGACGAGGGTGGAGTGCCATGAAGAACATAGAGGCCATTGTGCAAACTAGCATTGTCAATCATTGTCTTCGAGTCCATTGCCTGCAAAACACAACCAGAAGCGTTAAAAGTTGTGGAACATTTTAAATCTATTGAAAGCTTGCTAATAGATATAAGATTGCAAGCAAGATTTGGGACAAATAAGACATCATGGAGCAACAGATTTTCATTAATACTAATAGAACCACAGCCCTGAATATGAGAAAGGGAGCCATCAGCAGTTTTAATAGATCTACCAGAAGAAGATGCCGAGTATTTAAGGAACAACTCCCTGTTACCAGTCATATGGTCAGACGCCCCACAGTCGATGATCCAAGTTAGAGTAAGTTGTGCAGATAAAAGGGCTGTAGGGAAGGAGGTACCTTCGGTTTCTTTCATGGCCAGATTTGCAGCACCAGGGCATGCAAATTTGCCAAACAATTTCTGAAGATCTTCAATCTGTTCCTTAGTGAAACTTGTAACACTAGAGACAGAAGCTAAATGGGACAGTGCATCTCTAGAAGACCTTGGCTTCCAATCGACTGGTTTGCCATGAAGCTTCCAGCACTTCTCCTTGGAATGGCCTGGTTTCTTGCAATGATCAAACTAGGGCCGACCTTTTTTAGTAGAAGTTGTTTGAGTGAGAAGAGCAGATCCTTCATGGGAAGAAGATTCAGGAAGCATCACTGTGCGCCTGCTCTCCTCCTTCTTAACTGCAGAGAAAACTTCTCTAATCGAAGGAAGAGGGGAGCTGCCAAGAATCCTACTACGAACTGCATCTAACTCTTTATTCAACCCATGAAGAAATTGAAAAATTCTGCGTTGTGCAGTAATTTTCCTGTACAAGGCAGCATCGGTTGGTGTCTTCCATTCATTCTGCTTATAAAGGTCTATCTGCTGCCAAAGGGCATTGAGGGTATTATAGTATAGGGTGAATGACATTCCTTCTTGTTTGAGAACCGATGCCTGACCTTCAATCCCATACAACTCCGAGATATTATCTGTACTGGAATAGGTTTCTTGGACAACACTCCAAATTTCAGCCCCCGTTTGGTAAAGGAGAAAATTTCTGCCTACACTGGGAGCCATAGAATTGAGCAACCAGAGCCATCAATTGTTGAAATGAATAATCCAAGCCTAAAGCCTAGCTGAGAATGGCAGATGACCCAAACCAGACGAGTTTACAACTCAATGCCCAATTGCCCCTCACCTCCTTTTAAGCTTTTTATCCTTTTTTTAACTTGTAATTCCACTCGCACCATGGGGCGTTTAAATAATTAAACTTTCTATACAAAAAACTGCAATTTAGCATAATAAATTTATTTATGGTGCGGTTTAAAGTTAAATTTTGAAAATTCCCAAACGTAGACATCACACGGCTATTTTCCTGCATCCATTTGGCATATCCAGCAGCAGTAGCCGCAGGCTTGTCAACCTCCCCTGTGAGATAGCCCAATTTGCCTCGCCCTGAGATAAAAATCTTGACAGATTGAGACCATTCCAAATAATTATTTCCATTCAATCTATGACAGGTAATAACAAGACTGGAAGAGTCATTGAGATCGTCAGAACCAGAAATAATCTTTGGTGAAGAAGTGATTTCAGTAGAATAATTGTAAGAAGAAGAGGTGGCCATCGACTAAGGTTTTATTTAAAAGATCGAAACCCAAGCTGATACCATGTAGAAAGTAGTGAAAACAGAAGAAAGAGTGTTCTGTTATTCAACATCGAATGGGTTACAACATAGAACTCTTTTATAGAGTCCTTAAGAACTTATCTCTAACTAGGAATCCTAATAATAAAAGACTTCTAATCCTACTAACAGATAACTCTTAGTCTTTTACATAATATACAAGCCGTATTATCCTACAGATACCTTGTTTTTTCTTTTGCTTGCTCTCAGTTCCTTTTCTTTTTCAGTGATGTTTTCATTGTTTAGTCCTTTGGTAAAATGTTTACTCAATTGACTTCTATGTTTCATTGTTTGATGAAATTTTCATTTTGTTATTTTTTATTGCAGGATACAGATAAGCTGATAACCAACTTGAAGACCATTCAAAACTATCTTTGCTCATTTGAGTCACAAGTATGACATCTCATGACCGTTTCTTTCATTGTTAGGCTGTAACATCTAATCCATACTTTTCTCGTGTTTTTCAGTGCTATTTTCAGTCAATATGCAATGTCTATTTTCATTGTAACATCATATTAAGGTTTCTTAGATTTAATATAAAAGCAGATTTAGTTGGGAAGGAGCTAACCATTATATGCATCATATTTTGTGCAAACATTCGGTTAGATTGCTGGCAAAGAAAGTGGGCCATATGTATGATGTCCCTTGGTATTTATAAAGGGAGTTTCTTGATTGTCTAATCAAACACTCTCCATGATGATCTCATGGGTTTACTTTTGCTGGAATTACAGTCTGATGTTTTACGCTTTTGCTTCAAGATTCTGGGGTAGTTGGATTGCCCTATCATTTTAGGTATTTTTAAAATTTTAGTATGGTGTGAAGAGTGTGCAATAATGAGGTGCCGTACATTTTAGAGGAAGCAAACCAACCGGCATTTTCTACTCTTGTCAGAATTTTAGAGGCTTATTTTGACTCAAATCTCGGGTCCTCTGAAAATATTAGTGTTTTAACTTTTTGCTGATTTCCATGCATCTTTGTCCCTTGGTAACAGGGTTTAACAGTTGTCAATGTATCGGCAACCACATTTCCACAGACATTGGATTGGCTGCATGGGTACCTTCTTCAGGTATACATGTTATCTTCAATGATTTTCCAAGTTCCGGTCAAACAGTAGCGGTACTTGTTTTCGGTAATTTATATTGACAGTGAGCTAACTATTGTGCAATAAGTTCGTAAATGGCAAATTTCACACCAGGTTTTGTAATGTGAAAACACAGCGCAGTTCTTGAGGGTACTAGGCAAAGAATTTAGTACCATTAAAACATACAAGATGGCAGTATATGGCAATTGTCATTCTATTAAGTTTTGTGGCAGGCTATATAGTGCTTTTTCCATCCATAAACTACACGGTGGAGTTTGTTGATAAGTTAAATATCTGAAAAAGGAAACAGTCGATATTATTGGCCAAAACTTGTGATATATTTTACTGATTTCCCCGCCCAAGGTTACCCCTGTTCTTGTATTTCATATTTAGCTTTCTTCCGAACTTGCATATCATTAACAAGCATCTACTAACATAGCTTGTCATACAGTATCTTGAAATATTGCTGCATAATTTCAGCATTAGGTGCATTTCCCATATTTCTTTTTCAGCATAA
This sequence comes from Hibiscus mutabilis, assembly GCA_019671005.1. NCBI lineage: Eukaryota > Viridiplantae > Streptophyta > Magnoliopsida > Malvales > Malvaceae > Hibiscus > Hibiscus mutabilis. The sequence goes on along the minus strand of CM033723.1, from coordinate 5,253,040 downwards.
ACTGATAACAACGCTTTTTCTAGCGCATTGAGCAAGGCATTTCCTCGGCGTCCAATGAAAACAGTAGGAGTTCACCCGAAAAATAGGTTACGGGCAGTCATTAGCTTGAGCAGTCAGGTAAGAATGTCGCCTTCAATACTTTTGATACTCGTGTACTTTAGATGTAGAAGGTAGAGAATCTGACAATCCTCAGCACAGGCCTTAAATCTTAGGACGGTTATAAAGTGGTTATTTTTGTTTCTTGTCCAAAGATGGTTTTTAATGCATGTTTGTTTTTTATGTGGTTGTTTTTTCCATGGTCTGGATTTAAAGCTGCGCTTTCTGTTTGAGCTTTGTTTGTTTGTATCTGTTTTTCAGGGCGGATGAGATACACATTCATGGATTAAGCTGCTGAACTTTATGCGATGGATTTTTAGGAATCAAATTAAGTAGTGAGTGATTGTTGCAAATAATTAGCTGAAATATATATTGGATAAGGTCGTGTTGGAGAAGATTGCCACCCTCACTGCAATAACCAAACCAAATGATCATTTTTACCTCTTCCGGCAAAGCCTGTATTCTATTGGTTTTTTAGACAATTTTTAAAAGGGCTGATTAAGAACTTCGCCGTTTATTTTTTAAAAAACCGAATAGTTAGCCTCTCTAATTGGTCATGATAATTCCAGCACGATTTTCTCCCAGTTGGTGATATTTTAATCAAAGGATCCTCTGCGGGAATTAGACAGCGAAAGTGCAATCAACACCACACCCCAATCTCAACATATCGAAGACCATCCTACTAAAACATTGCATCCTGTATTTTTGCACCGATTAAAGCTACCAAATATATTCGCAAATATTTTGGTTCACTTGTATTTTCTCTAATTCACTATTTATTCTAAGAGCCATATCTTTTTTGGACCAAACTTTAAGGATTTTTAAATTTAATTCTGTCGATTTTTAAATTAATTGAAACTTTCTAAATATTTTTTTTAGTTTTATTCAAAATTACAATAAATTAAAAATTGTATACTTATGGGAAAAAATTGTCAATGCATGAATTTAGTTTTGGTTCATTTTGTTAGATATTTTTTAGAGAAAATATTACATGTATTGATCGTGAGAAAAAGCTTTTTACAAATGAATTTAATTTAAGATTTAGGATATGTATACTTATGGGAAAAATTGTCAATGCATGAAAATAATAACTCATATTTTTAATTCTCTTTATTTTTGTTCTTTTAAATCAAACTTAATATTGGAATTAAAATATAAATATTAAATTTTAAATATTACGAGTCAATTTAGGTTTAAAATTAATAATATATTAGTTATATATTAAAGGCTTAAGAGTATAAGAAGCCTTGAATTTTAGGGAAATCAATTAAGTATTTAAATTTTTCTGTACCCAATGAGCCTTTGAACCAAGAAGTTGAATCAATTAAGCCTTTAAATCAAGAAACTAAATCAATTAAGCCTCTTGACCAATTTTGACTATTAAATCTTGACAATTTTATTTAGATCTATTGATGAAGTGTGTCATGGCACAATATTTTCACTTGACATTTTTAGATTTTTTTATTTTTTAAAAATTATTTAAAATTTCTAAAAATTCTAAAAAACTTATAAAATTTATATAAAATATTTTTTGAAAGAAAAGTTTTAATGCAACGTGATAAAATGCTTAATTGATCTAATTTCTTAGTTCAAAGGTTTAATTAGGTACAAAAAAAATTAAGCCCAATTAAATTTTTTTTCATAAATTCATGAGCTTCTTGCACCCTTAAGAGTTAAGCCTATATTAAAATGTTCATTAATTCAATTAATTAACAAGTTCCAAACCTAAATAACAAGTAACCAAACTTTAAGAAATCTTTAACCATTTATCGAACCAACATTTCAATAGCCAACCAATTAACCAAACTAATCAAACAATAAAAACCCCTATCTTTTCATTTTATTCATAGGATTATTACTTGAGAATATTTATTCGGTAAGATTATTTATTCCAAGGGCTACATTTCCATAGCTAAATCTATAAGCAATAATGTGTGCGATGCATAAATGTGGGTAGACAAGAATTCAGTTGAAAATCACACAAAAATACACCCAGTTCTGCGAGGTGCAGAGTCCATATGAATATAGAACTTAAACATACACTAGCTATGCAGTTACTGATAATACAAAGTACGCATCCTAAATATGAGAAACTATCATCCTCAAGAATTTCTAGACCTCCACTACCACATTTTACACAAGCAAGCATACGGACACTAATAAGGGTTCCGGTTCTTAAAAATTTTCATTGTTCAGCTTCACAGGTGCCAGAATTCAGCAATATGCTCACCACAACCATCTCGAAAGTGGTTTCACTTATTTTCTGACTTGTGGACATACCAGCGATCACCTGCTAGGCTTAGATGCAGCGGTCCTCTGGACCGTGGAAACACCGTCCACGAATTTTGTTCGGAAAAGAACATTGGCATTATTAAACATGCCCTCTTTTAGTGAAACAACAATGAACTGCAAGATACAAACACAAAGTTCGAGAATTAGATGAGATCAATAGCGAGGTAGGGTAGGCCACAATAGATGAAAATTTAGACAAGGTTTATATGTTTTTTAAAACCTCAACAATACAATGCAAAGTCGGCACATAATATACGTCCAGCATAACATGTATCGAGAACCGCATTGTTATTGTCTATAGCTGATCACATTTACGTATCCGCTACTCCCTAATAAAACCTCTAAAGCATCTTTCACCTGACACTCATGTTGCTATAGTTTCATAAACAAATAAAAAACTAATGACGGTCGACTCCTAGACTTAATATGTAGTCTCTGTGGTCAAGGCAACATTAGCATCAGGAAAAGAGTAACTATCGGTCAACACCTCAAAAATGATTTGCCTTCCTGAGAGTAAATTACTTACTGATAAAATTACTTCTAAATACTGCCCCATGTTTTAATATCACTTTTCAGAGTTCATTAACAGAAGCAACTTCAGACATATGTGTGTGCAACCTATATTCCAGAAACTAGAATTTCCTGGAAGAGAGAGGGAATAACAAAGAATCAGCAAACCTGAGAGTGTGGAAAGTGAGCCTTAATCATTCTTCCTATATTCTGAGTGTGGCTTAGATCTAGTGCTGCATCAACCTGTTGCAACCATCCATTAAAGAGGTTAACCACTTTGACCGTCATTTAATGAACAATAATTTGCAGAAAACAAATAAAAAAGGTAAAACTAGAAGTACAATTTCAGAAGAGAAGACAGGTAAAGAAGAACACAATGATTGTGCAAGTTTGCATATTTGCAAGTGTCTTTAGATGCAAATACATGCAATGATTAAAATCAATCAATCAAATAAAAGATTCAGATATTATTCGAAGTCCAGCTTATCTAAACAATCGCCTAATTTCTTGTTTCATGCTGTTACAATGCTATTTGTAATCATCTGAAGTATGCCATAATAACCCAAAACCTCGTATAGGGTCCTGCATAGGGTTAATAAGAAGAAGCAACTAGAAACTCTCAGCTAGATCAACTAAAAGGAGAAGAAAAACTAAACTTCTAATGCATAATAGAAGCAATCAAATTGAAGTACTTCAGTGAATCCACTTTCATTAAAAAAAATGAAGACACGTGATCTGGGATGAATGCAGAAGGTTGTGTGGGCTGTAAAGGCAAATGGGAAGAAAAAGAAAAAAAAGCATACTTCGTCAAGTATATAAAGTGGAGCCGGTTTAAACAGCAGCAGAGCCAAGATTAGCGAAAGTGCAAGTAGAGACCGTTGACCTCCACTCAATTCAGACAAGGACTGTTTCCAAACACCACCAAATGCAACACGGACCTCAAGACCATCTAAGAAGCTGCAGCCTTCTGGTGGTTCAAGCTTTGCCATGGTTCCCGGCAACAGGGTAGAAAAAATGGAGCCAAAGTCTCTGAAGAAAAGTGAATTACAAAGGACAGAGCGACATAAATCTTTTAGAAGCCCCAAAACAAAAAGAAACATCATAGAGATGGAACATAACATCTGGAAAATGAGATTCAAACAAGTAAAATGCAGAAAAAACAAACATATCAGAGAGCAATGCTTACTGGTTAACTTTGACCCAAGTGACCTTCAGTGTTTCTTTCTTCTTCTCATCTAGCTCTTCAATTGTCTTCTTAATTTTAGATTTGTCATTCTAGGCAGAGGAACTGTTCGATAAGTAAGAGTGAAATGCTAAAAAAAACCATTAATACAGATTGAGAATAGCTAACCTCCACAGTGTTTTTCTTAGACATCAAATCATTATACTCATCCTCTGCTTTCTCGAACATTGCCATCACTTTCTTGTTCACTCTTTTTTCAAGACTTCATTAAAGGGGGTTGCAAATCGAAAATCCAATAAAACCAAGTAAGTAATCACATCTCATAATAGTATAAGATGATAAGTATGAAATGTTCTCAAGAATATGAATATGAATATGAATATGAATATGAAATATTTGCAAACAGAATTGGTCTAACGCTGCATACCTTGATTGTTCAGTTTGAAGCTTGTCAAGTTCTTCCCTTGCTTTATGAGGATCACGGGATGCAAAATCATAATCAGTCCCACCTCTGCCAAAAAGTTGCCTTTCAGTAGAAATCCAGGCATGCTTCTCAATCAGTTTGTCCACTTTCGTGGAGCAATCTTTCTTCTCCATCTCCATTTGCTTTACCTGTATGAAAAAATTATTGTACGTCAATGCCTCAAGTTAGAGGACACCTACACGGCTGACAAAATAAAATTACCTCATTTTCCAACTTTTTCCTCTCAAGCTTTATGTTGCTAAGCTTGTGCTGAAGATTTTGCTGCTGCTTAAGAATACTGCTAATTTCAGTATCACACTCCTTCATCTTTAAATGAACAGAATCCAACTTAGATTGCATTTGGTCACGACTCTTTTTTAGGGAATTAACCTGCATCACGGTATGAGGAAATGAATTTTATACCATAGAAATAAACAAGACCAGAAATCTGCCAATACCTTGGTCACTTGTTCCTGTACTTCCAAATTGAGATTGTTAATTTGTGTTCTCACAGAAGCTAACTGATTCTCTAAAGATGATTGTTCTTGTATGAATGCTTCCCGTTCCATGACAAGTCTTTCTCGTTCATTTTCATGCCCCTAAAATACACAAAAGCAGGTTTAAAAGCAAAAAGTGACATGAAAAATGCATAATAAGTTAAACTAATTAACCCTTTGTTTCCTCAAATTTGTTACAGGAACAACAAAACTAACAGTATCAGATTTTACCTTGAGTTCCTTTGAAGATGACTGCATTTGAGCTTTTGTGGCCTTAATCTTTCTCTCCAAGTCTTTAAGTCTGCCCTCTCTATTATTATCATTATCCTTAATTGATTTTTCAAGTTCTGAAACTGTTGTAACAAGTTTTTCATACAAAATCTGCTTTTCTTTAACAGCTGATCTTGCTAGTTCAAGTTCTTGTTCAATGCTCTTTACCATTTCTGCAAGCTACTTGCATCCAAAAAATAGGGAGGGAAGAGAAATTAAACCAATCACTCCAAAAGCGTCAGGATGATGACTTAAATGAGTTAAATTGATTGGTTAAATAGAAAATAAATAAAAAATAGAGAAGTGCAAAACCTTATGATGCTCATTTTTCTCTGCCCTGTTCTGGAACAAGGAAAGGTCATGCATTTTAAGCTCTAACTGTGTTTTAAGGTCTGTGAACTTTCTTTGAAGAGGCAGAAGGTCTGCAATCTACAAGACCAGAACACTGAATATAATAAAAAATCGAATCCAATGGAAAGTTGATTTATAGCATTATTAATTCAATTAGCAATTTTTTTGATCTAGCCCTTACAATCACATTTGGGAAAGAGAAGAAGCTGCTAAAGTAGTACCTTTGCTTCAATTTCCGATAATCTCTTCTGATGCACTGCAAGTTTTGATTCAGCCTCTGCCAAATCATGAAGTTGCCTTAGAAGATCACCACCACCCCTGTGGAGAATGATATCAATTTTTAAACCCTATATCATATATATAAGTTATAAAATAGTGTTGGTTAGTGGCTTGTTGTTAGTGTTTGTAGATAAATAAAAGTTGTAAATATATCCTAACTAGTAATTTAAATTTCAAATTAAATCTATCTTGTATAGGATAAGTGATAAAGAGATAAAATTCTATCCTAGAAATTAACTACCTAGTATAAACCTCTTTGTAAAGAGTCTATAAATAGACTCACCTATTGTATATCGAAATACACAGAGTTTATAAAGCTCTTCTGTTTTCTACATAATTCTTGGCTGGAAATACCTATTTTCTACATGGTATCAGTTTAGGTTCGATCTAGTCACATTAGTAAGCAGCGGCTTGTAGAAATTCAAAAGTTTTTCAGCCAAATGTCTTCTAAAATTGAGCCTGCAGCCTTCACTACCACTGAAGGTAGTATTTCGTGTTTGACTACTTTGTATTCCCATAACTGGATTGTAGATTCTGGTGCCTCTGATCATATGACAGGGAATCTAAGCTTACTTACAGACTATAAGCATTTACAATCTGCCTCCTCAATCAGAACAACAAATGGATCTCTTTCAGTAGTAAAAGGGAGTGGTTCTATTCCTATAACCTAGTCCTTGGTATTAAACAATGTTCTCTATGTGCCTAACCTCACCTGCAATCTACTCTCTGTTAGTAGGATGGTTAGTGAATTTCAATGTAGTGCTAATTTTGGGCTGCATGGTTGTGTTTTTCAAGCACAGGGCTCGAGGATGGTGATTGGCAGTGCTAGGCTAAGTAATGGTCTCTTCATCCTTGATGGCTTCTCACCTTATCAACAAGCTGTTTCGAGTTGTCTTCAGTCTACTTTGTTATCTAGTGAAGTCATGTTGTGGCATTTTAGGTTAGGACATCCCAATTTCTTTTACCTTGCTAAATTGTTTCCCAAACTATTTCTCAGTAAAACACCATCTTCCTTTCATTGTGATACATGCCAGATTGCCAAACACACAAGACACTCACTCTTATGTTTCATCTCCATTAAAACCTACTTCTCCTTTCTCTATAGTCAGTGACATTTGGGGCCCTCAAGACCATTAATGGGTATAGATGGTTCATTTCTTTTATAGATGATCATTCTCGAACTACTTGGACTTACCTAATGAGAGAAAAATCTGAGGCTGCAACAATATTTAAGAACTTTTATACAATGGTAGAAAATCAATTCACTTGCAAGATAAAAATTCTGAAAAGTGATAATGGGAGTGAATACCTTAGTCAATCTCTAGGGTCATTTTTTCGAGAAAAGGGTATCTTCCATATTACATCATGTGTCAATACTCCACAACAGAACGAGGTAGCTAAGCGAAAAAATAGACACTTACTTGAGGTCACAAGATCTCTTTTATTTTCCGCCAATGCGCCTAAATATCTTTGGGGGAAGCTCTCTTTTGACTGCTACCTACTTGATAAATCGTATGACTAGTAAACCAATTGGGTTTAAAATTCCTAGGGACATTTTGTCATCATATTTTCCTCATTTTAAATCCCTGTCTTCTCTTCTTCCTTTTCGGGTATTTGGTTGCACAATTTTTGTTCATGTGCATGAACAACAAAGAGGAAAGCTTGATCCTAGGTTAGTTAAATGTGTGCTTGTTGGATACTCTACTAGTCAGAAGGGCTTCAGATGTTACTCGCCTCTTACACATAAATTTTATATCTCTTGTGATGTTACATTTTTTGAAACTCTACCCTATTTTACTAGTACTAAAATTCAAGGGGAGAATTTTAGAGAATTTTAGCAATCTAGCTCCCTATAGTTCCTCTCTCCTATTTCTTTCTTACCTGCTATTGATAACACTTTGTTGAACCAAAACCATGCTACTATAACTACTGAAAATCCAGTAAGCTTGTCTTCACCAACTCCTAAAACTCCTCGCTCTCATACTACACCTATTTCTACACCCAAGTCTACACCAAACGCACCTCAGCAACCTATAACCTCAACCTGGAAGCAAAACTCTAAGTGTTTATACAAGGAAAAGAAAGACTATCACATAAACTATTACTCAACATATTGCTTGCCGAGAACTGGAACTTAGTCCTGCTGTCATTAAGGAAGAAACAAGTAATGATCCCTCTCAAATTCCTATCTCTATTGATATCAATGATCTTCCTATTGCCCAAAGAAAGAGAGTGAGAAAATGTACTAGTCATCCTATTGAAAGATTGTTGCCTATGGAAAACTAATGTCTGGTTTCAAGGCATTTACAGAAAATATTGACAGCATAAGGATTCCAAGGACAGTTAATGAAGCCTTTGAGAATCCAGATTGGATAAAAGCTGTTGAGGAGGAAATTAGTGCACTGAAGAAGAATAATACCTGAAGCCTAACCAAACTACCTGAAGGGAAAAAGGTGATTGGGTGTAAATGGGTATTCACAGTGAAATACCACTCAAATGGGAGTATAGAACGGTTCAAGGCAAGGCTGGTGGCAAAAGGCTTTACTCAGTCATATGGAGTTGATTACCAAGAAACATTTGCTCATGTGGCAGAGATAAAAACCATTAGAGTGCTATTGTCCCTAGCTGTAAATCAGGACTGGAAGCTACACCAATTGGATATTAAAAATGCCTTTTTAAATGGAAATCTCAAGGAGGAGGTATACATGCAACTCCCACCTGGATTGGAGGCTCGAGAAACAAACCAGAAGGTTTGTAAATTAAACAAATCGTTGAATGGACTAAAACAATCCCCAAGAGCATGGTTTGACAGGTTTGCAAAAGCTATGGTAAAGAACGGTTACAAGAAATGTCAGGCAAATCATACCCTTTTCAAGAAGGTTGCATCAGATGGTAGAAAGACTTTTCTAATAGTCTACATTGATGACATGATTATTACAAGTGATAATACTGAAGAAATCGGAAAGCTAAAAGCCGATCTAGCAAAGGAGTTTGAAACAAAAGACTTGGGAAGTTTAAGATATTTCTTGGGGATGAAGGTGGCAAGATCATCTGAAGGGATAGTCAAAAACCAAAGAAAGTACATCTTGGACCTACTCTCAGAATCTGGAATGCTTGGGTGTAAGCCAACAGACACTCCAATTGATCTACCTATCACTTACAAGGCCTGACATAACATACTCTGTAAGTATAGTAAGCCGGTATATGAATAATCCCAAGGAAGAACAATTAGAAGCTGTTAATAGAATACTGAGGTATTTAAAGTACACTCCTGGTTTTGGGCTTATCTTCAAGAAAAGTCAAGACAGATCAGTGAAAGTTTACACTGACTCAAGCTAGGCAGGAGAATTAACTGACAAAAAGTCTGTTAGTGGCTATTGTTCTTTCGTGTGGGGAAATCTGGTCACATGGCGGAACAAGAAACAGACTGTGGTGTCAAGAAGCAGTGCAGAACCAAAATACAAGGCTGTGGCACTTGGAATCTGTGAAGGCATGTGGCTAAAAAGGCTCCTAATTGAGCTGGAGGTGGATGAAGATAAATCCTTCAAAGTGTTTAGTGACAGCCTATAAGAAATTAGTATTGCGAAAAACCCAGTTCAACATGACAGAACTAAGCATGTTGAAATTGACAAACATTTCATTTACGAGGAAGTTAATAATGGTACCTTGAAGTTACACTATGTGCCTACAAAGAACCAGCTTGCAGATATATTAACAAAGGCACTACCAAGAGTGACATTTGAGGAGTTCATATCCAAACTGGGAGTGTACAATATATACTCACCAGTTTGAGGGGGAGTGTTGGTTAGTGGTATGTTGTTAGTGTTTGTAGATAAATAAGAGTTGTAAATATATCCTAACTAGTATTTTAAATTTTAAATTAAATCTATCTTGTCTACGATAAGTGATAAAGAGATAAAATTCTATCCTAGAAGTTAACTACCTAGTATAAACCTCTTTGTAAAGAGTCTATTTATATAGACTCGCCTATTGTATATCGAAATACATAGAGTTTATAAATCTCTTCTGTTTTCTACATAATTCTTGGCTGGAAATACCCATTTTCTACAAATAGATTTATCTTGTATATACTAGTGTTTTAATTTAAGACTAACTCTTATCTTCTATGTAGATAAAGATGGAGGCTAGAGTATTTTAAATGTGTAGAGACTCTTTGTAACCAATTCTTGTATAAAGTATAGTAACTTGTACCTTTTCGTATTATTATGAAATAACAGAGAACTCTTTTCTTCTCTGGAAAATGCCTATTCTCTACAACAACCCTAGAGAAGGATGGATTCTCAAAACCCTTCTGCGACTAGTTCCCAGTGTTTAAAAAGGCGCAACTGAGGCGCGCTAAGGCGAGGCGAGGGTGAAGCGCCTAATTGGGTCTAGGCAAGGCAATTTCAATGAAGCGCTAAGGCGCAAAAAGGCGAGCCTGTTTAATTTTTCTTGTTCTTTTGTCTTTTTTATTGTGTTTTACATACTAACTTGGGTCAAAGATGGGCAATACACAATAATAACATTAATCAAATGAAATTTAAATTAACTTAGTCGAGTTAATGTGTAATTTGAACTTAAAGCATAACACACAATATATACAAATATTAATTAAATTGGATCAAATTTAAATTTAAATTAATTTGGTTGAGTTTTAAAACTTGAACTATATTTAATTGTTTTAATACAATAAAATGTTATTGCGTATTTGAGTTAATTTAAGTTTAAATTAATCTTAAATTGACTTATTTCTATCATGATTTAATTAATAGATAATTATTTGATACGCTGTTAATTTCTACAAGCTTCTTAGTTTTAGGGTGTAAGATTTAGGTTTAATAGTTAAAATTTAGTGTTTATAGGTTAAAACCTAAATCCTCAACTTATTACCCTAAAACCTAACCTCTAAACCTAAATTCTAACTATAGCTCCTAAATTATAACCATTAAACCCTACACCCTAAATTGAGTCCATAAACCTTAAAACTAAAGCGCTTGTGAAAACTAAAAATTTTACATCCAATACACTAGCAGTGAAAACTTTTAGTTTTCAGGGGCTAGTGACCACATGAGAGGAAATTTGAAGCTTTTTCAAACCTTCGAATCAATAGATTCTCACTATCACATAAGAACATCAGACGGTTCTTTCTCTCTTATTGGAGGGGTTCTGTTAAGTTAAACAAGGATATTACACTGAGTCTGTACTTTATTTTCCTCATCTAACCTGCAATCTACTTTCAGTTAGTAAATTAAATACTGATCTGCAATGCAGCACTCAGTTTGACTCCAATGTTTGTGAATTTCAAGATTTGAGCTCGGGGAAGGTGCTTGGCAGAGCTAGGTTGAGTGGAGGTCTTTATATTCTTGAAGAAAACATGATTTCCAAGACAAAAACCTACTCAGGTTACCTATATAATATTAATTCTATCCCACCAAAACAATATGATTCTTCTGATGATATCATGCTATGGCACTTTCGATTAGGTCACCCTAGTTTTTTTTACTTTGCAAAATTATTCTCTAAGCTGTTTATCACCAAGAGTCCTAAACATTTTTCTTGTGACATTTGTCAATTTGCCAAGCAAACAAAAAGTGTTTATCATCCTTCTCCATATAAATCTTCTAAACCTTTTTTCCATCATTCACAGTGACATTCGGGGCCTTTCAAGAGTTCAAAGTCTAAATGGGTTTAGGTGGTTCATCTCTTTCATTGATGATCATTCTAGGACTACATGGACCTTTCTTATGAAAGCAAAATCATAAGTTGGTGAAATATTTAAAAAATTCCACACAACGGTTGAAAATCAGTTCCAAAGTAAAATTCAGATTCTTAAATTTGACAATAGCAATAAGTACTTTACTCAAACACTAGGTTCTTTCTTTAAAGAAAAATAGATTCTCCATATTACATCTTGTGTTAATTCACCTCAGCAAAAATGGGATGGCTGAGAGAAAAAGCAAACACCTTCTAGAAGTCACTAGGTCTTTATTATTTGCTAGTGTTCCTAAATATCTTTGGGGGGAAGCTCTTTTACTGCTACATACTTAATAAATAGGATGCCCAGCAAAACACTGAAATTTCAATGCCCGAAGGATGTGTTTCTTATAAGTTTTTCACACTTCAAACCTATGTCTTCCATTCTACCAATAAGAGTTTTTGGATGTACTGTTTTTGTTTATAATAATGATGCATCCAGGTCTAAGTTGGATCCTAGAGCCATTAGGTGTGTTTTCATAGGGTATTCATCTAGTAAAAAGGGCTACAAATGTTACTCACCCAGACTAAAAAGACCTACATTTCGATGAATGTCACATTTTTTGAAAACAAACCATACTTCTCTAAGTCTAAAATTCAGGGGAGATTTTAGATGAATTTCGTATCCTTAACTTTTTTGAAACTCTTCCTCCATCAACAGCCTTACCCCAAACAAAAACCATTTTACCCATTATACTTTCCTCACCACAGAATCCCAAGTCGCAACTAACAACTCCTTCAACCTCAATCCCTCAAATTCCACCTAGTCCCAAAACACCAAATTTATCTACCTCATCTTCACTACCTTTAACTCCACCAAAAATCACTCAAACCAAAAAAGGAGAACTGAGTGTTTACAAAAGAAGACAGAAACTTGTCCTGAAATTTCCTATTCAGTCTAGAAACTGCCAAGAGCTGGAACCAAGCTTGAATAAATTAGAAAGTCAAGAAGGTAACGAATATATTCCTAATGAAGTACCTATTCCATTGATTGATACAAGTGATATGCCAATTGCTCAAAGAAAAAAAGTAAGGAAATGCACTAGTCACCCAATTCAAAAGTTTGTTGCATATGGGAAATTAATGCCTTGTTTTTAAGACTTTTACCGCAAATGTTGATAGTATCCATATTCCAGAAAGAATGGAAGAAGCATTGAAGGACGTGAAGTGGAGAAAAGCAGTAGAAGATGAACTCAAGGCACTTGAAAACAATAATACTTAGGTCATAGCTGATCTCCCAAAAGGAAACCAGTAGGCTGCAAATGGGTATTCACAGTGAAGTATAAGGCAAATGGCAGTATCGAGAGATACAAGGCTAGATTGGTGGCCAAATGTTTCACTCAATCTTATGAAGTGGACTAGCAAAAGACTTTTGCTCCAATGGCAAAGTTGAACACTGGAAGAGTGTTATTATCCTTAGCAGTAAATAAGGATTGGGTACTTCATCAACTAGACATCAAGAATGCATTCATTAATGGGAATTTAGAACATGAGGTATACATGCAAATTCCACCAGGTATAAAGGAAAATTAAAAAAAAAACAAAAAGTTTGCAGATTAATGAAGTCTCTATATGGCCTAAAGCAGTCACCTAGGGCCTGTTTTGACAGATTTACAAAGGTAATTGTTCAAGATGGTTATAAGCAATGCCAATCAGATTATACTTTGCTTGTAAAAACCATATCAAACAAGAAAAAAACACTGTTAATTGTCTACGTAGATGATATCATCATAACAGAAGATGATCTCCTTAAAATAGATAGACTAAAAGGGTTGTTAGCAAATGAGTTTGAGACCAAGGACTTGGGAAGCTTAAGATACTTCTTAAGCATAGAGGTTGCGAGATCAAAGGAAGGATTAGTCATCAATTAAAGAAAGTATATCCTAGACTTACTTTCAAAGACTGAAATGATTGCAGGCCTACAAAAACTCCTACGGAAGCAAACTTAAAGCTAAAAAAGGAAGAAATAGGAAGCCATGAAAACAAAAAACAATATCAGAGGTTAGTAGGTAAACTAATCTACTTATCTGTCACTAGACCAGATATAGCATTCTCTGTCAGTATAGTGAGTCAATTTGGTTACAAAGACTATTGACTGAACTAGATTTTGTTTCAGCAAACACTTTGAGCTACAAAGTGACAGACAATCTATTATAAGCATTGCTAAAAACCCTATTCACCATGACATAACAAAACATGTCGAAATTGATAGATATTTCATTTTTGAAACGATGAATGGTGGGCTGGTGAAACTGAGTTTTGTTTCTACGAAAGGTCAATTGGTAGATATTCTCACTAAGGCTCTTCCAAGAGTTACCTTTGATGAAATTACATCCAAGCTGGATCTCTGGAAAATACCTATCCTCCACAATATAAATACTTGGAAACAATTTGTTCAAAAAAGAAGTTAAAAGGAGAAATTAACCATTTAACAAATTTGACTGCTCCACACCAACGCGCTCCAAAAGCAAAACAAAACCAAGTTCCGAAAGAACAAGAAGATGAAGAAAAAGAACGGATAAATCATACACATTTTATGAGAACCAAAAATCATGGAATGCTTATAGCCTAGTAATTTACCTGCGGCTTCCACCAGTCAAAAGACCACTAGGTTGAAATATATCACCTTCAAGGGTGACACTAGGAGTACGTATTTCTCGATTAAAAGCAACCTACAAAAAACCGTTGAGTTGAAAAGGAAAGTAAAGAAAATAAACCATAACTAAATTTGCAGTACATGCAATTAGGAAGTGGCAGAGAATAAAGGCAAACTTTTAACATGAGCTATGGCCAAAAAACAAACAAAAGAAGTGAAAGTGTTTTACATTGTTCAAAGAAAAAAAGTTGGCTATATTCAGATGAACATACCTCCTTTGCAGCTTCAGTAGTTTTACAAACAAAAGTACCACCAAATACATATTCCATAGCACTCTGAAATACCATTCAAAACTTTTAGAAAAAGACAACACAAAATAAAAAAATACCAATAATTGTCTTTGACTACCTATAGAGGTTCAAAGTATATCAACTCATCTAGAAATTGTGAATAGGCAACATGCAATGTGAGGTTTGAGATTATAAAATTTGAATACCTCCAATTCCTTATCATAGCCAACCAAAGAAAGTGCTAGCTTTGCATTCTCCTTGCCAGCCTACAAATATATTATATATTGATGAAATCAAAACATAGAATAGAGCAGAGATTTGAAAATATAGTAGACTTCAAAGAATAATTAAAGGCAAAAGCAACAACTAACCAGTCTAGTAGCAGCCTGTTGTGCCCTAGGGTGTACATTATTAGGTTGAATTTTGTTTAAAGGTATAATTGTTACTCTTCTTCGTAGATCACCATTCTGAAGCAGTTGTTTTCCAGTATTTTCACTGTCAACAACCACATTAAATAACTTTCCACCTGCAGTAACCTATAAATTGATTTTAAGTGTTACCATATATTTGATTGTAGCCAACAAAAAAATATCATTCACAAGTTGCCAACCTCTATTGCTGTCATTGCCGAACTATCCTTCACTTTTATTAGTTTTGCAACCACTCCTTTCACCTTTGTCCGGTCAAAATTTTTCACAGGATCGCAATAATTGAACTGAACATTTGCTAAATGTGTTGAAAGATCACGTGCTTCATCTTTCAACTTCTGGACCAACTCCAACTCATATGCACGGTCCTAGAAAATCCATTAAAAAATATTTAGCCAAAAGAAAATTCATGGACAATCTCCTGATAAGGGAGAGAAGTGGAACCTTTTGCAGTGCTTCCATTTGGCCTTCTTTGTATGGAAGAGACTCCAACTCAGTTTTAACACTTTCCAAACCTTCTCTCTTAGAATTAAGTTCATTCTCCACATCAACTGCTTCAGCACGCTTCGACTTTAATTGACGCGTTTTCTCTCCCAGCTCCTTTTCACAATGGCTAATTTTTGTTTTCAGCTGCTTCAATTCTGTTTCAGCAGTCCCAACAGCAACTTTGGCATCAGCTAGCTGATCCTCTAGACATTTCTCTTCATTGCCGCTGCTCTTACCAGCTAGGACAGCCTGCCATGTTAATCACACAAACTTCCTCAAAAAGCTCTGTTTATAAAGAAATAAAATGTTTATAAAATTAATGAAAATGGCACATGCAAGTATTTACCTGGTGTTCCTTTTCAAACTCTCCCAAACTCTTATAAAGATCCTCAAATCTCTTCTTCAGATCAGCTACCCCTTGTTCAGAACTCTGCACTGCAATGGCTTTATCTTCTATAGACTTCTTCAAATCTTCAATATTGTGAATGATCTGGAACAACAAATGTGGAATTCAAATCATTACTAGGAAGAACAAAACACTAGAAAGCGGATAAAATCAAACAAACTGAACAGAAGATAAACAGATTTTTTCTATGTAAGATAATTAAAATCCTTGAGCTGATGCTAAATAAACAGCAGAGCTTGGTGCAAGAAATCAATAACCTTTTCAGCGTTCTCTTTCTCGCCCTTGAGAGTATCCTCTTTACTCTCCAGCACAGACACTTCTTGCACAAGAGATTTAGATAGTGAATCTACTTCATCAGACAAATTTTTAACTTCCCCACCCATAGTAGCTTCCTTTTGAGCAGTCATGTTCGAAACGTTTGTCTCCATATCCTGAATTTCCACCTTTGTTCTTTCAGCATCATCATCAATTTCGGTTATCTTTGCCTTTTTTCTTTCCACTTCACCAACCGCGCTATCTCTAATCCTCTCTGCCTGAACATACTCATAAGCCACACAAAACCTTTTAAGTCGATCCAGCTCCGCATTTCCATTAGTCCATTGCATATACTGCATCCGTTCTTTTCTTAACTTCTCCAAAGCAGGCAGTATTTCCTGATCGAGAAGCTTGTTTATTTCATCTACCTTACTCTGTTTCTTCTCTAGTGTTTTCAAAGCGAATTCTTTCTTTGTTTCATACATTCTTGTCCCAGCAGCCTCTTCAAGCATAGATAAAATCTCGGGAGGTTTCATATTTAAAACCTTGGTGATCCGACCTTGCATTATGAGAAAATGCGGATTATTAACATTAAGCTGAACAGAATGGAAGAGGTTCTGTACTTGACTTGGCTGAGCAAGTTTTCCGTTAATCAAATATTTGTTCCTTCCACCAACTACAATCTGCAGATATTTCAAATACATTTTCAATTTTTTTTTAAAAAAAGAAGAAGATAGCGTTCAATGAAAGCATGTAAATTAAAACTAGAAGGACGCAGAATTTTGCAAGAACAGTTCAAATTGAAAGAAAATTATCTGTCACCTACTTGCCGAGTTACAGTAATCTCAGAGTGATCCGCATAACCAAGTGGACTCCGAGATCTATCCGAGTTATCGAAGATAATGGAGACAGTGGCCTTGGTAATTCCAGCTTGGCCTTGTTTGTATACAAGCTCTTGAAGATTGGCGGCACGAACTTGCTGCAGATTGGTGATACCTAAGACAAAGCAAATGGAGTCCAAAATGTTGGATTTCCCTGAGCCGTTTAAACCGGTGATGGCATTGAAGAAGGGATCGAAACCAGGGACGACGGTCCTGGTGGCGTAGGATTTGAACCCTTCCAGGCATATTTCCTTGATGTGCATTGCCCCTCAATTGCAGAAGTCAGAAGGAA